>JAWNLW010000397.1:600000-1191807 GCA_035042075.1 Drosophila macrospina | reverse complement strand
TATAGATATAGATATAGATATAGATATAGATATAGATATAGATATAGATATAGATATAGATATAGATATAGATATAGATATAGATATAGATATAGATATAGATATAGATATAGATATAGATATAGATATAGATATAGATATAGATATAGATATAGATATAGATATAGATATAGATATAGATATAGATATAGATATAGATATAGATATAGATATAGATATAGATATAGATATAGATATAGATATAGATATAGATATAGATATAGATATAGATATAGATATAGATATAGATATAGATATAGATATAGATATAGATATAGATATAGATATAGATATAGATATAGATATAGATATAGATATAGATATAGATATAGATATAGATATAGATATAGATATAGATATAGATATAGATATAGATATAGATATAGATATAGATATAGATATAGATATAGATATAGATATAGATATAGATATAGATATAGATATAGATATAGATATAGATATAGATATAGATATAGATATAGATATAGATATAGATATAGATATAGATATAGATATAGATATAGATATAGATATAGATATAGATATAGATATAGATATAGATATAGATATAGATATAGATATAGATATAGATATAGATATAGATATAGATATAGATATAGATATAGATATAGATATAGATATAGATATAGATATAGATATAGATATAGATATAGATATAGATATAGATATAGATATAGATATAGATATAGATATAGATATAGATATAGATATAGATATAGATATAGATATAGATATAGATATAGATATAGATATAGATATAGATATAGATATAGATATAGATATAGATATAGATATAGATATAGATATAGATATAGATATAGATATAGATATAGATATAGATATAGATATAGATATAGATATAGATATAGATATAGATATAGATATAGATATAGATATAGATATATAGATATAGATATAGATATAGATATAGATATAGATATAGATATAGATATAGATATAGATATAGATATAGATATAGATATAGATATAGATATAGATATAGATATAGATATAGATATAGATATAGATATAGATATAGATATAGATATAGATATAGATATAGATATAGATATAGATATAGATATAGATATAGATATAGATATAGATATAGATATAGATATAGATATAGATATAGATATAGATATAGATATAGATATAGATATAGATATAGATATAGATATAGATATAGATATAGATATAGATATAGATATAGATATAGATATAGATATAGATATAGATATAGATATAGATATAGATATAGATATAGATATAGATATAGATATAGATATAGATATAGATATAGATATAGATATAGATATAGATATAGATATAGATATAGATATAGATATAGATATAGATATAGATATAGATATAGATATAGATATAGATATAGATATAGATATAGATATAGATATAGATATAGATATAGATATAGATATAGATATAGATATAGATATAGATATAGATATAGATATAGATATAGATATAGATATAGATATAGATATAGATATAGATATATAGATATAGATATAGATATAGATATAGATATAGATATAGATATAGATATAGATAGAATAGATAGATAGATATAGATATAGATATAGATATAGATATAGATATAGATATAGATATAGATATAGATATAGATATAGATATAGATATAGATATAGATATAGATATAGATATAGATATAGATATAGATATAGATATAGATATAGATATAGATATAGATATAGATATAGATATAGATATAGATATAGATATAGATATAGATATAGATATAGATATAGATATAGATATAGATATAGATATAGATATAGATATAGATATAGATATAGATATAGATATAGATATAGATATAGATATAGATATAGATATAGATATAGATATAGATATAGATATAGATATAGATATAGATATAGATATAGATATAGATATAGATATAGATATAGATATAGATATAGATATAGATATAGATATAGATATAGATATAGATATAGATATAGATATAGATATAGATATAGATATAGATATAGATATAGATATAGATATAGATATAGATATAGATATAGATATAGATATAGATATAGATATAGATATAGATATAGATATAGATATAGATATAGATATAGATATAGATATAGATATAGATATAGATATAGATATAGATATAGATATAGATATAGATATAGATATAGATATAGATATAGATATAGATATAGATATAGATATAGATATAGATATAGATATAGATATAGATATAGATATAGATATAGATATAGATATAGATATAGATATAGATATAGATATAGATATAGATATAGATATAGATATAGATATAGATATAGATATAGATATAGATATAGATATAGATATAGATATAGATATAGATATAGATATAGATATAGATATAGATATAGATATAGATATAGATATAGATATAGATATAGATATAGATATAGATATAGATATAGATATAGATATAGATATAGATATAGATATAGATATAGATATAGATATAGATATAGATATAGATATAGATATAGATATAGATATAGATATAGATATAGATATAGATATAGATATAGATATAGATATAGATATAGATATAGATATAGATATAGATATAGATATAGATATAGATATAGATATAGATATAGATATAGATATAGATATAGATATAGATATAGATATAGATATAGATATAGATATAGATATAGATATAGATATAGATATAGATATAGATATAGATATAGATATAGATATAGATATAGATATAGATATAGATATAGATATAGATATAGATATAGATATAGATATAGATATAGATATAGATATAGATATAGATATAGATATAGATATAGATATAGATATAGATATAGATATAGATTATAGATATAGATATAGATATAGATATAGATATAGATATAGATATAGATATAGATATAGATATAGATATAGATATAGATATAGATATAGATATAGATATAGATATAGATATAGATATAGATATAGATATAGATATAGATATAGATATAGATATAGATATAGATATAGATATAGATATAGATATAGATATAGATATAGATATAGATATAGATATAGATATAGATATAGATATAGATATAGATATAGATATAGATATAGATATAGATATAGATATAGATATAGATATAGATATAGATATAGATATAGATATAGATATAGATATAGATATAGATATAGATATAGATATAGATATAGATATAGATATAGATATAGATATAGATATAGATATAGATATAGATATAGATATAGATATAGATATAGATATAGATATAGATATAGATATAGATATAGATATAGATATAGATATAGATATAGATATAGATATAGATATAGATATAGATATAGATATAGATATAGATATAGATATAGATATAGATATAGATATAGATATAGATATAGATATAGATATAGATATAGATATAGATATAGATATAGATATAGATATAGATATAGATATAGATATAGATATAGATATAGATATAGATATAGATATAGATATAGATATAGATATAGATATAGATATAGATATAGATATAGATATAGATATAGATATAGATATAGATATAGATATAGATATAGATATAGATATAGATATAGATATAGATATAGATATAGATATAGATATAGATATAGATATAGATATAGATATAGATATAGATATAGATATAGATATAGATATAGATATAGATATAGATATAGATATAGATATAGATATAGATATAGATATAGATATAGATATAGATATAGATATAGATATAGATATAGATATAGATATAGATATAGATATAGATATAGATATAGATATAGATATAGATATAGATATAGATATAGATATAGATATAGATATAGATATAGATATAGATATAGATATATAGATATAGATATAGATATAGATATAGATATAGATATAGATATAGATATAGATATAGATATAGATATAGATATAGATATAGATATAGATATAGATATAGATATAGATATAGATATAGATATAGATATAGATATAGATATAGATATAGATATAGATATAGATATAGATATAGATATAGATATAGATATAGATATAGATATAGATATAGATATAGATATAGATATAGATATAGATATAGATATAGATATAGATATAGATATAGATATAGATATAGATATAGATATAGATATAGATATAGATATAGATATAGATATAGATATAGATATAGATATAGATATAGATATAGATATAGATATAGATATAGATATAGATATAGATATAGATATAGATATAGATATAGATATAGATATAGATATAGATATAGATATAGATATAGATATAGATATAGATATAGATATAGATATAGATATAGATATAGATATAGATATAGATATAGATATAGATATAGATATAGATATAGATATAGATATAGATATAGATATAGATATAGATATAGATATAGATATAGATATAGATATAGATATAGATATAGATATAGATATAGATATAGATATAGATATAGATATAGATATAGATATAGATATAGATATAGATATAGATATAGATATAGATATAGATATAGATATAGATATAGATATAGATATAGATATAGATATAGATATAGATATAGATATAGATATAGATATAGATATAGATATAGATATAGATATAGATATAGATATAGATATAGATATAGATATAGATATAGATATAGATATAGATATAGATATAGATATAGATATAGATATAGATATAGATATAGATATAGATATAGATATAGATATAGATATAGATATAGATATAGATATAGATATAGATATAGATATAGATATAGATATAGATATAGATATAGATATAGATATAGATATAGATATAGATATAGATATAGATATAGATATAGATATAGATATAGATATAGATATAGATATAGATATAGATATAGATATAGATATAGATATAGATATAGATATAGATAAAGATATAGATATAGATATAGGCAATGAATTGAGAGATAGAGTATTGAGAAGTCGGTGCTGGGGACATTTATATAAATTTTAAATGCACTTTTAGACCGAGTTTGCTTTTAACTTTCTGTTTGTTGTTGTTTATTATGTTGCCGTGCACTTGAAAAGCACCGTTATGCAGCATAAAAGCCACGCGGAAGTGGAAACTGCATTAAAGTGAAAGAGAAATAGAAGAGGGAGACGGAAAATTCTAATAAATTCCAAAATACATTTTTGTTTACACCGCAAACAAAGACATCAAATAATATTTGAAAAGGGAGTATCCGCGATGTTTATTTGGCAATGTTATACATAAATCTGTTGTATATAAATATATATATATTGTGCATGCAAATATATCGGGGCACACACAATAGAGTGGGCGTGGCAGTCGCCCTCAATATGCCGTGCCAGCAATAATAATTCAATAATTCAATTTATGCGATACTCCGGATTTGCATATTGGCCATGGGAAAAGTTTATTTTTTTCAATTTTTGAAGCTGTGATATTTGAATAGAATTATTTTTTATTTTTAACGGATAGTAACCGAACTTTTGAGCCGCATTCAAGTGGACTGAATACCAAACGCGGGTTGATTACACAAAGTTAATAAAATATTTTCCATTTAAACGTGAAATCGATATGAACTGGGCTTAGACCGCTTAGACTCTTCATCACGCTCTGCACGTTTGCTAAAATAGTCCGCAGTTTGGCATTTTGGGCAAATCGCTTGAGTGGGAATTACGTGTGAATTCTCTCGCACATATCATAAGCTGATATTATCTTGAGACTAGACATGCATCACTTAATATAATTTGCCAAATTAATGTGTCTCAGTGATTGGTCTTCGTTTCCATTTGTTTCCATCAATGCAATTGGTTTCATCTCGTGCCTGCCAATAACTAAGTTAGAGTCTCCCTCCCTCACGCAGCTCATCTGGCATATTCCCCTGTTCCCCTTTCCCTTTGTTCACCGTTGTCTGCACTGATGATTAGTTGTGCAGCTCCCGCGTCAACCTTTGCGTGAGCTGTCAAAGTGACAACTGAATTGCAGCAAAAACTTAACGTTAACCAATGTCGACAGTGCCCAGAATCCTCCCCTACCCCTACCTCCGTCCCACACCCACACCATGTTCTTATTCATAGCACAAAGCACAAACACCACCCTCCCCCATACGTCTGCTCCTTGGGATGTCGCTCAGACATGTGCCCACTCGGAACAACGTAGAGATCTTTCTCTGTCTTTATCTTCATCTGGAAGCAACAGCAGACGATTGTTTCCCATAATATATATTTCTCGTGCCGTATGAATTTTCATGCATTTTGAGGCCACATCCCGGGAGTATTTTGGCACACGAAGTGAGCACTTCTTCTTCTTATTTCACTTGAGCTGTCAGTCAAGAGAGTTCCCTGGTCTACCCTCTACTCCTGCTGCATTTGGATGGTGCTATGTGGCATGTGTGGGTGCACGAGACGTGTGGTTCTAAAGTCTGGCCTCGTTTTTTTTTTCAGTTGTTTTGCCTTTTCTCTTTTGACAGCTAAATGCAGAATCAGCTAAACAACACTGGATGTTGTGAAATGCACCCCCCACCCTCCACCCCTGCCCTTACCCTTACAACACTCCCATTTCGACTGCTTTTAAAAAATGTTTCATAGCAAATTGTTTGCCAAAATGCTGCACACACATTGAGAAGACGCCGAGGTAAAGGCAAAGTAGAAGTTGAAGCCCAACACCGGCATGACGCTAATGGAAGCCACTGTCATTTCTCTCCAAGGGGGTTGCTAGAGAAAGAGGGAATAGGCAAGGGCGAACGGAGGAAGATAGAATGGGATAGGGTGCTTTACTCTCTGACAGTTGTGTCATATGCGTTTAGTAAAAAAACGTTCTCTCAACTTGTGTGTACAGTGCGTTAATTGAAGCTTCTCCTCTTTTTTGACAGCTGCCAGTGTTGCAAAGCAACCTTATTTACCACTGCCAACACAGATGACAGCTGTTATAGACTAGCATGGAGACATCAACTGGCAAGTTGCTTAAGAATAAAAGTACATTTATGTATATGAAGAAATCTTTCGGAATATATCTTGACTATTAAATTAAAAGTCTGTTATTGAATTATATATTATATATATATAATTACATATATATATATATATGTATATTCACATAGTCAAACTATTCGCATTCGTAAGCAGAATAATCGCATATTCCATTCACTGACCCAATTCACAGACGTACTTAATATCCAAGGAACTCGAATGCGATTCAACTGTATTGCGAGCTGCTTTGCATATGCCTTGAATTATGCTTGGCGTTGGATTGAATGTGGGGGATTGAGTATACTAGTAGACGTGATCGGATTATCTATTTTATCAGCAACTCTTGAGCATATTTCTCATTTGCAACATGAGTTTCTATGAAAATTGAAATACGTTTTATTTATATAATATTCAATAAAGCAAGCTGAGCACATCTCTCCAGCTAACCCAAGCGTATGTTATAGTAGTACATTTGCTATATTCGTTCGTTTTTCTATTTTTCAGGTAAAAATGATAAAAAGTTATTGGGCGAACGTGTGGGGCGTGTGCCAGGACACCTTTGGCTTTGACTTTGATACCGGAAAGGCAAGGCAGCTAGTTCGATAGAGAGTTAAATATATGTGTATGTGTGTGGGAAAAGAAATGAATAAGTGATTCACTGCGAAACTGACAAACTGACAAAATGACAGACTGAATGCATTGCGGGTCTTTGGCGATTCAATCAGTTGAATAATGGCAGCCACAAATTCAACTAACTGCAAATGTTCAATACAATTTGATTATGATGGCACAGAAGGAGGTGAGTGTGATGTGTGTTTGTGTGTGTAGTGGGTGTACCCTCTGTGCACTTGATTGAGTGCCTTGCCATGGCATTTGAGTGGCTTTGAGTGCCAAGCAGCGTCAACGAACAGCTCTGAATGTGAAAATTGCATAAATGCATGGCACTTTTCTGCGACTGCGATTGCGATTGCGATTGCGATTGCAATTTCCATACCGACTGGGACACACTTTATGTCCCTCATATGTGAGGTCTCCTGACTGTTGTTGTTGTTGTTGTTGTTGCTACTGCTGACGGTTTTCAATATTCAAAACAGTTTGCCATATGCAAACGTTTGGCTTCAGCCCCCTAGGGCCATGGCGAAAACAAGAGTTAGAGTCAGAGCCAGAGCCAGAGTCAGAGTCAGATGCCGAGTGTGAGTCCGAGTCCGAGGCAGAACCATGGCCAGAACCGTAGTGAGAGCCCAAAACAAATGCACACAAATGACCCACGCGATGAGCTGAGTTTTGTGGCCTTCTGGGGGAGCAACTGGCCAGCAGAATATTACGAATGCAGGGAGGGGGATGGCAGGGGAATGTCTGGATTTGTGTGAAAGGCACGCTTGCAATCAGACAACAATTGTTAATAATAAATGCATAATTTGCAATTGGATTTTGAATGTTTTTACAAGCAGCCCAAAGGGAACGGGTTGATTAACGAGTCCGGGCTGAAGAGGTGGGAAATGGATGTAATTGATGTGAAAACATGTCGAAAGACAGAAGCTGAATGTATTCTTGAACCTCGGAGTGCAATGAAGTGTGGAGTGTGTAAGGACTCAGATGGCAGTATATTGATTAATGAGCTGGAAGAACAGCTTGTTATAAGGAACTCAAGGGGAGAAAGATGTTTCTTAATAAAATCGAATTGACAACGAGATTTTAGTATTCATAACTGAAGAGATGAAAGAGTAAGGATCAAGCAGGTGTGTCCATTGTCCCAACCGGTTACCTCACCTCAACTAATTGGGTTAACCGAAGCGTTAACTCATTATGTGGCATATGAATTCAATAATTTCGTATGTTTCTTTTTATTGTTTTCGATTAAAAGAACATTAAAATTGAGAGAAAACAACGGACAATAAAACTATACATTTGAAAGAGAAAGAAAAGGAAAGAGCAAATACGCTTTCCTTGGTTAGGGAGAAGGCCACTCCTGGAACTTACATATGTAAAATGGTCAATTAACTTAATTAGATGGCAGCGCATGCAAAAGGCGTTGGTGCGCTACTTTCTGAGCTGAAGGTAAAGGCAGAGGCAGAGGTGGAAGTGGAGGTAGAGGTAGAGGTAGAGGTATGTTAAAGGTAGAGCAGCTGCCCAGGCAAAGTCCAAAAATTAGAGCTACCCAAAAGTGGAAGAAGTGAAGGTACAACTGGAAAGGAGCGATACCAAGTCGCACCTGCCGGAACAGCAAAATATGGAGAGAAGAAATGTAATGCATAAAGGGAAAAAGCAAAGCAGCGAATGACCAACTGCCCAGCTGGCCACGCCCTCCCAAACCAGCCTGAAGTCGAGGCGCAATTATTGTGTTAGTTGTTGTGTTGCTCATTAAAATTGATGTCTTAATTTGAAGAGTTTTACATGCAGCAGCAGCACCACAACAGCAGCAGCAGCAGCAACAGCAACAGCAGGACACGCATATACATTCCGAGAGGCACCCTGTAATTAGGCGCCGCGGCAAGAATAAACCCAGCTACCAGATAGAGACAGCAACATAGAAAGAGAGAGGGAGAGAGAGAGAGGGGGGAGAGAGAGACTGCCCTTCGAATTGAAATTGTTAACAAATGAATTTTACCACGAAATTGGCTCGCGGCCAAATGGTCGGCATGAGGATGGGACCGGCATCTGAAGCTGCATCTGAAAACGGGAGCTGGCCCCGAGCCCCGAGCACAGTTTGTGAACCAGTTAAATGCAAAGACAAATAACGAGAGAATGCACAAAACAGCATTGGGGCTTTTGATTACGAGATTGGCTTTAGTGCATGCGCTGCAATTAAGCTGTGGAGGCAGCTTCCATCGACTGAACGCAGCTCGGCTTAGCTCAGCTCAACTCAGCTCAGCTCAGCTGGAGGGGCGTGCGCTTTATGATGAAGTTGTCAGTGGTCTGGGCTACCGTTCTGCTGATGCCCCAAGGGTCTGTGTCTGTTGGTTTTACTTAGCCCCACACAATCACACAGCGACAGCAAGTGGTCCTACAAAACGCAAACAATTATGTTTAAATATAGAACATAAAACAATAACAAACAAATATGCTGTCGTACTTCTTAATTGTGAACTTCAGCAAGTTTCTAATAGAGTTAACTTTATTTAGGAATTGATTTCAATTGTACATCTTCAGTGAATTTGCAAGAGTTGCGAGAACTAGAAAAAATATTAATTAATTAAGTAATCATTTGTGATTTAATTTCAATTTAAAAATTATTAATTTCTTAAATAAGCTTTGAGTCCATATTAAAAGTATCGAAGCTCTGTTAAAGACTTAAGCACATGCAAAATTTAAATTGAGTATGAAAAAAACTTGCGTAGAATCATTTCTTAAAGATTCCCAAGGCGAAGCACTCGGGGTCTGTGAATGTAAGTCGCACACAGCTGCTGGCATCGAGGACTCAGGAACAAGGACCCACATGTCTCATATCCTTGCTTTGATTCGATTCACAATTCGCCATGGGGCAGAGCCTAGCACAAAGCCATTGTCCTCGCCAGTCGTGTATCCATGCATTCAGGTAGCCCATGGCAAATGCTCACCGTATGCATTTGTCAGTGACTCGGACATCCTTGGAACATCCTTCCCTTTATCAGAGTGTGTGTATGTGTGTGTGTGTGTGTGTCAAGCTTTAGTTACACTACTTTGATATCGGATTATGGACAGACCATTGAAGTATCCTTCCTTTCTTCGCTGGCGGTATAACAACTTAATCTCCGTTGGACATGGACAGCTGCTGTTGTTCAGTTGTTGTGCCTTCTTGCCGAGGACTCCCCCAGGACAGGCTACTAATCACAAGACTTTGCTGTCATTGTGGCTCTTGTCACTTCCTAATGAGAGTGCAACATAACACCGAAAAAATGAAGAGACTCCAACTGCAATCCTCAATGCATATGTATCCCATCGTCCTGTCGTCCTGTCGTCCTGGCGTCACCAAGTGCCTGGCACTTGATTTACCATGCTTTATAATTTTATGCGCGAGTTTCACAGCCGTCAAAGTGTCAACTGCGTCGCAATGTTTCAACACTCACATCACCGCCAGCCTCAGACTCAGACTCTGACTCAGACTCAGACAAGGTCGAATCACATTGGACAGACATGTCTGATGCCTCGGGCTGAGTTTGAGCATGTGAATGGACAGACAACTGTCTGCCTGTCAGCTGGAAATTGGAAGCCAGCGACTCGTGTTTATATTTTAAATGTCAGCACAACTGGCTATTGGATAGGGAACATCCTGTCAGGGACTCTTCTCCTAGCGGAGCCAGAAGCAGGGGTGCAGCTCATTAGCAGCCTTGTGTGGGCAGCTCTCATGGGCCATCACATGCTTATTACCATGCATATTATCCACACACACACACACGTGTTATTACAACTAGTTTGGAGCAGTCCCTGAACCACTCAGGACTCCTATGTCTCTCCTGACTGGACAATCATAAATCTTATCCACGGCCAGTGACTTTAAAGGGCGTCAGCAAACAGGCGCATAAATATAAATCAAAGCATATGAAATGGATTTGAACAGTGGCGGCGTGTAAACTGTACATTAAGGGTGTAGCGTTACACAACACTGCAACCAAAACTGTTTAGTGTCACATTTCTCCCGAGGGCGTTAAGCTGTTAACACTCAAAAAATACACACACACATTAAGGAAAGCAAAATACAATTTTCTGGAATTGGATTTAGAAACTGCATTTCTTAAAATTAATCAATTGTTAGTTTATTTTTTTCTTTGTTCATTTTTTAAATGTTTTTAAGATATGTTGCGTAGAATGTTTAGCTAAGGAATTTAAACAAACGAAATACTACAAGACTATAATTTTCTGTTTCTATCAATTATATTAGTTCTTAGTTGGAATTTGTGTGAACAAATTAAATTAAATTATATTTGTCAAATTATTACATTACAATTGTTATTATATAATATTAAACTTTTATTTGTACATAAAGTTCTATGAGAAAGGAAACTTTCTTACCTCTGCTAAGCTCGTCATTTGCAGAGGCAGATTGATCTTAAGCACTGAGGAACTAGCTTATATAATACATAATAAATCTTATTGAACTTGGGGATGTTCAACAAATATGAGCCTAATCTTTATTGGTTATCCCAGGCAACGTTTAGCCCAACTCCATTCCATTTCATTTAACTACCCAAACGAGGCATTCAAAATATGTTTCTTTTCCTGGGGCGATTCTACATATTTCACTTTTTTAAATATGTAACCCTCGAAAACTGACAGCGATACTCGTACTTCTATTATTTGGAACAAAATTGGTTTTCTTTCTTGCCCTGACCAACTGACCGACATCGATAACTGGGGGACCAAAACCCTTCGAGGCAAATTGAGGAACCCCTCACTGTGAGTGAGTCTTGGGCTACAGCTCTGTTCTGGGGGGGAGAAATGTACGGTGTTTTATTTTTTATGTTTTTAATGGCAGAATGTAACATTATTTATAACTCAGCGGCGCAAGGATAATGCCATATTAAATGTCAACTGCACTAGACACACGCTCATAAGACTTGTGGGACACACACAAATCCCAAGCATAAAAAATCTATTGCCTCATTCTTTTGGAGCGCTCGAAACTAAAGTAAGTTAAGTCCTTAAGATGTCCTGCAGCGACAAAGGCGGAAAGTAAATCCGGTAAGGTTACCTTTTTGGTCGACATAAAGAGGGTTGACCGACGTCGCGACGTCCCTTTTGTCTTTACGCCCGAGTGAAGACTAGTTGGAGTCCGAGTCCGAGTCCGAGTCCGAGTCAGAGGCAGAGCCAGAGACTGAGTTGGAGTTGGAGTCTCCCGAATGTGCTCTTGTGTCCAGTGATTCCTTTTGGTCACTCATTCTTAATTCAGCTCACATGCTCACATCTGTTGGTCACCGGAGTATCCTTCCTGTCCAGTTTCGGCTGCTACATGCTCCATTGATTTATGCGATGCCAATGCACGCGCGCCTGTATATTCTTGTTCATGCTCTTCCCCCTGGCTCCCTTCCCGTTGCCTCCTACTCCAGCTACTCTTGTAGCTGGCAGCGACTGTGACTGCGACTGCGACTGCGACTGCGGCATTGTTCATCATATGCCTCGATGGCTACTTTGTTTCATTACATTGGCCACATTTGTGGCTCATTGTGTACATGCTCGGCATGTCTGATAATGACCACAGCATTTCATTATCCATTCCAAGTTCGTATTGTAATTAATTTAGTATATAAGTATTTGTATCGCTTATAAGTACTCTACCCTACTCTAAGCTCACCACAGCGGCATCTTGCCTCACAGATCGCAGTTTTGACAGCCTTAAAGAGATCAAACGTTGTAGAAGAATCTCCAGGTATAATCTTCAATCCATCTGCAATCTGTCAGCTCATCGCTATACATCTTTGTCCAGGATCCGCAGCATCTATCCATCATATTTAGAAATGAGTCAGAGTACAGATTGAGTTGGCTGTTGTTCTGCTCCTGATAAGCAATAACTTATTAGTTAATTCCCCAAAAGGGAATCGAGATGGAGCTTGCTGTGGACCCTTTTGTCTAATTCTATCATTTTAATTAGTTGCCTTTCGCTCCAGTTGTGCCCATTGTGAAGCAGAATGTTTTCCAGGGAAATGCACAACAGTTGCGGTCGAATCACGTACCAAATGAGCAAGAGTCCAAGGGACAGAAGTTACTGCTTATCCTGCATCCTTTATCCCTCATTTGCTGAAGGAGTTGCAGCATATTCTTTAACTGTGACTGCTGCTCCTGCGGCTCATGCGGCTCCTGCGTCTCCTGCTGCTGTTCACACCTACTCCGAGCCGGGACTTATCAATCATAACGGCAATTGACTACCAGATTTCGACTTTTGAATCCTTTTTAAAGCGAAACTGCATCTTTGACTCTTGACTTCTGCTCAATCATGGCCATCCATCAAGGTATTCCCGGGGCCGATTTCCATTTGTACGTCAACTCCTACTTTCTCCTCCCTCATTGTTGCTCATTGTTGCTCATTGCGGTCTTTGTGGTTTTTATTTCTTGCTCCTCGTTCCTTGCTTTATTCTTTTCCTCCTGTTCTTGTTCTGTTCTGTTCTCTTTTTGACTTTTGGTTTTGAGGCAGCCGCAACGAAGAAAAAAAGGACTCGGTATCTCAATTTCGGCAGCTGATACTCAGATCGAGCACAGGGCATCCCTGGGTTGTCCCTTTGTTGTGTTGTTGTGCATTGTAGGTGTGAAATGCTCAAAGCGCTCATGCATATCCTGTTGACAGGACTGCGCTGACTGTATCAGCCTTAGCCTCGGTCTCCGCCCCAGCTGCCTGCTGGCCTGAGGTCCTTTGTTCTTTTGCGCCTCGTCCAGCCGCGCGTCCCTCTTATCTGTCTTCTTCCTGCTTAACCTCAACTCAACGTGAACTGCAAGTCTTTCCCTATAACATGTGTCTAACAAATGTTTTCTTTAACGCTGCCAGCATCATCTTCATCATCTTCATCATCTTCATTGTCGTCGTCGTCGTCGTCAGCTCATCGGCTCGTCGTTTCTTTACAATTTTTAATTTATGTTCGCTCTTTGTTCCGCAGTCCCGTCTAATAACTCAATTAAATGGCAGCTCCTATCAATGAGCTGCATCGCTGTAATCTCTGTAAAAATGTTGGCATTCTTTAATTGAATATCCTGTGAATATGGCACAAATGGCAAACCGCAGACAGGATGCACAGCACACCACACACCACACACCTCACTCCACACTCCTCTCTCCACACTCCACGGTAGCAGATACCGATGCCGAAGCTGTAGATGAAATCATTATGCCAATGACAGGAATATCAATTTACGCACAGAGGGAAATACACGGCCAGGGAGAATGCTTTATTCACATTTAATTATGTCGCGGTGTGAGCGGAAAATTCTAAGAAAATATCTATATAAAATAGGTCGCTACTGCTCACGCTAGAGATGACACTATGGGCAGTTCTCAGTTAGTTATTGGGAAATTTCCGATGCGATATATGAGATACAGAATATGCTATGGCGACAAGCTTAGCAAATCTATTTCAAGGCCATCAAATTGAATATTTCGATTGAGAAATCACTCTATCATCTCCAATGATTCATTGATCCAAGTACCTGCCAAGAGTGACTCGTCCGTTGGGCCGGAAGCAAAGCAAACGGGATGAAAATTTGCCAAGTCATTGTTAATGTAAACGCGAATTGCCAATAGAGTCCACAGGGAAATGCAGAAAGAGGAGGCAAATCTAATAAACAGCACCGCAAATCAACTTGAACAATTCAAGAGAAATATTACAGAAATAAAAAAAATAATATTCATTGCAAACGTAGCAAAGAGGATTATGAAATTAGGTACCTGTCTGTACAGGTAGGTGTAGGTGTAGGAAAGATCTGGTCTATTTGCCGCTCTGGAAGTTGGCTAGTATTTTGGTCTAATTAGTGGCTCAGCATGTACAGAACCTACTTAAGTGCCTGCTTGAGCGCATAATTGTAGGGGCCGTGCCTAAGCCGGATCTTAAGTCCAAGACCAAAACCAATCAGGCACTTCATTTGCATTTTAAGCAGCTTCGTTGAATGCAACCGAAATCAGCTTAGAACCGAGTCGAGAAGCGAGAAGCGAGAATCGAGAGCTGAGAGTCGAGAATCGAGAAATCTTTAAGTAGGCGTAACGCAAGCAAACTACTAGGGAATGTCTGGGAATTATTGAGATTATTAGCTGCATAATTGAGCTATTTATAACTATAAAAAAAAGGGAACCTACCAACCAGACAATGATGTAACGATGGGCTCCAAAACGAGCTGTGAACCGTAGGTGTTGGCCCAAATCACGACACGACTAATATGCACAGGCAAACAGACAAACAGGCAAAGCCAAGCAAACATCTCGACTACAGGTTGGCTGGACACCTGCGTATTACAATTTCAGTTCGTTCCATGGGGTTGTTGGCTTAATTAAAAGCTGCTTTTCATCTCACGCAGGCCGTGCATCTCACAGCATGAGATCTGAGCAGTCTGACCCCTTCTGACCCCTTTTTTCACCTGCACAAACGAGCAGACAAAGGCCGTTCAAATTGAACATGCCGCGTGCAACATGCTGAGGCTGCAGCTTCCCAAAACGAGGTGCTGAGATCTCAAATTGACATTAGTCGCCTGCTGCTGATTAGCTGCTGATAAGTTTCGGCTACCAAGCACCAGCCATCACTGGGAATGTTATGTAAATGCATAGAAATAGAAATGCATGGCCACCATTCTTTCAACTAATCCATGGCCAACTCGAATCTCCGACTCCGAGCAGCCTCATCAATTGTGTTGCATCTGTGGGCAACAAATGTGACACCATTGTTTGGCTTTTCTCTCTTATCTCGCAGTCTTATCGCTGCGACTGTGACCGGGTCTAATGTCTTCATCAACATCGGGCTTTTCATTTAATTTTCTCGTTTACTGTTTAACTAATTTCCTAGTTGGCTGCAACTCTGTCTAGTGGCCAAATGAAGTTATCACAAATTTATATTTGAATTTCCAACTGATTATAATAATGTTATGCAGAAATTAAAACACTTCATTAGGTTCGTGTTAATAGAGATCAAGTTGCTATTGAGACTTGTTTTTTCAGCCGCAAGCGTGAAAGTTGCCATAATATTGTCAGCAACTCAATGAAAAACTTCACTTAATCTGAATCAATCTGATAAAACACCTATATAAAGAAATAGATAATAATAATAATGATATTGTAATTATAAATAGAAATAGAAATAGAAATAGTTGGAAAATTAAGGTTTTCTTTGCCGGTTTGCAATTGCTTCGCAACTGAGAAAGATCTAAAGTCTAAAGTCTAAAGTCAAACCAAATAAAGGAAATCAACGTTTTTTTAAGATATTATTCTTGATAACTAAGTAGAGGAATAAACAATGAATGTTTTCATTTAAGAACTAAAGAAGTTGAGAGTGAAAGGAATTTGTTTGTTATAATGCAATTGTAAAATAAGTCTCTCTATATTATTAACACACTCCATTCACCGATTTGTCAATTTCAATTTTCATATGCAACTGGAAATTTGAGAAAACTTTCGCTCTTGCCAATGAGTTTTCCCTTACAAACATGTGCTTTCCATTTCCTTTAAGCAATCTTATATATCTATGTAGATGGTGTTTTCAGTATTTCAATGTCAATATCAGTTTGGATATACAAATTGGGTGTTTCAGTTGATTCAGGAGTGTGTCAGCTCATTTGAAGGCACTGTAAAGTCTAAACACATTTAAGCCCTTACTAAGTGTCATGTTGAACACATGTACATCAAATTCAATCAAATCAAATCAAAACCCGGCTCTCGTCCCCCCATCGTTGCTCATCGGAATAAGTACAGCTCGAGTTTGTGTGAGGATGGGCAGGAAAATTATCGTTCTACGTGTTTGCTGTGTGTGCGTGCGTGTGTGCGTGTGTGTGTGTGTGTGTGTGTGTGTATTTTATGTGCCTGTCATTTGTCTGTCAATCAACTGTCGCATATTTTTGGCAATAAGGGTTAATTTACGCTCATAATCCTTGCCCCGGGGCTGATGTTGCTGTTCCTGCTGCTGCTCCTACTCCTGCTCCTGACATTTGCTTGCACAATTTTGTCACACAAATGTCCTTTAGGCTGAAACAACAAATTTCACTCTATTTGCCGCATTTCGCCAAACATTGGAACATTTTGCAGTCTTCTATTGATTTTTAATGCTGATTGACAGTCGAGCAGGGCTCCTCTCGCAGACTAATTGACAATTGGCCTTGCCATCCATCCCTCCATCCGTCCATCCATCCACCATTTTCCCGCCGTTCTTCCGCCGTTTTAATAGTTTCCATTGCTGTGGGAACATTTGCATAATTTTTGTAAAATTGCTGTGAAAGAAAATATACGCAAAGCACATTTAATTGCCACATAATTGCGCCAAAAAAAAAAACTATTAACAGCAGAGACAGACAACAACATTGCTGTCATTACGTTCCCCTCGAATGCAGTGAGGGACGCGGAAAGGGGGCGGCACCACATCAATTACACCACAACTACACGTACTCTCAGTGACGTATGCACTGCGGTGCAGCTTCTGGACAACATAGTATAATGCCAGCAATTCCCGTGAGGCATCCAAAAAGCTAATCATCCTGGCGAGATAACCTCTAGAGGTGCAGAGCGGGAGTGGGACAGAGAGAGAGAGAGAGTGAGAGAGAGAGGGGTTGAGATCCCGCATAATTGTACCTCATAATTTCAGTTGTTACACGGGGAGTAAAAGGTTGCCACCACACCACAAAGTGTCCGATGAACGCGCACATTGAACAGGGTTGCTACCTCGCTGGCTTATTCACACATAATCGCAGGGTTTCCATTTGCACCGTTGCACAAATAGTTGTTGTTATTGCAATAATTTAAGGATTATATTCATAAGTCCAGCATAAACGTTTATCTGCAACTACAGGCATTGCTGGAATCATTGATGTGTAGAGTTGCCCTAGGGTTGTGCAAATACACAAAAGCGGATGGACATTGACGACCCGAACAGGGCGCTGCTTCAATGGCATACAGAAGACATATGTGAGGTTATGAGGAATAGAAAATTGTGTCAGAGAATCGTAAATACAAATTGACAGCTCTCAGTGATGTTGTAGGCCATCAGACATAAGTAGTTTACTGTCTAAAGTGTAGTATTTAAGTAAGTTTATGTCTCAAGTTGAAGTCTAATAAACCACCTAGTGAAAGATCAAATCAATATGCCCCATTGAATGTAGCGCAGCGCGAAGGAAAAACAAAACCGCAAAATTAATGAGCACAAACCAAATGAAACGATGCGCAAAGTGTGCCGTCGGCTGCTCAAGTCATCCTCCACTTGGTGGTGGGTCTGTGCAACTGCAGCTGGACTCACACATGGAGTGCAGGGAGTTGGCATGAATGGGGGAGTGTGGCACGGTTGTTGCACTTTCGAAGCTAATGCAAACATACGCTTGTTTGCACAACCCACCCAGCCTCAGTCACAGCCTCATTCACAGCCTCAGCCTGAGCGTTGATGCTAATCGCCAGAGACAATTTAATCTCTAATCAAAATTCAAAATCACAAATTTCCGTATTACCAAATGAGAAATGCGAAATGCGAATTGCGAATTGCGAAATGTGAGATGATAAATGGAAAATGTTGGGGGGGACTGGGTAAGTGAGAAGAAAGAGGCATGAAAATGCAATCATCATTTGACAGAGACTTGTGCATTAATGAGGACATTAAGCCAAGGACAGCAACAATAGCCGGAACTAGTTGAGGCCTCCCCTGCCACCTCTTTCATACAGTGAAGAGGGGTTGCATTGAGCCCTGTTTGTTGTTCTTGTTGTTGTTTGTGTGAACTGGTGCCGTCGATTAATGAACAATACGAGAATATCGCGTATTTTGTTTACATAACCAAAGGATTTTCACACGTTCCTGTGAGCGAGGGCACGGCGTCTGCTTGTAATATTTAATTATTGATTTATTATTGGGAATATGGCAAGTGCCAACCCCATGCAACCGGTGTGTTAGTGTGTGTGTGTGTGTGTGTGTGTGTGTGTTAGCTCATTAAATGCAATGAACGGCAATGCGTTAACTGGAAAATGCAACAAGCAATACAAAACAAAACAAAACAAAACAAAACACAACCAAACACAACGAATCGAATCGAAAAGTAAATCAAAAACCGAAAACCAAAAACCAAACTAACGAGCTGGCTGCCTGGTCAGGTCCAAGGATCGGCACTTCGTCTTTGATGTGTAGCGAGCGTGCTTGAGGCATTCAAATGAAAACAACAACAACAACAACAACAACAATAACAATAACAACGACTTTTTTATGATCATTTGTTTGGTTACAGCAAACGTATAAAAACCCCGCCAGGAACTGTGGAACACAAACAAAAGCCGCACTCCCCAGCCACAAGTTGTCCCTATCTCGAGCCTCGTCTCAGTTCCAATCTCAGTTCTCTCATCCTCAATTCACAGTGCTGAGTTCGGAGTTCTCAGTGCTCAGTCCTCAGTTCTCAGTTCACAGTTCTTAGTTCTTAGTTTACGGCGTCGATGCTGTTGCGATTCGAAGATTGTAATGGGAACTCCCTTGGCTGTGTGTTGGCTGCATGTGCCGCATGACCTGCTGCCAGCAAACAAACAAATGCCCAAAAATACAACTCGAAATTCACAAATCCCTTGCACCTTTGCCGACAACAACGAATAATTCAGAAGAGAAAACACAACGCAAGCGACGCACGACGTTGCACAAACAAGAATCGTACGCAGAACTTGGAATTCTCAATTCTGAATTCTGAATTCTGAGGGCTGCACTCGAAACTCTACTCAACTCGATCAACACTCACATGTGAATGCAGTTTGAGTGGACACAGTTGAATTGTCAAGTCATTGTGTAATCATCACTAAGCCGACGTCGTGAGACTAAGGATTGCCTAAGAAATTAGCATTAGAATTAGAAGTCTGGGAATAGGGAATTGGATACAAACTTGACTGACTGACTGACTGACGGACTGAGGGATTGCAATCAAGCAATTGCTTTCAATTTCCCAAATCTACATGAATATCAAAAGATATTTGACATCAAGCTACTCTCATATACGATAAACTAATGAAGAAACTGTAGCTGTATTGCTCTTCAGAAATATTTACAATTTTTTATTAAATCTTTCATAATTATATTCAAATTTATTAACAACTTTTTCAAATTCTATATTCCTTCCGGTTCTTATAACGAATGCGCTGCCTTCGACTGGAGGCTGTTAATTTCTGTGACTCTATTAAATGCAGCTTACGGCATTCAAAACACAAACTCAAACCCAGACAAAACTCTATTCATTGACTGTTTGCTAGCAGAGATGGAGTTGGAAATGTGGAAATGGGCATAGAAATATCTCAGGAAATATCATAATAATAAACCTCGCGCACACGCGTCGAGGACAACAGCGACGAGGATGATAAAGATGATGAGATGAGACAGGGACTGGGGCTGGGACTGGTACCGGTAGCTGGGCTGGGACTGGGACTGAGACAGAAGTCGACGACAATGTGCCACAAATAAATACGCAGAGGAAGCTGCCACTCAACGGCGTCACAGACAGAAATATGCCAGAGACTCCTCTCTCTCTCATGTGGTATTTCATATACTCTCTCTCAAAGAGTAGCCTACGTTCGTTATCAACTATGTGCAGCGCACATTTTGTTGTTAGGCTATAATCAGTTTAGTCTAATAGTAAAGTCAATGCAAGTAAGGGTATTCAACAGTCAGATCTACTGATCTTTTGCATAAAACAAAACATAATTCAGTGCGAATATTCAGTTGATCTTAGCTATAAATAGTTAAATATGTTATTGGGATAATGTAATACAAGTAAGGGTAATCAATAGTCTGCTCTGTATCATTTTTACCATATGAATTAAGCATTTCATAACTTGAATCTGTTAGGTATGTTTTCTATATAAAGTAATACCAGGTAAGGGTATTCAATAGCCGGCTCTGTATAATTTTTACCATATGAATTAAGCATTTCATAAAGCGTATCTTAAGTTATATTTGAACTTTAATCAGTTAAGTATGTTTTCCATATAAAGTAATGCAAGTAAGGGTATTCAATAGTCGGCTCTACATAATTTTACAATATAAGTAAAGCATTTCAGACAGCATATATTCAGTAGATAATCTTAGTATTGCTTACAGATATACAAATGAGAGTAAGGGTATTCACTGGTCGGTGCCACATCTTTTTATTACATGGTTTTTTTGAATTTCCGCATATTTCTCAGCCGTGGCAAAGGCGAGCGTGCTGTGAGCGTGCATCAGAAATCGCACTTTAATTTACACTTGAAAGACTTTTCACGATTTTCTCTCACGGCGCACGGGAAACGTGTCCGCAACAAATGAGCAGCGACGGTCCATAAAAAAAAGGATCTCCGAAATGGAAGTGAAATCAGAGGGGAAACTACGAAATGTCAGGCGTAATAATTCGATTGTCCACTCAAATGAAATCGAATGCACAAATCACAATCACAATCACAATCGCAAATCGCAAATCAGAAATCTAAAATCCTGCAGAGGGTGAAACTATCAGGGAAAAGTTCAGGAGTTGTAAATTGTGCAGAAGGGAAAATCATTTCCCAAGCAATAATAAACCATAATTGTTGTTGTTCAAGCGATAAGCATATTGCACTCTTGCCTTCTCTCTCTCTCTCTCTTCTATCGCTCTCGCAGTCACTCTCGTAGGGCAGGCGTTCAAGTGTTAAATGTCAGCTGCAGGATAAGTGCGTGTAGAGTGCATCACAGGATATTTGTTTGTTTATTTGCTCCTTGCTGCGAAATGCGTCTGATAGTGAATGAATGTATGCGAGAGTGTGCGTGTATGTGTGTGTGCGTGTGTGTGTGTGTGTGAGATTGCAAACACATCAGTGGCAGGCACATTTTTAATGCATACTTCAAGGCAACATACGCATTAAAATCACGATAGGACCTGACATGCGTCTCAACTGAGGGCCGAGTGTGTGTGCTGAGATTCCTGTGATAGGCGGACCCAGCACCACACCCTCCCCCATCCGTACAACATGTTGGCCAAAAGTCAACTCCAATTTTGGGCTGCACTCTCGATATCTCGCTCGATAGCTGCAGCAGTCAGCAGTCAGTGAGTGTAACAATAATGAGTGTTGCTCGAATCATTGATTAAGCATGAAGATAAATTATGTACAGTCGAGCTATACTACTTTACTAACAACTACAGGGTATAGGCATGAAAGACATAGGAAATGAAGAAGCAGTTAGTATAAATAACTTGCATACTTTGCATTGCATAATTAGAGAGAGTAAGATAGAGAGATGAATTCACAACACAGTGTGACCAGCTACGTTCTGAAGTAGAAGAATCAGAGAGAGTATTTAATATATAATATATAGTATTGAATATGCGATAAGTTATAATGGAGCGAGATGTTTGAATGAGGAAATAAATTACTTACACACTCTGCACTGTATACTCAGACATAGAAGCTTGTTCTCATTACAATGTGCCCAGCTTTGATACGAATCGAAGAAGCAGCGATCATTAGACCCACATTAAGAGATTATTGTGCGACAAATAGGACTTGATACAAAGTGCCACAACTGTTAAAGTATGTATATGAATCTGAGTAAGAACCCTCATTATTACAGTATGTACTCGCACTAACCACTTGAACAACCTTTGCAAAGTTCACAGCAAATATTAAATCAGATTTAGAGCTATGACTGCAACAGTGGTTAACCCTAAAAACCCATATTACACGCAATTAGTTACCACAAAACTTTTGTATGACAACTGCATGCGAGTAATCTGAGAGCTTTAGACAATTATTTATGGAACTGCATGTGACTTTCCCTCTGTCGCTCTGTCGCTCTGTCTCTCACTCTCACACTCTCTTTGACTCGTTCTCTGTCGCTTTTGGCTAATTCTGGTGACACCGCATTAGTCAACACTTTCGTGCGAACATTTTCCAACACTTGAACTGATTTATGACACTTTACACAACTGAGCGCTTAATGTGATTAAGTTTCTTTTTTTTTATCAAAAAACTGCATAGAGCAGGCACATCATCTGAACGCCAGAGGGCGCCACACACAAAATGCTAGTCAAAATACATATAACTTGACTCTGCTCCTAAATGTCGCTGAGGGCGTCAAGTGGTTTAGCTGCAGCATATTCTGAATGCCATTTAGCTTTTAATGTTATTCTAAATATGCTTTTATTTATTTACGCTGTGGCTAAGGATGATAATGAGCATTACCATCTTCATCATCATCATCATCATTACCATCATCTAATTGAATGCTCAAATGTGCAGCGAACTTGATGTTGTTTGCACAATTTGCTTGTAAATTGCCTCCTCAGCCAGAGATGGCGACGCCTGGCTGCAACTGTTGCATCCTTGAGCATGAGGCAAGCATCCCAGCAATTAAGTAACACTTACACATGCAGCGAGAGACACACACACACATATATATATATATATATATACGTGTGGCATTGCTTTCCCTTTGATCCCGCTTTCTCCGCAATAGCTTAGGGCAAATAAAATGAAAATTATGACAGCACTAAACTTGGATAAATTGTTGATGTAGTAGGCGAGTGAAGCAGAGAGAGAGATAGAAAGAGAGAGAGAGAGGACGGAAAAGATAATACTGACAGAGAGAGAGAGAGAGAGAGAGACGAAGTCAGCTAGAGAGAGTGGAGCAGAGCGCTAGAAAGAGGTAGAGTGATAGAGAAAAAGAGAAAGACAACTGAGAGAACAATTGCGATTCAAAAGATTAAGGGGGAAAGGGAGATAAAAGAGAATGGGAGAAAGAGAGAGACAGATAGAATGTGTATGTAGACTCAGAGAGAAAAGAGAGAGAAAAATATAGATAAATTACGTTGACTTAAAGATACATAGATAGAGATAGAGACAGTTAAGACGGAGAGAGAGAAAGTGATAGAAGAAGTCAAAGTGTGAAGAAGATTGAAAGCGTGCGAACTAGCGAGAGAATACTAGGAATACTAATAAGAGAGACACAGAAAGAGAAATTGAGAGAGTGCGTTAAAAAGAAAGAGAGAGAGATAGTGAGTGAAAAGGAAAGATAGAGAGAGAGAGAGAGTTCTTAATTAAGTAATTGACTCAAATCGAACGAAAGCCATATGTATCCGAGACTTGTTAATAGCAGTTAAAAGATCATTTAACTCAGCTTTCCTACGATCAACTAAACTATTTCGCACTCATTCCTCTTCCTCATTCTCCGCTTAAAGAACTACAAACTACACAATGAGAAATTTAAGCTGCTGTTGAACAAAAGCATCTGAGATGCACCATTAGGAACACGCGTATCCATGAGATGCTCGTTATTTTAATGTGCATCTCGTTGTCAGGTTTTCTTTGTGGTTTTCAGGTGTTTCAAATTATATTAAGAGATGAAATTAGTGCAGCTAACCATATATTTAATGATGCTCAAATTGCATTTCCCACTGATGTCTGATGATGAGAATTTTAACCGCTTTTTGCCCTTTGCTAACGGATCGACAGCGCCATTAAAATGTAAAGAGTCGTAAACTAAAAATTAGTCAAGAGAATCTACAAATAAAACAGAAAGCAAACTGAAGGTGACTGACTGCAAGATATCCAGTAAACGCTCTTATCTAGTTCAGTATAAGTCAATCAACAAGAAAGAATGCAATTGAAAGTTGCATTTCAAAGACAAGAAATAAATGGAAGTCTACTCATATGGGAGTTGTTGATACCCCTTAAGAGTCGCCTATACATGTACAGGGTATAGACAAGTAGTGGGCAGTTGGCTGTTAGCAGAGAAAGATGAACAGTCGACGGACCGTGTGGTAATTAGAATTAAGAAGCATTAAAAGAAACTCAACAAAATTCACACAATGCGCTCAAAGCGAAAGTCGTAAATAAAGTCATAAAAACGTAAAAATGTAAAAATGTAGAAGTGCAAAGCCAGTGACTGGTTTTCCTTTTTGAGAGCACTGTGGAAACTTAATTAGTTTCAAGAGGTAAATAAAAAAACGAAGTAGAACTCTGTAAAAGCGATAAACACCCAGCGAGATAACAATTAGTTTGGAGCGCAAATAACTCGAAAGATTCAAAACAAAATTTATGAATGCAACTTGGTGACAGCTCGTAAAAACATTTGGATATCCACCATAAAATAATAGTAAAAGATACAAATAATAATAACTACAACAATGAATATCAAGAGTCTCACTCCCCCCTCACTCTAGCTACAGCTGCGACTTGAGCTCTCAGAATTACAAGCTCGATTGATTCGCAATGCACAAATTCGAATGCAAATTCAAACATTATTCTCTTCTATTTGATTTTTGTTTTTGTAGTTTTATTTTTTGATTATTTTTACGTTGTTTTACTACGTTTTTGTCAAGTGTAATCCGGCAGTGAATGGATAGGTTTTCCTCAGCGGGGATAATACCCAGCGCTAGCTGTTGACATGCAATTTGTTGAATATGCTCAGTTGCCCTCATCCTCATTCTCATCCTCATCCTCATCCGGCTGTTCATCCTGATCCTCGCATGTGCTCAGCACTCAACCCCCAAGGCGCACACAATTGACAATTGACATTTCGCTCTACCCAGTGACAATGGCGGGACTTACTTAAAGGGAATGCGAATGGGAATATGGATTTAGCTGCAGGGACTTGCAACTGCAACTGCAACTGCAACTGCTTCTCAGTTGAGACTGTGGCTGCGACTGCGGCTGCGGCTTATTCATTTGTGATTGGGCATCCATTTTCCTCCGCTTGATGTTTTCTCATTTGTGAACTATGGCTTAAGTTTTTCAGCACATGAGAAATATTCTTTAATTTTTCCCAGAAAGTAGAAGATGTTTGTTATTATTTTTGTAGTTTTAGTGAGAGAAAGGATTAATACTGTTTAAGTAGCTAAGAAATTAACAATAATTGAAATTAACAATAACTATTATATTCTTCATTTTAACAGTTTGTTAATCTTTTGCACAAAATTCAGCAATGCTATCAACAAATTCTACATATATTGAGACTAAAAGGTTAAACTTCAATCTATAAGTAATTGGCTTTTAAATTGTTATTAAACCTATTTATCTATGCAACTACAGATATTATCTATATAATAATCAAATATACTGTACAACTATCTATCTCACTACAGATATTATCTACATATTACTCAAATATGCTGCATAACTTACAGTTGAGCGAGAGAGACACTATTTATGACCACATGTGGGCCATACTTATGAACTGTTTATTGTAAGCCCGGCCAAGCCTAAGTAATTCCCAGAGTATAACTTAATTAATTGCAGCTAATGTAATGTCCGGTCGCGTAAATGAGAAGAGCAGCAGCAGCAGCAACAACAACAAGCTGGGCCAACAACAGCAACCGGGCCAGCAACATGGCCAACTGGCACACATGTCCAGATGCTGGGCTACATTAGATACTCGCAGTTGCAAGCATGGAGATGTTGCAATAATAAACACAACAAAAATAGGGGGAAAAAAATAATAAAAAGAATTGAATTAAATATTAAAAGTGCAACGGGAACAACAGTAGCCAGCGGCCTGGGGGCGTGGCTTAAATATGAGAATTTAATAAAATATTTTTAATGTAATTTTAGCACTCAGCAGCAGCAGTAGAAGAAGCAGCAGATGCAAC
This sequence comes from Drosophila macrospina, assembly GCA_035042075.1. NCBI lineage: Eukaryota > Metazoa > Arthropoda > Insecta > Diptera > Drosophilidae > Drosophila > Drosophila macrospina. Next base: position 1,164,495 of record JAWNLW010000397.1, on the reverse strand, counting down.
CGGAACCGGCACTTGACCCGAATAAGGAGAGCACACGAAGAATCCACACAAATGCCAAGTGGCAAGTGGAAGTTGCAGCTTGGCATCAGTATGTGGCATGAAGTATGGGGCACGAGCATGTTGTGCTGTTATGTGAGTAATCTGGCAGTCGACTGACACTGGCATCCAGTGCAGCCTTGGAGCCCGGCTAATTGGGACAGCTTAGGGCCTTAGTTGCATGTTTCATCTTCCATGTTGTGCATGTGCATGTGCGTATGTGTGTATGTTGTGTTGTGTTGTTCCTGGCCGGATGTGTTTGGCCTGAAGAAAACTGTGAGCTAAATACTAAATGAATTTAAGGCATTTATCTAAATTATCTGTGTAGGAATCATGCTTAAAACTAATTGCACACAAAGCCAAGCTGCAATTATACGTCTCAAATAATTTAGCAACTTTTAATGAAACCCTCACATGTATTTTAAATATTCTCTTATGCAATTGTAAATAATTTACTCAATTGGAAGTTGTTGATACCCTGTAGTCGTTGAATAGTTGAATAGTTGGGACAGCAGGCAATTGGAGGCATTCGAGATGTATTGGGTTGTACCGTAGACTAGGGACACCAAAGATCGAATATAATAAACTTAGACCGAGCTATAACTTTGACCATTTGTGTATATATACTTTGGAAAAATCTCATTCTATTTTATTAAACATATTTAATCATTTCTATAACTTTCCCATTCGTTTTTTCAAACGAATATCGAACAAAGTTTCATATTAAATTTTCAACCACAATTTGTACAGGTATCTCAACAATACTTTCACTCGTCGCACGTGAACATTTTCAATTTAATTTGCATTCACAATAAAAGGGGAAAAAGTATCAAAACATAATCCATTAGCCTAGTGCGAGTAAGCTTTTTGGCCCAATTGCAATAGCTGTTTTGAGTGTGATCTGTGAATGGGCAAAAGCTGGTTTCAAAATGCGAGAGAATTGGCAAGCAGCTTAGTTGAGTTGGAAATAGTCAAACTATGAGTGGACAAGGGGAAAGAGACAGTGAGAAAGAGAGAGAGAAGGGAGGGGATTATGAAATACTGCTGTCTGATTCAAGCGATTGATATGTACATGTATATGATATGTAGTTTTAGCCGAGATTTGAAATCGACACTCGCAGTCAAACGATGTGCGAGAATGCTTTGTAATCCCCAAAAAGTAGGCAACGCATTTAAAGTGGTGGAGTAGACGGGGGAGGCAGCGATGAATTGGTTTAAATATGTTCTGTTTGTTGCGTAATTAGCAAATAGATAGATAGATACATTTAGAAGTTATATTTAGAAGCGCAACTGAATTAAATCGAGGGACTTGAGTTACAATATTATTTGCCTTTCACTTAATTACACATTAAATGGTCAGAGAAATATATACTCCACTTATGACATCGTTATTAAGTGAGGAAGCACTTGAACTACCACAAGTTTCTGTCGGTTAATTACATATTTAATTGCCAGAGAAATGCAAACTCCTAATTATGTTATCATTATTATGATAAGAATTACTCGAACTTCGTTAGAATTCTGTAATTAATTGACTGAAGAGATGCTCTCGCAGACGTAGTAGACCAGCACTTGCTCTCGTTGTGCCAATTGGATCAACACGGACAGGTGTAAATTACGAAAGCTTAACAAAAGCCACAGCAAAGCTCCATAGCAGCAGCAGCAGCAGCAGTGGCAGTAGCAGCAATAACAACAGCAAGAACAACAACAATAGAAAGTCAGAAAATACTCGTAACTGCAGTTGCTTCAGCTCTACATTCTCCCTGTTGTCGTTGGTGTGCGTTTAATTAATTTGACAACACACTCACATACACACACACACACACACACACACACTCACACACAGAGAGAGATTGCTGAAATTGTCCTCATCCTCGTTTCAGGTCGAAGCTCTTTGGCAACGTCACTTAATTAATTTGCTGCCGTGTGTGCACTTAATGCCGGAAGTTGAAGAAATACGGCCGCATTTTGGCTTTATGGTATGGTAAATTTCATCAGCACATAAGATGAGTCTCCCTGTCCCGTACTCCTTGAGAGGAAGTCACTCCGCTCTGCACTTCAGCCATGCCCAATGTGCTAATGTGTGTGTGCGTGTGTGTAAATCAATCAAAATGCTTCCGCCAAGGCTGCTTGTTCCGCCCACCGACCTCGCCCACACACAATTTATGGCAAATCTGATGCAAATATCTAAGAAGCTTAGGACGCCCCAAAATCGTTTACGCATTTTTAACCCATTATGAAGTCTAGTTGTGCGTGTGTGTATCTGTCTCTCTCTCTCTCTCTGATGGTGTGCCGACTCCTATGCCTGAGGTCCTCAAGGTCCGGCGCCCCGGCTTAAGCTGCCTTCTAGGCGCCGGGAAAGCGGCTCAACTGACGGATGCCGACAAACTCATTAGTAGCTAAGGGCAAACCATAAATTTGCCATGGCTTCATGAACCAAACAAAAGCCCTCACTTATGTACTCTACTTCTTTCTCACTCACTCAGACTCTCAGCCTCTCTTTCGCACTCTCGCTCTCTGTCGCTCTTTCCTATTTCAAGTTCTCAAGTATTAAGCTCAAGTTCTAGGAACTGTCTGAGTGTCGCAATGAATGCAGCATTCTGAATGAATGAATCAAATGAAATGAATAAAGCAATCAGAAATCATTTAAGCATTTTTTATTATAATATAATAATATATAAATAACATTTACATTTCAGTTTTAAATATATTTATTATTTATTATTATAATTATTACTTTTATTATTATTATTATTATATTTAATATTCGGTATCCACAAGTATTTTCAATTCAAATGATTTGAAACCACTTCTGAACTAGTTCGCAATTGAGAACAAAACCCTCAATCAGATGGCCTAATGCATTATGTTTAAGAGAGAGCGAGAGAGAGATGCTCTACTCTTCTTCTTTGCCCCTTTGCCATCCCCTTTCCCTTTTCCTATCTCTTTCCCTTTGCTATTTCAACATTTACATCATCAACATCAGCAGCAACATCATTATTATCATTATCATCATCATCGTCATGATGGCGGCGTTGAAAAATCACTTGAATGCACTAAAATCCTATTAAATCTGTGCAGTCAAAGCAACAACAACAACAACAACAACAACAGAAACAACAACAACAATCACATCGGGCATTGGGTAGAACATTATTCAAGTATTTTTAGCCGTTTTTGGTGTACGAAAAATGCAAAAAGGTCAGGCAATGCAACTTGGCTAGAAGCAAAGCGACAGTGGAAGGAACAGAAAGAGAGAGACATAGAGAGAGAGAGAGAGAGAGAGAGAGAGAAAGACTGACAGAGATAGCAACTGAATTGCAGTCGTATAAACATAATGAATGCAATTCGTTGTTGCGTGGCTTTCTGAGTGTTTGAGTGTTTGAGTGTTGGCTGTTTTGACTCTGCCGAGTGTGTAGTGAGTGGGATGTGCGGAGGGCAGGAGTGTGTGTAAATGAGCCTCTGCCTTTTGTTGTTGTTGTTGTTGCATTGACTTTGAGGATTCCTAAATCCGAAAGCATTTGAAATTTAAAACCGAGAAAGATCAACAACAGCGACGACTACGCATAATTTACACATCACATTCGACGGTGGGCGATGCAACGCGATGTGGCATAGTCTACTAGTTGTTGCAACACCAGCACAGCCTGCCTCTCCTGCCACTAAATGGCAATGCCGACAAGCTTTCCATATCTGCATTTTCGACTACTTTGCAACTTCGTTGTGGCGTCAACGTCAACGTCCACATCCTCGTTGCGATTCACATTGCATGTCGGTGAAAACCTGTCAAATCGTCAACATCAGGTAAATGTTTTATTCTCGAGCGAATGTGCGAAAAGCTAAAGCCAAGAAAAGTGCGTTTCCATATTGAATGAAAAGCGTAGCTGGCTTTCTGTGTGAATAGTTTGTTGCTATTGTTGTTAATATTGCGTGTGTTGTTTGTTAAAGATTAGTTCAAATGTCAGTTGAATCAAAGTGAGAATCGAGTGTGCCGGACAAGGAGATACCCTGCTCACACGCTTTACTTTGTAAGTAATTACAATCAAGTCTAACAACATTTATAGGCAGATCGACATTATAGATAGTTAGATAGTTAGATAGTTAGATAGATGAAGAGTAAGCATGCTATAGTTTGCTAGGAGATGTTTTCACTTGTTTTTTTTTGGGAATGTAACAGAAATGTAAATATGCAGAACTAGTTTGATTTATTAACCAGATCTTATAACAATTTTGATGTTAATTAGGACATCTTTTAGCTGACGTTGCTTTGTAAACAATTTGAATAGAAGTGAGAGGGGGAAGCAGCTTTTGTTGCTCTTGTTGAATATAGGAAACATTTGAGGAGTGATTCGCACATTGCAGCTATTAAATAACTAATTACAATGATTCAAATGTTGATGACTCAATTCGTCCGTCTGCGGCAGAGCAACACTTTGTCTCATCTGTAAATTATTTAATGAAATTTGCAAATTGCCAAATGTCCAAATTGCAGTAAAGTTCAAAGCTTTTGGCTTTAATTTAATTTTTAATGTTTAAGTTTTGACCAGCACACAAACACACACACACACACACACGCACACAGTTCAGATGGGAATTGAAGTCTTGACTCTGGCTTCTTGAAGCTCTGTAAACTAAATGCCAATATTTGTCTGGCCGGAGCACAGCAGAGGCGAGTGACTGAGAGAGTTGAGTGTATTTCAATGAATATGTGAATGTTCACTTAACCTCTTTTTGTCTAGTTGCCGACAAGATTTTCAATTAAAATTGATTTTATGCAAATTTTCAATTAGTCAAACACAATTTATCCTGTGCACAACAACAAGGACAACGGGTAAACAAACTGCTGCAGAGCAAAGGAAGTGAATATGAATATGTGAATCATGATTCACATCAACATCATCTTCATCAACTGCAGACATGGCCAAAAGACTTGTGTAAACCACTTGAGATAAATAGATTTTAAGTTGCATTCGCCATTTCCCTTTTGCTGCCTTTAACTCTCACTCCCACTCTCTCTCGTCTCTCTCGCTCTCTACAGTCTCTCTCTCACTCTTTCTATCTCTCTCTCCCTCTGGTTGTTTTGCTTGTTTATCTCCAACTTAACCCACGACCATTTTTGCAGCTCTTGAATGCTGATTAAGTAATTGCATTTCCCAAAATTGTACAACATTTTGGCGTTGACTTCATTTGCAATGCCTTTCAGCGTCAATTACGAGTTGAGCGATAAAAAAGAGATGCGTGTATGTGAGTGTGTGTGAGTGAGTGTGTGTGTGTTTGTCTATCGCCTAATGTTTTGCAACTCTCACTAATTGCATTAAAAAAGTAGACCCGCTGCCTTCCCCTTCAAACAGAACGCTAAACTCTTGTCTGGCGCTCGCTAAATTATATCAAATCAGAGAAAACATTTAACTTTGCAACACCGAGACTGAGATACTCTTGCACAATATTGTATCCTTTTTAGACAGCATTCCCACTCAGAGCATTACATATATCGCAAGAGTTTAGAAATACTCGCAGCAGTGTGACGACAATGGAGACAGGCAGAGAGACAGGCAGAGAGACAGACTGAACGACAGATAGTCAGATAGTCGAGTAATTGTAGTCAGTGCTTAGGGCACACCCTCTACGTGGTTGCACTGAAGGTGGAGTCTCTACTTTGTTGCGTTGTCTTTGCGCTTTTAAGCTGCAATTTGGTTGCATGTCACTTTAGAAATGCTTTCAGACAATGTTCCCAAGCTACTTCATGTGATATTCCATTAGTCAGCAGCAAAGACGAGCACCTGCTAAATGTTGCCTTGTTCTTCCACCTGGTTGTGTGCTTAATTTGATATCTAACAACATTTTCCGAATGCCCGAACAGAACAGAGAGTCTCTCAGAAAGTCAGTCTAATGAAACCGACCAACAGCAACTGCAATGAATGAATGTATTTGAGTACCTCGATCAAATACAAATACGAATATGTGGACGACTACTCATGCCTCAAGAGGCAACCAAATTACACAACTGGCAACATGTTTATGCAATTAAGTTACGGTTTTTGTTGTTCAAATATTGGCACTTACATTTTCAATAAATGTTCCCAACTTCTGTGACATTTGCAGTAGTCAACTCATTTGCATGACACCGCAAGTGAGTCACACAAATAGAAAGAGATAGAAAGAGAGTGAGGGAGAGAGGAAGAGAGGAAGAGAGAGAGAGAGGTAAACTAGTAGTAAAGCATTCACTGAATAATACGCTCAATTTGGTTAGAGAAGTAGAAACTGGACAACTGTGGAAATACAAACAACAATGGCACGCACTGATTTGGCCAGGGAACAGAGACATTCAGTGGACAAACAGACAGAGTTCTGTAGTAAATAATGCGGGAGAAGCGTTCACAATGCTTGAGCTTTGATTGGCAAAAGGACAGAATGGGCAATTAGCAGCTGACGTTCAGCTTCAGGTTCAGGTTCAGAAGCCGAAGCTGAAGCTGAATCTGATGCACACACTCGACAAGCGATGAATGCCTCACTAAGTGCATGAATAAATAAACTGAAGGCACTTGTCCACATCTCTGCCAGCGTCTCGTCGTCGGCCACTCCCTTCCCTTGCCGCTTTTAGTCACAGTCAACACATGTTAACAACTTGATGGCCAAAAGTCAAATGGCTTAAATGCCCAGCACATTGTAAGCAAACAGCGTCAGCCTCACAGCGTCACACAGGCACCACAGGCACCACAAGCACCACAGGCACCACAAACAACCACTGACAACCAGTGGGGCAACCACTGGCTACACAAAGGGGGAAAAAATGAACGAAGAAACCCAACAGAGGGACAACCTCGTATGCAAATTTAGGCAAATAAAATTATTATTCAAATTTTTGGCATGTCCCATGAGCGTTAAACTAACAGCTAACAGAACAATGGACAACAACTTGCAGCTCGACATGTTGCTGCCCCTTCCCCTTCCCCTTCTTCGCCCTCAATGGAGTGACAGTCCAAACAACTTCAGAAACGCTTCATAAAAGCCAAGTTCCCCTCTCTAACAACTGGAAATGATGCTGATGCTGATGTTGATGTCAGTTAATGTCTGCTGAGTTGTCCTCTCTCTCTCTCTCTCTCTCTCTCTCTCTCTCTCTCTCTCTCTATCTATCTCTCTCTCTCTCACTCTCTCTCTCTCAATTATTTCATTGACAATTTGAGATGAAGCGATCAACAGTTACGAGAATTTCCGCTGGAGCAAACTTTACTTAAGCATCTCTTAGAGAGTGCAGTGTTCAGGCTTGTAAGAAAAAAACGTCTTACGATTAATATACCAATTTATCAAAATTATCGTAACTTATTTGCAACATAATCCTAATCCTAAAACCATAATTAGCAGAAAGTCTATTGCGAGTTGGAATGGATCAATTCAACTTATTAACAAATAAGAAATATAGGTGTATCTATCTATCAATGCAACATATGTTCACATCTGCCTTTGCTAGAATGTGACAAAACCGGAGTCTTGCTTCCTCATCTATGAGGATACTGCAGAATATCAATTGGAGCTTGGGGCTTGTTGTTTTGGTTCACATTTAGGGGCATAGCGCAAGCCATTAGCTTGGTCAAAATGCTGTGCAGCCAGAAGAAGGCAAACGCTAGGGACAACAAAAGGAACCGAGACATGGCAAAAGTGTTACGCCCACAAATCACGCCCAGCACATCGCAAAGTAACCACACGAAGCAAAGAAACAAAACGAGCCACCCAAATGGCCAAATGGCAAAATGGCAACAGCAACAACAACAACAACAACAAAAAAATGACAGGAATTTTACAGCCAGTCAATTATGGCCGGGTCTAGTCGGACAAAACGGATGGTCGGACTGGGTAGCGGGGAGAGGGGAGTGGGGAGTGGGGAGTGGGGATTGCGAGTCGGTTAAGGTTTGGTAGCCCAACAGACCAGACGACAGCCACTGAGAGACCAAGCAAAAGCAAAAGCAAAAGTTGTTACTGCTCTTGTTGTTGTTCTTGTTGTTGTTCTCATTGTTGTTGTCTGTGTTGTAACCAAAACGCGCATTTTCCAAGCGTTTGGCAGGAGGAGAAATAAAAAACGTGGCCAAAAGAAAGGGAGGGAAACGAGGCGGACCAAATCGACATATTGACAGACTAAATGGAGTTGTGGGTTTTGAGTAGTAAATCAAGTTAGGCACTCACAACGTACACACAGACACACACACACACACAATCTCTCGCACACACACACACACACACACACAGAGAATTTGTTGCATGCATAAGCAAAAATTGCATGCTGCACAGAAATTGCTGAAGAATCTGTATAAAAAACAAATAAGATAGTCTTTGCCCAGATTGCTCGACTGTTAAATACCTAATACTATATGCATTATATATATATATCCGATTCTTAATGATACATAGGCAATACTCCTAACAAATAGCAAGACTCTATCTCTCCCATTGCAGTTTTAATTCGTTCTTTTTACACTTGATCTGAGATGAGACTCAGTTTGTCACCTTATTGAATCTCTGAGTTCTAAGTCTCCTTCTCTTTTCTTGACATGCATTCCCACTGATTTATAATACCTCACGTGCTGAGTATGGACACAACACATAATGCTGTGAAAGTTCAGCAGTTCGAAGATCGAATGCTCTATCAAATAGATAATCAATCAAAATGAAGTTGGTAAGTTGGCAGCACCTTAATGGCGAGTTGGCACTACTGATTGACTGTACTGTTTACCATGGAGTTAAACCTACAGTTAAGTTCTAACATGTGGTTTGCTCATTGTGGTTCCAGCTGCCTTGCATTCTTGAGTAGTCACCTCATCCATTTGAGTCTCCTCATTCTTTTCAAGCACTTCATGTTGACAGCAAAGGGCTGAGTGCTTGTTGTCTGGACACAGTGTTAGGTGGTCCGTTTGGGGATTGCCAGGGCAGCTTTTGTTGTCTGTCAAGCGGAGTGGCCAAATATGGTTGTTAGATTGCTAGACAGGAGCTGCCTTTACTTCCCTTCCCTTCCCATCCTCTCTTGTAACTTGTTTCAGCTGCATTTGCATATTTTTGCCAGCCAAGTTGTGTTTTTGTGTTGCGCTGTCTTGGCCTCTCCTGGGTGCTGTCCTTTTGGTCGCTTGGCCCGGTGGCACGCGAGGACAGCCTTTTGCTAGTTTGTAGTTTGCACAAAATCAAAATCAAAGCCAAAGTTCGTTTATTGCCAGCGTCGCTGTTGTTACTGCAGCTCGTCAATGTGAATGGAACTGGCTGCCCCCGTGAGACAACTTAGTTGCCACAACCCTTGCCACAGCTCCGCAGTGCCGCCTGCCAGTGTTTAGCCTTTTGGCCGAGAACAACAGGGCCAAAACTGCCGAAACTCATCGATGGTTTGTACTGCTCTTAGAGGAATATTTATGCAAAATTCACACCCATCCAACCCGTTCATCGTTAGAGCTGCGATGTGTTCACTGTTCCATAAAACATGAGTTCATATCATGGCATCGAATCGCCAGATAGACTATATGCAGATACTCATTAATTTAAGCATCAGTCTGCATTTTAAGTGGTATCTGATTACAGTTCCATTTTTGCATTCTTAGCGGCATTTACTGTTCCTCAACTGGGGTAGTTCAATGTGGAAATCTCAGACTCTTCAGTTGATAACAGAAAGCAGTTACGTTCCTCCCTAAGGGATATCTATTATATATATTATATCTATAAGGGATATATATTATCTTATATAAAGATTTACTTCATCAAGCAGCAAGTTCTTATGTCATAATCAAGTTGAACGAATCAAATTTGCACGCAGATACAGAAAATAGATTATTTTCCCTGGCTAACTTTAAAGGGTATAATTAATACTTCTTCCCAACCTTTTCCATTTAAAGAAAGGGTATTTAATCACTGAAATTTCTCACTCTTCTGGCCATGACTTCATTAAGAAGTGACCATCAAAAGGTTCATTGCGTCACGAGCTGCGGTAACCACAAGACCAAGTTACAGAGTGCAGGGTGTCTGTCTAATTGGCATGATGCATGAAGGTTGCTAAAGTGCTGGGTCTAGGGTCGAGTTTTTCTCACATTCGCCTCTCCCTCTCTCTCTCTCTCTGACTCTCTTTCTTTCTGTAATCTCAAGGTATGTCTGTCTTGCTCGATGGGTAGTCAAATGTTCGTTGCATATTTGTACAACCAACCTCAGCATTTATTGACATCTTATGGGCGTGGCCGTCTGAGAGTTTACTACAAATTGGCAAATGCCGGCAGCACCAGCACCAGCAGCAGCTGCCACTTGCCACTTTTCACTTGCCGCTTGCCACTTGCCACTTGCATTTTACCACTCGAGTCTTACTTTAGCTCAGTTTTGCGAACTGCTCTTTATGCAACTTTCATTAGTTTTGAGTGGGTGCTTCTCTTGTTATAGTCGACCCCGCCTGCCCCATTCCGTGGCAAGTTCACAGTTCAAGCGACCAAACACCCAACGGCATTGTTTCAAGTTACCAAATTTAATTAGACAAATTTTTAATTGATATCATATGGCCAACGCTCAATTGTCGGCTACTCCTAGCTTCTTTGCAAACTGGGCCGCCCCTCAAAACTTGCGCATTCAACTTGCCACAACGTAGCACACCAATTAATTGTTTGCTGCATGAGGCAAAGATGTTGAGATGCAAAGCTCCGCAGCCTTTCATGGAGTCAGATAAGTTGATTACTTTCGAGTAGCTTCCAGAAACAACTTGCAATTCTGCCCAGTTTGCTAGTTTGCCAGTCAAGTGTCAGTTATTCAAGACGAACATCCATGCAAAGGGTTGCCACACTGTCCAAATATGCACTTAATGCACGTTGTTAAGTTGGCTGCGCATTAAATATATGCAGTTAAGTCGGCTGCATCTCAGTATTTTTCCACAAAATAAATAACCTTCTTCACATTTAGGAAGCAATAGAATGAGTCTGCAAGGATATTCGGAACGCTATAATTACCTGTAAAATGTTGTTAGTTCAGCAAAGAAAGGCAAGAGTTAGCGCCTGTAAGTTAGTTAAAGTAAGATAGTCATGAATTAAGATAGAATTACAATGCTTAAGAACGTATTTGCGTATGCAAAGAGAATATTCCAGGGTTAACGAGAAGAGCGACCAAGCCAAGGGCAATTCGAAGAATTAAACATGAGCTGAACTCCCAAAAGCCGTACCAAGAATCCTCCCCACCGAAACAGACTTTACCTCCCACTCACTGTCTTTGTTATCTGTTGGCTTCCATGTATTTTCTTTTTAAGTCAAAGGCATTTAAAAAGCCAATGCCCAGATTTCAGCAACAAGAAGTGGCAAAAGGGTTGGTTACACCCGACTGAGAGGTAGTAGCTCTGTTCTGTGCGAGTGCCTGAGTGGTTGACTGGGTGAACGGGAGAACGGGTGAATGAGGGGCAGGGGAACTGTGTCGAGTGTTGTCAATGGCAGGCGCAAAGGCAAAAGGCGCTGCTGCCTCTCACTGAATGTGAAGGCGTTGGAGTATATAATGTGCCTGCAGGTTGTAATATTAATTGTTTTTACGATTGAGCCCTTTTGGTATAGCGTTAAAGGAGTTGCAATCGCCAGCGGAATGGAGCTGGAAACCTGGTCAAAACGATATTGAATGTCTTTGACAGTCGCAGCAATCGCCCAAAAGTATACTCTCAATTTGCAATTAGAGTCCGCGTGTGGCAGGATTTGCGCAGGACATTGCTTTGATTCAATTAGCCGACAGCAGGAGCAACAACAGCAGCAGCAACAGTAGCAACAACAACAACAATAACAACAACAACAACGACAACAACAACAACGACAACAGCAACATCATTTGAAGTAGATGCCAAGACACGCAGCAAACTAAAGCAGACAAAACCGCATGATCCAACAAGATTCCCGTTTCATTAACGCTACGAAATTCGATTAATTGAGCATTTGTGCGCCTTGGTGTGGGCAACACAGACGTGGGGATGCGCGGCGGGGGCTTGGCAGGACATGAACTGTGTGTATATTGAACCAGGCGACTGCCCACAGCGTCACTTGTCGCCAACAAACGTCGACGATTGACAGGCCAAACTTTGCTCATACCCCCCCCCCCCTCACCCACCACTACCTCTCTCTCCACCTTCGTTTCCTTTCCCTCCCCTGGTCATATGTCACCTTGTGCCAGTGACATTTCCGGCTTGCTTTTGACTTAATTTGATTAAAAGTTTTTGTCGCAGCAATTGAAATTCGCTGCCTGGCAAACAAGTTCCTTATATTGTTAGCAGAGTTCTCTCCCCTCGTCCATCAATCGATTTAATCCGCACAAAATACAAATTGATTCCTTAGATAAACGCTGCCAAATATCCATGTACATCTACAGCTTTTCAATGACTTAATTGTCAGCTCAATTAGGCGCCAACTCACGGCCTACAAAGCATCTGAAGTAAACACAAGAGAATTGTCGCTTCCATTGATCCTCAAAAGAGGCTAGATTTCAATATTAATTCCCAGACAATAAACGTAATTAAGTTGTCAATGTGTTTTGTGAGCATAGAGGAACAATTAGTTATGAAATTGCAGGCTTCGAAAGCTTTCAGCGTGAAGGAAGAGGCAGGAAACAAAGTGAGAAGCGCAGTCAGAAATGCAGCGAGAATTAAGTTAAATTGCGGAAGGACGACAGAGAGAAATCTAATGGAATGCAATTGAAGCTGGGAGTAAATTGTGAATTGAAATGAGAAACGAATAGTGAAGTGAGAGAGCCTACAAAGGGAGAAGCGACACGAGAAGCGCTGCTGGAAATGCAGCGATAATAAAGACAAAGGACGACAAGGTTGTGAGACCCAGCAGAATATAAATATGAAGCGAACATGTAAAGAGAGAAAGTAGCTTAGTATACTAGAAGTAGAGAAGTAAATACTATGCTATCAAATTAGTTGTTATCAAAGAGAGAGGGAGAGAGGGAGAAATACAGCGAGAAGTCTAATGGAATGCGATTGAAGCTGGTAGTAAAATGTGAATTGAAATGAGAAACCAGTATTGAAGTGAGAGAGCCTACAAAGGGAGAAGCGACCCGAGAAACGCAGTTGAGCAAAGTAAATATTGCAGAGTGAGCTAAAGGGGCAAAAAGGAAAGGGACAAGCAAAGAATGCAGTTGAAATATATGACAAATGAAAGAAAGAAGAGAAAAGGTTAAGCTTGAAGCTGATCATAATACTGCAAGAGAAGTGAGTAGCAGACAAGAGAAACATAGAGTAGAATTTATAATAATTATCTGAAATGGAACTGGAGTATAATTGAATTGTGATTGATGCTGCAATCTCTGCGTTGTGTCAACTCATTGACAAAGTGCTGGGATGCCTGTCTATGACGGAGGACATGCAATTCCATTTATTCATTTGCTTACATTAATTGAGCTTCGATTTAAGTAAAAGCGAACGATTTGACGCCAAGCGAAATTCATTTAGAATGAACAAAGAAATCATTTGCCAAGCACACTCTTGGGTCAATTCCTTTTTGTCTTTCGACTTTTTAATTAATTTTTTTGCAAAAACTACTTCCCACTGACTTACTTCAAATAACCAGATACTGATGATGGGTTCTGGCTGATTTTGTACACATTAATCTCGCAAATGTTTCCAGTGGCCGCCCAAGGCGGGGGAAGGACGGTGCTTCGATTTACTAATAGACGCCTTCATCAAACGATTTTTAATTTCATTTCTCTACCTCCCCCTCAGTCACTATACTCAGTCTCCCTCTCTCTCTGTGTATCGACAAAGAGAAATGCAATGTTGTTAACATTTTGTCCAACGGCAGCGACGAGTTTAGTGGTCAATAATGAGAAATTCCTTTGGTTGCGCTTTGTAATCATCGACTGAAGCTCGAGGAAAAAATGAAAGAAGAACTGAAACGGTGAGCGGAAAACGGGAAAACGGGAAAGCGGGAAATAGCAAAACATAGCAAAGTATTTGCACTCCATTCAATTAGGTAATGGCGCAAAAAATGGAGCCACCTAAAAGCTTTGACAAGATTTCGTTGCTCTACAAATTCATTTGAATTCTTTCACATTCTTCACATTTTGTTAGGCATACTACACATGGAGGATGTCAAGCATGAGAAGCAGGGATGAGAAGCGAAGTATCCACTGTTTGTGAAGCTGCTTTGGCCATCTCCTGATTCTCGTTGACATAGGGACTCGACTCTGCTTGACTTCCATTTGCTTCTCCCCCGCTCTCACCTGCCTCCCTGTGGCTCAAGTTTAAAGCTAGCTTTGTTTTGTTAGCTTGCTCTCTGAAATGTCAGTTACATGCGTTGTTAGTGTTATGAGAAAAGTCAACTGGAAATGTGCGAGGTACGAGACAAAGACAAAGAGAAAGAGAAAGACAAAGACAAAGGCAAAGATAGAGTCAACATTACACATACGCAGCGTGGGCTTTAGTTCGACATTTTTGAAATTTAACAATGCTTCAAAGAATTGTCTTTTTATTGCACGAACTTCTTATCTCGCATGAAACATACTTCCCTCTACCCACATGCAGTACCATCAATTTGGGTCTAATCAAAGCTAAACAAAGGTCCAACAAAAAAATCCTCATTACAAGCGCACACATTTCATTTGGGCCCAGAGCACTCGCCGGGCCCATAAAAGTCAAATGTGGCACTTAAAGTGGTCCATTTCACTAGACACGAGCGTGGGTCCCACAGGTGTGTGCCCAAGCCCAAGCTAAAGCTCAAATCCAAATCCCAGTCCAAGTCCAAGTCCAAGTACGACGCCCTTCAAATTAAATGAAATGCGTAAAAATGGCAACAATTTGATTTTGTCAGATTTTCAGCCAGACATGTCCTAGCAGCTGGATTGCGCGGGGGGTTGAACACGTAAATAGGGAGGGTCCTCCCCCTCTGGTCTGTCTCTTTCTCTGCTAAAAACGCATCTCCTGGCTTGCCTGCCGTCCTCAGCTCCCTTTCTGCCCAGCTCAAATTGCACGCGCGGCTCCCAAGTTGCTAATTTAAGTGTAATAATCCTCAAAGCCAAGGAAACGTGAGCCAATTTATATGCAAGCATTAGAGGGCAGTCGAGAGCTGAAGGCTCATGCTGAGTGAGCGAGAGAGGGAGACTAACAGGGGAAGAACTCCGGGATACGGGGTTGAAAGATGCTGCAATCACCTGCTCTGCTGCTTGAGCATTTCCGCACACGGATTTCACTTTTGGCTAATAATAGTACGCACACACACACACACACACACGCACACGCACACTACTCCCCGAAAATTATGAAACAACACAACGAACTGACACGGCCACCACAACAAACAGTTTCCCTGCCCGCACCCCCTGCGACCCCCTTGAATCCATGTTAAAATAAATTTAATATTGATTCAGCTTTTGTAATGAGAAACGCGACGTCATCAAAAGTCCACTTAATACCCTCCTCTCAGCCTAGTTGCAAAGCGTTTGCTTTGTACACGCTTCCTGGGCAGGGGGAGGGTTCCGGAATGTTGTTCAAAATTATTGCTAGGGTTGGGGACACTCTCTATATTGTCTATGCTGTTGACCAAAGCTCCATTGTCGCTGTTGTTGCATTTTTGCTGCCAAATTAAAAACCTCTTAAATTATGCTGATGACCATGGCTCCCCCTGTCCATCTCCTTCCTGCTTTTCCCGCTGTTGTTGCTGCTGCTGCTGTCTGCCAGGTGGGGTATTTCATGTTTGGCCGGATAGGCTTGGGCTTTTCATTATACGTAATGCTGGTCATTGAGAGCAGACACCAAAAGCACTTAACACGTTGCCCGTTTTCATTAAATATCCCATGTAACATAAATGCCAAAGGGAGCACATCCTCAACCCTCGGGCAGAACGGGGGCGAGGGGAGGGGTACATGTTAATGGTAAAGGCAACTGTAGTTATTATAAATTTGTTGGTTAGTTATTTACAGGGAACCTAAGCACGTTTTCGGATGGGGTTTGCAAGCTGCTTTAAAGATTCGTGGAGTATTCACATTCAGTTAGGAATACTCGCACTCTCCTTCATGTCCTGAACTATTCCTGCATCCATTTCTGATCTGATATCTTTCCATTTGCAGCTACCGTTGAAACCGGTTCCATTTCGAGTTTCGAGAATTCCATTTATTGCGCTTGTCATAAGCTTTGCCAGCTTAGAGTCCCGCAGGCGTTTGTTGTTTACCGTTAAGCATTAACGGCCACGCCCACACAACAACCCACTTATTTGCAGAGCAGCTCATTAGCCTAACCTCTTTACTCTCTCCCCTGAAAAGCAAAAGGGTTTCGTTCAGAATCCTTGGACTGTTTTGGCACTTGTCGCATTCCAATTTTCAAACGTCTGGCAACTCCAAACCCCCGCTGTGTCAGCCCGAAATGAGATGACAGTTGTCTATCGCTACGATTGCCTAGCCCTCTGTCTGCCAGTCCCTGTGTCCCCTTCCAGGATAAGCAATTGCTGTGTTGGCAAAACTATTGCTTTAACGTTTCTTAATTTTGATAAACCTCAGACCCAACATCGAGTTGAATGAAAACGTAAATGAGTCCTTCAAGTTCGTTGGCAAAAATGCAATTAATTTGAACGCCAAAACTCATTAATATCTGTGAGGAAGACACTCGAAAGTTGTTTGTTTCGTCCTGTTTCGTCCCCAAAAAACTGAGAAAGACCTTTTCCTTCATTTTCATTTTCATTTTCATATTCTTTTTGTTTTTGTTTTTGTTTTTTAGGTTTGGTTTGGCCCTTTTGCTATTTACCTCAGGTTAATAATAAAGCAGCCAAAGGCTTACGTATTATTTGCCCACAAAGATGAAAACAAACTTGTTGCTTCAGTTGCCACTTGCCGCACTACGGGTCGCGTTGGGTTGAGTCGAGTAGAGAGTAGAGAGTAGAGAGTAGAGAGTAGAGAGCCGAGAGTGGAGAGTCGAGAGTTGAGTTGAGTAGAGTTCAGTTGAGAGTGAGTTAAGCCCAGTTGAGTTTTCATATAAAATTTACCTTTTTCGGCGCAATGATTTATTGCCAAAGGGCTTGGCCAAAGAAAAAGGCAATGGCAAAGGATCCCTGGCAGGCAGGATATGAAGTTCAAGGCATCGTAAGTAGTTTCGGAAACGAAGTAACGTTTCAAAGTGTAAAAATTCTCATCGCCTTACCTTACCTTACTCAAATTGAAAAGCGCACTTGACGCTGCCCAGCCTTATATTTTCTTTATTTCCCAGCTTTCTTTTCGCAGCGTTTCTCACTTTTTTCTTCTGTTATTTGCAAAGAGTTTGGAGACCCAGCCGCTAGGCATTCGGAAAGTTTCATTGTAGTCCTGGGATTTGGGCAAACAAAATTAAGCAGTCTGCAAGTTTTTAATTAAAAAAGGACGCGAGTGTGCATTAAGCAGCTAAGACGAGGTGGAAAACCAATGGAAACTCAGCTTTAAAGCAGCTGATAGTAAATATTACATTAAGGTATCAGATGCTTAAAGCTTTACTTTACTGCAAAAGTACATGTAATTCCTAAAAGAAAATATCTAAAATGTGGATTCAGGTGCAGCATGAAAGATATTCTAAGCGAAGAAGGTCAGCTTAGATCAGTTAAAAAGCTAAAAAAAAACAGAAGAAATTACTTAGAATAATTGCAGAAACAGCTTATAGATAATAAGCTAAAGAGCAACTAAAGAAATTATCCCAAATTCGGATATCGAATCGATGGAAGAAGAAATTGAGGATAGCGAGCAATCAATCAAATTGGAATACATTTGATTATCTTAATAGGAGATATATACGCTAACTGATCTAATGAGAGAACTGGCAACAATCATTCAAATGTTTGCACTGTGAGTATGCAATGATCACAGCATTGAGTGCATGTGAATAAATTGCGTGGCTGTTGGCAGGAAATTTGTTTAATCTGACAACAAATTGTGGAAGACACGCAATTGGAATCGCCAGGCGTCCGTTCGACCAGTTTTCGTATCCAATGCGAGAGCCTGAGCTGAAAGTTGATGAGATGCAAATGGATTGGCGCGATAAGGCGCCAGGTGAGACGAAGCTGGCTTTAAACAGAAACAGACCCACAGACCAAGAGGCTAAGACAGACTCTCAGTCTCTTACTCTGGCTCTGAGTCGGAGTCTGAGTCTGAGTCTAACTTGGACGTGGGCTGTCCTCGAGCTGGTAACGCCAGCTTATTATTAACTGTATAATTTAATGTGTAGGCAGGAAATTGATTTATTATCAGCGTCAGTTAATTTTTCTTTTCCCCTTTTTCACATTTTATAAATTAAGCAACTCGCATGCCGCATAAATCTTGTCACTTGAACGCAGGAACAACCACAACGAAAAGAAATAACAAAAACAACAACAAAAACTAAATTACAAATTAAGTTGTTGGCTCCCACAGTTAACCGACCGGGTGACAACAACTTCAGCAGCCTTAAGCCACCACAACAACGAGCTGAAATAACGCTTGTCAACTAAAGATAAGGATAAGGCGACATCGCTACTCGCCACAACACTTGAAGCTGTGTGGCAACTTCTCGGCTCTTCATATGAACATTCATCGCGCCCACTTTCTGCTGCTTGTTTCCTTCTCTCCTGTCTTATCAATGCTATCTTCAAATTTGGTTGTTCCTCAGCAACAGTCGAACGCCCAAATGGATCCGGATAACATACAATCATTTTGATTGACTAACGAGACACAAAGATAACTCCGATTTAGCAGATGAATCGATAAATATTTCTTCTTGCACAAGATCTGTCCGAAATCCTGTTTAATATCAATTGCATACCATTAATGCACTCAGTTCTCTTTCTGAATATCCTCGCAAACCTGATTGAAATGTGGAAAAACAATAGACAGCTTACTATACGCTTAACACAAGTCTAACATTTCTGACGAATTACCTTCTAGAACATGCAGAACACAGCTTTACACCTTTTCTAATGCATGTAGTTATCCTGTTGGTTATCCTTGCAGACCTGATTGAAATGCGGCAAGCCGACAGGAAGCTTCCCATCAATTGCCCCCTCCCACAACACGGAACTGAACTCAGCTCCAACTGTCATTTAGGTTTGAATAGTTTGTTGGTCCGAATTACAGTAGTTGTCGTTGTTGTTGTTGTTGTTGTCGTTGTTGTTTGTGTAGTTGTTGCCATTGTTACGATGTGCAGTCAGTCAGTCAGCGATTGAGTGAGTTGTCCCATGCAGAAGTCGTGACTATTTCCAATTGCATTTCGTCAAAATTTCGTCAGTTTTTGTGAGTTTCCGTTGCGATGGGACAAATTGCTATTAAATTGCCTCACAATTGCGAAACACCATAAATCGACGAGTTTCCAATAAGACAGACAGATAGACAGACAAACAGACGGTCTGAGGGGCATAGTAGTCACCCCCTATAACGATCCAATTTTAATAGTCTGGTTTTCCGCTTGGTTAACTCAATTTGCGTGGCTATTTTCAATTAGATTTCCGTTCAGTTTTTTTCGTTATTTTCATTGCTTTCTGTTCATTTCAGTTCAATGAAACACTGTAACTCCTATTTGTTTATTTGTCGCAAATAAAATGTCATTAGACAAACGGGCGGGTTCTACTTTCTCTTGTTTTTGTTTTTGTTTTTTAATGTACTTTTCGTTGAACTCGTAAAAATAGAAATGTTATAGCTTTTATTTAGTGTCTGTGCCGCAAATGGGTTTGACGACAGTTTGCTCCAGTGACTCTATATGTAGGCGGGGGCGTGACAGGTGCAGCTAACCAGCGTTGGCCCTGTCGTTGGGCCAGTTGATCGCTAAACTGCATCTTGGTGGTCTTCTCCGGAATGGGAAATCTGAAAGCCAATCGGACCTACCCAAAAGTCAGCAGTTGATTGACTAATGAATCAATTAAATGGTATTTTAATCATCCAATAAAACCTGAAATCGATTCCAGGTTTCAAGCCCACGTTTCATCGACTGCGAATATTTATCAGTCGATTTAAGAAACGCAGCAAAAGTCATCGTTGTGCTTATCAATGCACATGCATCAGTAGAAGAAGCGGTTTTTGCGAAAGATAAACGAGAAATTATTTCAAGCAAATAATGCGGATTTAATGTGACATCCGACAGGCGAAAGGAGACATGCGACTTGAGACTTGAGACATGAGACAAAAGACAAAGAGTGTTGAGCCAAAAAGCCAATGAAAGCTGAATCGATAGCATAGGACAACAGACTAAAACAGGAATCAAATTGTGCCAAGCAGATCGTTTAAAACACCGAAACACATATACTCTTTAATGCTTAATTCTATAGAAGTTTCATCGCCTGTTACAAAGTTCTACAGAAAATCTTGTTTGCCGTCCAGTTGGGAACACCTTTTGGTACCTGCCAACTTCCTCTCGAACCGCCGGTGGAGGGACAAATGCGATGGGGCATGTTCCCTCAACTGACACCGGACCAAATGACACATTATTGAACTGTCAATGGACGTGACAAAGGGTTAACAGTGTCAGAATCGAGTAGTTGTTCAATCTTTTAAGGGTCTCGTCCAATACTTTAAATGTCTTTTTCGATGGATATACATGCATATTAAATATTCTTGGGACATGTGCGTACTTCTTTCGGTTGACATTTATAGAATTGAAGTGTTTACAAGCATAAATTATTGAAATTGAATATCATGATTGATTTTTATTTTTCATTTGTCTTGATGAGAATCGCATGGAACAGCTGAAAAGTTACTCTTACTTCTCACTCGCCTCCTTCGATTCATGAATAATAGCTTAGAACCGAACAAAATAAGCAAACAAGGAGACTCGACCCAATCCGAGGCAGCAAATATTTATGGTATGAGATTGGCTACGAGTCAGGTTAAGACAAGGGACAAGGCAACTTTTCAGGGGCTTGGCGATTTGACGCTTTTGTGGGTCAGTGTCGCGAAACGTACAGAAGATCTGGCTATCTGTTAACCTGAACCTGGACCTATGTGCATCATCATCGTTGGTAGTTGGACACGTCACTTTTTGTATTTGATAAGGATCCGCAAAGAGAATGAAACCAAAGACAAGGCGAAGGCGTGCACCCGAATATATATTCGAATTTTATTATGCATGACAGCTCCATGAACAACAAAAATAAAAACAAAAACAAAAGCAACAATAATACCGGACACTCCCACTGCCCCGTCACGAAGTCAATGCCGAGTTGGACAAATTCGGTGGGAGGGGAACTGGGGTCTTGTTATGGATATGGGCCTGGGTACCTGTTTGACAGCGGGTTGCCGCTTGGCCTCTGAATACCTTTATGGGGTTATAGCCGAACCATACCGCATCCAACCGAATGCTTAGCCATGTGAAAAAAGATTGCGTTTTTCATATTTTAATTTTACTTGTTTAACGTTCGAATACGATTTTTGAATATCGATAAGGTGTGCGGCGGAACGGTTCCTTTGTTAATGTTTGTTGTTGCTGCTGTAGTTGAACTTGTTCTGTATGCCGCTTGCATGATTATGTAACATTTTTCCTTTACCCTCATTCATCTCCTTCTCCCATTTAAGAATACATCGATTTATATTTTGACAAATGATTTCTAAATGAGTGGACACTTTTTCGCTTCCCATTCTTGAGAGTTCATAAAAAAAGGAGCGTGTAAATGTGTATTTGACTTATCGGAAACCGAGCATGTATTTAATTAATTAAAACGCGTCAAGACACAAGATCAACGATATGAAAATCGAAATTTCAAAAAGCACATCGTTTATTTTGACGCTGAGTAATGCAACAAAGGTAAACTTACCGTGTACAGATTAACTAATAATTCTTATATTTGAATCTTAGTCATTCGCAAAAGATTAAAATTCAAAAAATCTTTGAACCATTTAATTATTTTAAAAGTATTTGTATTATTTCGATAGCAAGCAGCAAATACTATCCAAATGTGTTTCGATTACGAAGGTATTAATTATCGGAATTAATACAACTCTTGAGGTGGAACTTAAGTATAAATATTCAAGGCTGCCATATATAGTGAATATCTACATTATGTATGTACCAAACAAAACAAAACAAAACAACACAAATTAAAGTAATTTTAATGTACCAACAAATACGGCTGAAGTGTCGGTACAACTGTACCACAAATGACACGCTTGTTTTTATTTTCAATTAGATTTATCTCGTGCACACTTATTCACTATTTATCAATATATAAAGGCTAATAAATAAATTTAATTCCCATTATTCGAGCGAATTGCACACTATCAACAAATTAATTTGAATTTTACTTGATTTCATTCAAGTTATGGCATTCACCAAAGAGAGGGCGCGGAGTTCAGATTGCCTTCAATCGTACCACAGTTGCATGAAGTTATTGTTGGCATAAGCAGAGATGAGTGAAAAAATTAGTAAAAATAGAGTCTAATCTCATTAAATATTTATATTTGATAAAACAAACAAAAACATAGACACAATACCGAGTTTAAACAATGTTGGAAAATGTTATGATGTTTTAAAAGTGCACCTAGTTAAAGCTGGTGCTCTCTAAAATAGTTTGTGAGCCACTGTGCTTGTGAAGTAATTGTAATAATTCTCTTTAATGGGTGCTCGCGTGATTTTGCAGAATCAAATAATAAAGCATATTTTTATTTGCATGTAGGTAAATTAGTTATATTAAATTGAATTTGCAACAAATAAGCATATAAAGTTTATTAAAAAAAACTATTCGGCAGGTTCTTTGTTCGAAAACAATACCAATAAATACTTGTTACATAGTATACAGTATAATTCAAAGTAAATGTATGAATAATCTATTTAATTTGTTATTTGCCATTTGGTGTGTGGCATTTAAAGTTTTTTTTTGAAATGCTTCAACTTGCAAAAAAGCTGTTGCACGCACTACATAATCCAAATATATACGAGCAAACGCACATGTACATACATACATGCATATGTATGCATGTTTTATATCTCTGTAACTCAAACGAAATCCACAATACCATCGTATAAATCAAAACATGTTCCACTTACGGTACGTTTTCGTGATACACACACAAACGTAAAGTCAAAGTAAACTGAGCAAAAACAACAACAAATAAAGCAAAGCAGCAGCGAACATCGTTAGTTGGGTTGGAACAGTAGCAGTAAAGCGGCAACAGCAACAAAAGAAGCAGGAAATGCCGAAATTAACATTGAACAACTACAATGATAGACGCAGAATATGAATCAAAAAGTTTTTAGTTTAACGAATAAAAAGTGCTGACAAGAAAATTGCAAAACTGAAGCTGTGCCACTTTGAGAGAAGTACTCAACAACGATCAGTTTTAGGCCTGCAATCGCCGCGACAAGAAGCAGAATCGAACTAACGGAACAATCGACCAGCATTTCCAACGGAATTATTTTTTGAATTTAACTGACATTTTACAAAGGTCCTAGTTAGCAAGTAATAGTGACACTATGTCGACTACATTTACGATCAATGGTCAGCCTTATACGGGTGAGTTGTACGTAATACATCTAAATATAAAGCGACTAGAAGATACCCTGCATTTGACAGTGAATTTAACCAACCTACCGCCGGATATAACGCTCAATACATTCATCCGGGAGCATGCACAGCTGACGGCGACGAAGTTCATGTGTAAGGAGGGGGGCTGTGGTGTCTGCGTGTGCGTGGTGCGCGACGGGAAACGCACCTGGTCTGTCAATTCGGTAAGAAGAAAGCTCACTCCATTCCCAAGATCAGTCAGGTGATTTTTTTATTATTTTGTTGCACTCGCAGTGCCTGACGCTCTTGAATACCTGCACCCAGCTGGAGATCATAACGGCTGAGGGATTGGGCAACAAGATCAGCGGCTATCATCCCATACAGAAGCGTCTGGCCAAGCTCAATGGCACTCAATGTGGCTACTGCTCGCCAGCATTCGTAATGAACATGTACGGCCTACTGGAGGGCAATGGAGGTCAGGTAAGCATGACCGAGGTGGAGAACGCATTTGGTGGCAATATTTGCCGCTGCACCGGCTACCGACCCATCTTGGATGCCATGAAATCCTTTGCCGCGGACAGCAACATTCAGCTGCCAGAGGAGTGTACGGACATTGAGGACATGGGCGCCCGAAACTGTCCCAAAACGAAGGAACCCTGCGCAGGCTGTTGTCCCAAAATGGGAAAACTCTGCCCGTGCGGCTGTCAGCGGGCAACGTTGGCTTATGAGGATGGTAGCCAGTGGCATTGGCCCAAGAGTTTGACCCAATTGTTTGAGGCACTTGACAAGGTTGGCGAGGAGGAGCAATTTATGCTTGTGGCAGGCAACACGGCACATGGCGTCTATAGACGTCCCCAGGATATCAAGCACTTTATCGATGTGCGCGGCGTGCCAGAGATGCAACAACACAGCCTCGATGCTCACCAGCTCAAGCTAGGTGCCAATCTTAGTCTCAGCCAGACCATGGATATACTCAAGTCCACGTCGCAGCAATCTGGCTTTGAGTATCTGAAGGAGTTGTGGCAACACTTGGATCTTATTGCCAATGTGCCTGTGCGCAATGTGAGTTCGTTCTTCTTTCTCCAAATCAATCGCCTCGATCGAGAGTTCCCTTCCCTTGATCTCTTTTAGTCTGGCACGCTGGCTGGCAATATTGCCATCAAGAAGCAGCATCCAGAGTTTCCCTCGGATGTCCACATCACTTTTGAAGCTCTCAATGTGAGTGTTTTGGCCACAAACAACGGCAAAGATGAGCAGCAAATGTCGCTGACGGATTACCTGAGTTCCAGCGATAGAAAACTGTTGCTCAAGGCTTTTCTGCTGCCTTCTTATCCTAAGGATAAGTATTTATACGATTCTTATAAGGTAATACCTCTAATCTTATCTCTTATTGGTAATCCTCTCATAACGTGTTCTTTAATCTCTTGTAGATCATGCCACGTGCCCAGAACGCTCATGCCTATGTGAACGCGGCTTTTCTGCTGGAACTCGACGCGGAGTCGAAGGTGAGAAGTGCTCGTATTTGCTTTGGTGGCATTCGACCGGACTTTGTGCATGCCAAGACCATTGAGGAGCTGATAGTTGACCGTAATCCCTTTGAGAATACATTGCTGGAACAGGTCTTCAGCAAGCTTTCAACGCTGCTGCAACCGAACGAAGTGTTGCCGGATGCCTCGCCTGCTTATCGATTAAGCCTAGCCTGTGGTTTGATGTATAAGTTTTTGCTGAAACACGCTCCCTCGTCGGAGGTTAGCGATTCGTTCAGAAGCGGTGGCCAGCTGTTACAGCGACCGCTCTCCTCTGGAACTCAGGTTTACCAGACGCAGAAGAAAAGCTATCCCGTAACACAGGCAGTTCAGAAGGTGGAGGGCATGATTCAATGCTCTGGCGAGGCTACGTACATGAATGATGTATTGACTACGTCAAATACGCTTCACTGTGCATTTGTGGGTGCCACTAAAGTGGGAGCCAGCATTGAACAGATTGATGCAGCAGATGCACTGCGTCAGCCCGGTGTGCTTGCCTTTTACAGTGCCAAGGATGTGCCTGGCACAAACACATTCAGTGATCCGAATTTTGGTTACGAGGCAGAGGAAATCTTTTGTACGACTCGAGTTCGACACTATGCACAACCCGTGGGCGTGGTGGTTGCCTTGAATGCGGAATGTGCCAACCGTGCTGCTCAGCTGGTGAAGATTAGCTATGGCCAGCCAGATCCGTCACTTTCGGTGATGCCTAGCTTAAGTGATGTGCTGGACATGTCGCCGCCGGAGAAGTCCCGCATTCTACGCGTGGTCAGTGAGAAGCCGGGCAAGCTTCAGTGCACAGCAGCTCCGGACAAGAGCGTCAAAGGTGTCTTTCAAATGGGCCTGCAGTATCACTTCTCCATGGAGCCGCAGACAACTGTTGCAGTACCATTCGAGGACGGTCTCAAGGTCTTCGCTGCCACACAATGGATGGACCACACTCAGTCGGTAATTGCGCACATGCTGCAACTGAAGGCCAAGGATGTACAGCTTCA
The DNA here is from genome assembly GCA_035042075.1 of Drosophila macrospina. NCBI lineage: Eukaryota > Metazoa > Arthropoda > Insecta > Diptera > Drosophilidae > Drosophila > Drosophila macrospina. Next base: position 1,138,551 of record JAWNLW010000397.1, on the reverse strand, counting down.
GGTGCGACGCTTGGGCGGCGCTTATGGTTGCAAGATAACACGTGGTAATCAGGTTGCATGTGCCGCATCTTTAGCTGCCTACAAGCTCAATCGTCCGGTGCGCTTTGTCCAGTCCATTGAGTCCATGATGGATGCGAATGGCAAGCGTTGGGCTTGTCGTTCCGACTACGAGTTCCATGTGCAGGATAATGGCAAAATTGTGGGACTGCAAAACGATTTCTATGAGGATGCCGGCTGGAATACCAACGAGAATCCCGTCGATGCACACTCCATTCTCACGGCGGGCAATTGTTACGACTTCACCGACACCAATTACAAGATCAACGGCAATGCTGTGCTCACGGATGCACCAAGCTCGACATGGTGTCGTGCTCCTGGCTCTCTTGAGGGCATTGCCATGATGGAAAACATTGTGGAGCATGTCGCCTTCGAGGTACAGCGTGATCCGGCCGAGGTGCGGCTACTCAATATGCCTAAGGGAACTAAACTGATTGAGTTGCTGCCACAGTTTTTAAAATCCAGAGAATATGAAGCTCGGCGAAAGGAGATTGAGGCTCACAATGCCTCGAATCGGTGGATAAAACGTGGCATCGGTCTAGCCGTAATGGACTATCCCATACTGTACTGTGGACAGTTTCCAGCAACTGTGGCCATTTACCATGTCGATGGCACCGTTGTTATAACCCATGGCGGTATCGAAATGGGACAAGGTACGGACAGTCTGAATCTTTAGCGTGCTTTTCTTATATGTTTTAATTGTTGACAGGCATGAATACTAAGATTTCCCAGGTGGCAGCCTACACATTGGGAATCGACTTGAGCTTCATTAAAGTGGAGTCCTCCGACACTATTAATGGTGCCAATGCAATAGTCACCGGTGGAGCTGTGAGCAGCGAGAGTCTTTGCTTTGCGGTGCGCAAGGCTTGTGAGACTCTCAATTCACGACTGCAGTTCGTGAAGAAGGATAATGCCACCTGGCAGGATACAGTGCAGGCGGCACATGCAGCCTTAATAAATTTGATTGCCTCTGATCATTACAAAGGAGGTGACATGCAGAACTATCATGTGTATGGCCTGGCGCTCACCGAGATCGAGCTGGATGTGCTCACAGGCAACAATCAGATTAAACGCGTCGATCTGCTGGAGGACGCAGGAGAGAGTCTTAGTCCCTACATAGACATTGGCCAAATTGAGGGAGCTTTTGTCATGTGTCTAGGCTATTGGCTTAGCGAACAGTTGATTTATGATCGCCAAACTGGCCGTTTGTTGACCAATCGTACCTGGAATTACAAGCCACCTGGCGCCAAGGATATTCCCATTGACTTTCGCATCGAACTCGTGCAGAATCCTCAACCCAATGGCGCAGGATTTATGCGTTCGAAGGCAACTGGCGAGCCCCCCTGCTGCCTGGCTATTAGTGTTATATTTGCCCTGCAGCAGGCATTGCAATCCGCCAGGAACGATGCTGGTTTACCTCGGGAGTGGGTGCGTCTTGGTGCACCGACAACACCCGAAAAGCTGGTACTCAATGCTGGGCATGATGTCAAGTTATTTCGACTTAAGTAATACTTCTTATGTACACAGTATACATATTGCATTAAGAGTCATCTATGAAATGATGAGAAGTTCACTGATGTAGTGATTCTTCAAGCTATGTATCCACAGATTCAGATAATGGTTTCGGGTAAATAGAGATGGTGTTGTGAGAGAAATACAGAATGTTGGATATTCAGCAAACGACATCTTAGAGCTGGAATCACAGTACCACTTTACAATTGAACCCCACACCATAATAGTGGTGCCTGCTAAATAGGGCCTCCATGTGTGGAGCCCCACCCAGTGGATAGACTCTCAAGAGTCAAGAGCCTTAGTCCCACAGACCAGTAGGTCCCAATCCGGTTGGATTCTTACGCTCCAAAGCAGCTGGAGAGACAGCCTCGGGAATGGGTTCGTCTATACATATATTTAATTTTTTTACAACATTTTAAGTTAATAAAAGTTCGATAATTATGTACCAGAAATGCAACAAAGTACTTTTGCTGTATCGTTCATATAAAAATGTGTAAAATGTTAAAAAAGTAATCCAATGTACCAATGTTTAATAAATCAATAAATTTTCGTAGATTTGAGCCTTGTGTTTGTCGCTTTACATATTTTTATTAATACAAAATATCAATTTAATCATTTTTAGCCTCTAAAGTAATTCTGAATTTCGATTAATTGGGAAATTTAAACTATTTCTTATGACATTTATCAAAAAAGGCTCCCTTTTATCTTCAATTAGTGTCATTTCGTGTCATCATCGTGAAAACACAGATTTTCACTATATACAGGCTAATAAATAAATTTAATACATTTTTTGCACAATATCAACAAACTGGTTTGAATTGCACTTCTTTTCTGTCATGAACAAGGTTGCCACTTCGATAAAAAAAATGTTGCAACCAAATCTTGAATATAAACGTAGTTTAAAAAAAGGAACAACTATTTAAATGATCCATTGTTGTATATTCTAAGCATAATTCAGTATAAATATGTTAATAAAAAGTTTTTGGAAGCCGTAAAATAAGTAAAAAAATAAATAAATAAATTTAACTAACTTCATATGAATAGTTCCGAAGAAAAATAGTCCCATTTTATAAAAATAGCGAACAAAGTACCGACGAACAAAATAAGTACCTACTTTGGTACTAAATTACAAAGTGTGGCAATCGTGGTTACGGCATTCACGAGAGAGTGGGAGAGAGAGACCGCAGTTCGTATTCACGTATCATCATCTCACAGTGGCCGACAGAAGCTTTTGCAACCTTATTTAATTTATTAAAATAAGTCCAAATATTTTATATTATATATTTTTATTTTTCTAAATAATAAAGTTTTGGGAAATGTTATGATGTTTTAAAAACACACCTTATTAAAGTTTAAAACTGTTGCTGGGTAAATAATTTATGAACCACTGTACTTGCGAAGTAATTGTAATCATTCTCTTTAATGGGAGTTTACGTGATTTTGCAGAAACAAAAAATAAAGTGTACTCTTATTTGCGTGTAGATACATACATAAGCAAGTATCTTAATTACTTATATTAAACTGAATTTACAACTAATAAGCATATGAAGTTTATTAAAAAAAACTATTCTGAAACTAACATTGTTCGAAAACAATGCAACGAGTACTTGTTACATAGTATGCAGTTCAATACAAAGTAAGCGTATGAATAGTCTATTTGATTTGTTGTTTGCCATATGGCGTATGGCATTTAAAGTTTTTTTTTAAAATGCTTCAACTTGCAAAAAAGCTGTTGCACGGTCTACATAATCAAAATACATACGAGCAAACGCACATGTATGTATGTCTTTATATTTCTGTAACTTAAGCGCGATCCACAATACCATCGTCTAAATCAAAACACGTTCCACTTACGGTACGTTTTCGTGACTCTCACACAAACGAAAAGTCAAAGTAAACTGAGCAAAAACAACAACAAATAAGGCAGAGTAACCAGCGAACATCGTTATTTCGATGGGAACGGCAGCAGCAAAGCGGTAACAGAAAAGTCTATAATTAACGTTGAGCAACTACAATGATAGACGGCAGAATTTGAATCAAAAAGTCGTTAATTTAATGAATAAAAAGTGTATGTATGTATAAGTATACAATCAATTTTCCCAGCTGACAAGAAAATTGCTAAACTAAAGCTGTGCACTTTGGGAGAAGTACTCAACAACGATCAGTTGTATGCCAGCAATCGCCGCAACAAGAAGCAAAATCGAACTAACGGAACATTCGCACAGCATTTCCAACGGAATTATTTTTAGAATAGAATTAACATTTTACAGCTGTATAAAAAGTCCCAGAGTATTGCAAGTAATTGTGACACAATGTCGACTACATTTACGATCAACGGCAAGCCTTATACGGGTGAGTTGTACGTAATACATCTAAATATAAAGCGACTAGAAGATACCCTGCATTTGACAGTGAATTTAACCAACCTACCGCCGGATATAACGCTCAATACATTCATCCGGGAGCATGCACAGCTGACAGCGACGAAGTTCATGTGCCAGGAGGGGGGCTGTGGTGTCTGTGTGTGCGTGGTGCGCGACGGGAAGCGCACCTGGTCTGTCAATTCGGTAAGAAGAAAACTCGCTCCATTCCCAAGATCAGTCAGGTGATTTTTTTATTATTTTGTTGCACTCGCAGTGCCTGACGCTCTTGAATACCTGCACCCAGCTGGAGATCATAACGGCTGAGGGATTGGGCAACAAGATCAGCGGCTATCATCCCATACAAAAGCGTCTGGCCAAGCTCAATGGCACTCAATGTGGCTACTGCTCGCCAGCATTCGTAATGAACATGTACGGCCTACTGGAGGGCAATGGAGGTCAGGTAAGCATGACCGAGGTGGAGAACGCATTTGGTGGCAATATTTGCCGCTGCACCGGCTACCGACCCATCTTGGATGCCATGAAATCCTTTGCCGCGGACAGCAACATTCAGCTGCCAGAGGAGTGTACGGACATTGAGGACATGGGCGCCCGAAACTGTCCCAAAACGAAGGAACCCTGCGCAGGCTGTTGTCCCAAAATGGGAAAACTCTGCCCGTGCGGCTGTCAGCGGGCAACGTTGGCTTATGAGGATGGTAGCCAGTGGCATTGGCCCAAGAGTTTGACCCAATTGTTTGAGGCACTTGACAAGGTTGGCGAGGAGGAGCAATTTATGCTTGTGGCAGGCAACACGGCACATGGCGTCTATAGACGTCCCCAGGATATCAAGCACTTTATCGATGTGCGCGGCGTGCCAGAGATGCAACAACACAGCCTCGATGCTCACCAGCTCAAGCTAGGTGCCAATCTTAGTCTCAGCCAGACCATGGATATACTCAAGTCCACGTCGCAGCAATCTGGCTTTGAGTATCTGAAGGAGTTGTGGCAACACTTGGATCTTATTGCCAATGTGCCTGTGCGCAATGTGAGTTCGTTCTTCTTTCTCCAAATCAATCGCCTCGATCGAGAGTTCCCTTCCCTTGATCTCTTTTAGTCTGGCACGCTGGCTGGCAATATTGCCATCAAGAAGCAGCATCCAGAGTTTCCCTCGGATGTCCACATCACTTTTGAAGCTCTCAATGTGAGTGTTTTGGCCACAAACAACGGCAAAGATGAGCAGCAAATGTCGCTGACGGATTACCTGAGTTCCAGCGATAGAAAACTGTTGCTCAAGGCTTTTCTGCTGCCTTCTTATCCTAAGGATAAGTATTTATACGATTCTTATAAGGTAATACCTCTAATCTTATCTCTTATTGGTAATCCTCTCATAACGTGTTCTTTAATCTCTTGTAGATCATGCCACGTGCCCAGAACGCTCATGCCTATGTGAACGCGGCTTTTCTGCTGGAACTCGACGCGGAGTCGAAGGTGAGAAGTGCTCGTATTTGCTTTGGTGGCATTCGACCGGACTTTGTGCATGCCAAGACCATTGAGGAGCTGATAGTTGACCGTAATCCCTTTGAGAATACATTGCTGGAACAGGTCTTCAGCAAGCTTTCAACGCTGCTGCAACCGAACGAAGTGTTGCCGGATGCCTCGCCTGCTTATCGATTAAGCCTAGCCTGTGGTTTGATGTATAAGTTTTTGCTGAAACACGCTCCCTCGTCGGAGGTTAGCGATTCGTTCAGAAGCGGTGGCCAGCTGTTACAGCGACCGCTCTCCTCTGGAACTCAGGTTTACCAGACGCAGAAGAAAAGCTATCCCGTAACACAGGCAGTTCAGAAGGTGGAGGGCATGATTCAATGCTCTGGCGAGGCTACGTACATGAATGATGTATTGACTACGTCAAATACGCTTCACTGTGCATTTGTGGGTGCCACTAAAGTGGGAGCCAGCATTGAACAGATTGATGCAGCAGATGCACTGCGTCAGCCCGGTGTGCTTGCCTTTTACAGTGCCAAGGATGTGCCTGGCACAAACACATTCAGTGATCCGAATTTTGGTTACGAGGCAGAGGAAATCTTTTGTACGACTCGAGTTCGACACTATGCACAACCCGTGGGCGTGGTGGTTGCCTTGAATGCGGAATGTGCCAACCGTGCTGCTCAGCTGGTGAAGATTAGCTATGGCCAGCCAGATCCGTCACTTTCGGTGATGCCTAGCTTAAGTGATGTGCTGGACATGTCGCCGCCGGAGAAGTCCCGCATTCTACGCGTGGTCAGTGAGAAGCCGGGCAAGCTTCAGTGCACAGCAGCTCCGGACAAGAGCGTCAAAGGTGTCTTTCAAATGGGCCTGCAGTATCACTTCTCCATGGAGCCGCAGACAACTGTTGCAGTACCATTCGAGGACGGTCTCAAGGTCTTCGCTGCCACACAATGGATGGACCACACTCAGTCGGTAATTGCGCACATGCTGCAACTGAAGGCCAAGGATGTACAGCTTCAGGTGCGACGCTTGGGCGGCGCTTATGGTTGCAAGATAACACGTGGTAATCAGGTTGCATGTGCCGCATCTTTAGCTGCCTACAAGCTCAATCGTCCGGTGCGCTTTGTCCAGTCCATTGAGTCCATGATGGATGCGAATGGCAAGCGTTGGGCTTGTCGTTCCGACTACGAGTTCCATGTGCAGGATAATGGCAAAATTGTGGGACTGCAAAACGATTTCTATGAGGATGCCGGCTGGAATACGAACGAGAGTCCCATCGATGGACACTCCACATTCACGGCGGCCAATTGTTACGACTTCACCGACACCAATTACAAGATCAACGGCAATGCTGTGCTCACGGATGCACCAAGCTCGACATGGTGTCGTGCTCCTGGCTCTGTTGAGGGCATTGCCATGATGGAGAACATTGTGGAGCATGTCGCTTTCGAGGTACAGCGTGATCCGGCCGAGGTGCGGCTAGTCAATATGACAAAGGGAAATAAACTGATTGAGTTGCTGCCACAATTTTTGAGATCCAGAGAATATGAAGCTCGGCGAAAGGAGATCGAGGCTCACAATGCCTCAAATCGATGGATAAAACGTGGCATCGGTCTGGCCGTAATGGACTATCCAATATTCTACTTTGGACAGTATCCGGCAACTGTGGCCATTTACCATGTCGATGGCACCGTTGTTATAACCCATGGCGGTATCGAAATGGGACAAGGTACGGACAGTCTGAATCTTTAGCGTGCTTTTCTTATATGTTTTAATTGTTGACAGGCATGAATACTAAGATTTCCCAGGTGGCAGCCTACACATTGGGAATCGACTTGAGCTTCATTAAAGTGGAGTCCTCCGACACTATTAATGGTGCCAATTCAATGGTCACTGGTGGAGCCGTGGGCAGCGAGAGTCTTTGCTTTGCTGTTCGCAAGGCTTGCGAAACACTCAACACCCGCCTACAGCCCGTGAAGAAGGATAATGCCACTTGGCAGGATACGGTGCAGGCTGCATATGCAGCCTCGATAAACTTGATTGCCTCTGATCATTACAAAGAGGGTGACATGCAGAACTATCATGTGTATGGCCTGGCGCTCACCGAGATCGAGCTGGATGTGCTCACAGGCAACAATCAGATTAAACGCGTCGATCTGCTGGAGGACGCAGGAGAGAGTCTTAGTCCCTACATAGACATTGGCCAAATTGAGGGAGCTTTTGTCATGTGTCTAGGCTATTGGCTTAGCGAACAGTTGATTTATGATCGCCAAACTGGCCGTTTGTTGACCAATCGTACGTGGAATTACAAGCCACCTGGCGCCAAGGATATTCCCATTGACTTTCGCATCGAGCTCGTGCAGAATCCTCAACCCAATGGCGCAGGATTTATGCGTTCGAAGGCAACTGGCGAGCCCCCCTGTTGCCTGGCTGTTAGTGTTATATTTGCCCTGCAGCAGGCATTGCAATCGGCCAGGAACGATGCCGGTTTACCTCGAGAGTGGGTGCGTCTTGGTGCACCGACAACACCCGAAACTCTGGTACTCAATGCTGGACATGATGTCAAACTATTTCGACTTAAGTAATAAGTATACAGTATACATATTGCATTATGTATTGCAATATTGCATCTATGAAGTGATGAGAATTTCACTAATGTAGTGATTCTCCAAGCTATGTATCCACAGATTCAGATAATGGTTTCGGGTAAATAGAGATGGTGTTGTGGAAGAAATACAGAGTGCTGTATTATAGTTTTATTGCGCAAACTGGCGCCATCTACCAACAGAAAAATGCAACGCGTTAACTTGAATGTGGCTGGTAAGGGTACGCGATACATTGATTCTTTTCGATTATCGATACTTGCAAAATTGTTAATTTGTAAAGGGGCACACGAAAATTATTCAATAAAATGCAACTTTAATCTTTATCTACATACTATAACTTGTGAAAATTCGAATTATATATAAATACATATAAAGAAAATGTCTTTATTACAGAATTACATAACTAATATTATGTTCTATATATTGGCAATCGCAATTGTTATCAATCATTGCATTGTAAATGATATAGATCCCCGTAAAATTTCGTTCATTTCCCTCACTTTACAGGAAAACGAACTGCTCAAGTGAATGCACGCGACAGTATAAATCCCTATATCAATCTCTATGAAAATAAGAGTATATAAAATTACGTATATTGTATTTAGTGTTACTTCGCTTGGAATTAGTCAACACTCTTAACTATCGCGCAAACAAGTTTAATGCAATTAGATTAGATGAATTGCTTGAGTTGCCAGACCTGATTGCTTAGCTTAAAATTTGCGCTCCTTTTGAGAGGCTGCCACTAAAAATATATCGATGTGATATCTATTTTGGGAAACGGCATATTTTCAGTTTAGTAGTAATAATTATCAATATACTTTTCTTATAGAGAGTTTTTTGACTTGAAATCTGTAGCTAATTTTAAGCGACAATCGTCAGTTAATGCTCGTTGCTCGTAAATTCGTTTGTATAATATATAAATTATACTCAAAACATTCTTTACTTATAAAGCAAATTTAAATGAATGTTAGGGCTTAAATAAACTGTTTTGTTGATAATCACAGGAAATTCGTTCTTCGAAGATAGAAATTGCTAATTAGAATATTTTAAGTAATACCCAAATTCAAGTACACAAATTTAACTATAAACAGACATTTCAAAAGTATATAAAGCCTGTATACAACTGACAAATTTGCAACTAGAGTTGAAACACATTTGACTATTAGGTTCTGATAAGAGGGATCCTCTGCACACTTTGAAAGTAAAGCAAGTTTTAATTTATTGCTTAGACGTGTTGTTGGAGTTTTTGCACAGTGTTTGTTTAAACGGTTGTTATGACTATCGCTGCAAACCCGTTTAGCCTTTGGCTAATTATTACTAATCAGGTTTCGGCCGCGGCTTTAAATAGAGGCACCTGGCCAAGATCGCAAACACTTGGCAATCGGCTGCCAACTCAGCTGGGATGAGTATCAAGTTCAATGTGAATGGCTTTCCGTACGAGGTGCAGCCAGCGGACTACGCTGCGGACATCACCCTCAACACGTTCCTGAGGGAACATCTCCATCTGACAGCTACCAAGTACATGTGCCTAGAGGGCGGCTGTGGCTCCTGTGTTTGTGTCATTCATCGCCGCCATCCCATCACCGGTGACATAGAAACCCGTGCCGTCAACTCGGTAAGTGTCAAGTTGACAAGAGTCGAGTGGATTGCATATATTTAAGCTTTGCTTTCAAAGTGCTTGATGCTGCTTAATACATGCAATGATGTGGACATTATAACCGACGAGGGGCTGGGCAACAAGAGCAGCGGCTATCATCCCATACAGAAGCGTCTGGCCAAGCTCAATGGCACCCAGTGTGGATTTTGCTCTCCGGGATTCGTTATGAACATGTACGGGCTTCTGGAGGGCAATGGAGGTCAGGTGACCATGGCTGAGGTGGAGGATTCGTTTGGCGGCAACATCTGTCGCTGCACCGGCTATCGACCCATCTTGGATGCCATGAAATCCTTTGCCGCGGACAGCAACATTGAGTTACCAGCGGATTGTGTGGACATTGAGGACTCCTTCGAGTTGATGTGCCCACGCACTGGACAATGCTCAAGTGGTAGCTGCTCTCGGACTACGCAACAAGTCCAAGGTAACTGCCATTGGTATTGGCCCAAGACGCTGGCGGAGCTGTTTGACGCGCTAGCCCAGGTGCCCAGAGGGGAAGAGTTCATATTGGTGGCGGGCAATACAGCGCATGGTGTCTACAGACGTCCGAGGAGTATACAGCACTTTATCGATGTCAACGTAGTGCCGGAGTTGAAGCAGCATAGCATCGAGTCCGACCATCTGCTACTGGGTGCCAACATGTCGCTGAGAGATGCGATGCAGATCTTCACAGAGGCCGCCAGTCGCGTCGGCTTCGAGTATTGTGCACAGTTATGGAAGCACTTCAACCTGATTGCAAACGTGCCAGTGCGAAATGTAAGTGCGAGCCATCAAATCCAGATGATCCAGTTAAAAACTTGTTTTACCAGCAACCAGACTCACAATGCGAACTTGAATAGAAAGTATTCGAAGTTGTGATGCTTTGAAATATCTATCACTTTCAGAATGGAACTCTCGCTGGCAACATTTCCATTAAGAAACAACATCCCGAATTCGCTTCGGATGTTTTCATCACATTTGAGACTCTTGATGTCCAGGTTCTGGTGCACGACGATGCGCACACTCAAAGGGTGATGAGCCTATTGGCGTATTTGCAGGACACCAACCCGAAATTGGTCATAGGGGCTTTTATTTTAAGATCCTACCCCAAGGAGAAATACTTGTTCAACTCCTACAAGGTGAGTTTAACGATACCCTTTAAGAATTAACTCAATTAGTCATTATTTCCTTATAGATTCTTCCCCGTGCCCAGAATGTACATGCCTATGTCAATGCTGGATTCCTAATTGAATGGCGTAATATTCAGCATCACATTGTGGCATCGGCTCGTCTTTGCTTCGGAAACATTCGACCTGGTTTTGTGCACGCCCAGAATGCAGAGCAATCGCTGGTAGATCGCGATCTTTACGACAGCGCCACAGTTGCGCAAGTCTTTGGAGCATTACTAGAGAGTCTTCAGCCATTAGAAATGCCGCCGGAGGCATCTTCTGAGTACCGAGAGAAACTAGCCTGTTCTTTGTTTTACAAGTTTCTCTTGGGATCAGCGCCCAAGGAAATCGTCCGAGATCGTTTACGCAGCGGTGGACAGTTGCTAGAACGTCCGATTTCCTCCGGCAAGCAGACATTTGAGACTATAACTAAGAACTATCCCATTACCCAGGTGGTGCAGAAGCTGGAGGGTAAGTCCTGCATACTCTTATGCCTTCACTTATGATCTGTTTTTCCCTTAGGCCTTATCCAATGTTCCGGCGAGGCCAAGTATATGAACGATCTGCTGACCACCTCTAATACTGTGCACTGCGCCTTTGTAACGGCCAAGCGAGTAGGTGCCACCATCGAAGGAATTGATGCTAGAGCTGCCTTGCAGTGCAAGGGTGTTGTAGCTTTCTACTCAGCGAAGGACATTCCAGGCGAAAACAATTTCTACAACTCGATGATATTTACCGTTGTACCGGAGGAGATCTTTTGCGCTGGACCTGTCAAGCATTACGATCAGCCTCTGGGCGTCATCGCCGCCCTGACCCACGATGTGGCTGTCTATGCGGCTACCTTGGTGCAGGTGACTTATGCCAATGATCAGGTGAGGATCTACACGAGAATGAACGAAGTTCTCGCAGACAAGGCGACGGATCGTATTATTACAATGACCGAGAAAGCTGAGAACATCACAAAACCCATACCAGAGGCTGGCGATGTGATGGGGCGTGGCATTTTAGAGCTGGAATCACAGTACCACTTTACACTTGAACCACAAACCACAATAGTGGTGCCTGCTGAAGAGGGCCTCCAGGTGTGGAGTGCCACCCAATGGATGGACGTAACACAGGCTAGCATTTCGCGTATGCTTAAATTGCGGGCGAATGCGGTGCAATTACAGGTGCGACGAGTTGGCGGTGCCTACGGCGCCAAGGTGACCCGAGGTAATCAGGTAGCCTGCGCCTGCGCATTGGTTGCCTACAAGTTGAATCGTCCAGCACGTTTCGTGCAGACAATTGAGTCCATGATGGAGTCTTTGGGCAAGAGATATGCTTGTCGGTCCGATTATGAGTTTCAGGCTCGTGCCAATGGTTCCATTCGTCTTCTGACTAACAACTTCTACGAGGACGCAGGCTGCACACTCAATGAGAATGTTGTTGACTTCCTGACCCAGCCAGTACTTCAAAATGTCTACAATCTAACCAATGTGAACTTTAAAGCAACGGGAGCAGCCATACGAACGGATGCGCCAAGCTCCACATGGTGTCGGGCTCCAGGAACAGCAGAGGGTAAGTTAACATATTCATGTATCCCTTTTAACCGGGTTCATATCCTGACTCCTGACTCTTTTGCAGGCATTGCAATGACGGAGACGGCACTTGAGCACATTGCCTTTGCTTGCAAGCTCGATCCGGCGGATGCTCGTCTGGTAAATCTTCGACCTGGCAATAAAATGGTACAGCTGTTACCCCGATTCCTAGCCTCAACAGAATATCGTAAACGCAGAAATGAGATCAACTTGTTCAATGCCCAAAATCGATGGCGTAAACGGGGGCTGGGACTGTCGTTGATGGAGTTCCCCCTGAATGTGAGCATTGCCTTGTGTTATCCGGCGACTGTGGCCATTTATCACGATGATGGCTCAGTGGTAATCTCTCATGGCGGCATTGAGATCGGTCAGGGCTTAAATACAAAGGTGGCCCAAGTTGCTGCCTTCATACTAGGTGTTCCATTGGACCGCATACGGGTGGAGAGCAGCAATACGGTCGTAGGAGCGAATTCGTTTGTTACAGCCAACTCCATGGCTAGCGAACTCGTTGGGGTGGCTGTCCGCAAAGCCTGCAACACTTTGAACCAGCGATTGGAGCCAGTGAAGCGTAAGTTAGGCAGCAAAGCTAAATGGGAGCAGATCATTGAGTCGGCCTTTAGTCAATCGATCAGTCTCATTGCGACCGAGTCTTACAAAATGGGAGATCAAAACAATTATAGCATCTTCGGCTTGAGTCTCTGTGAGTTGGAGCTGGACATACTGACTGGCAATCATTTGATACGCCGCGTGGACATCTTAGAGGATGCAGGAGAGAGTCTCAGTCCCAGCATTGATGTGGGACAGGTCGAAGGAGCCTTCGTCATGGGACTTGGCTACTACCTTACAGAGCTACTGCTCTACGACCGACAAACGGGTCGTATACTCACAAATAGAACCTGGAACTATCATCCTCCAGGTGCCAAGGATATACCCATAGATTTTCGCATCGAGCTGCTGCAGAAAAGCCCCAATCCTGTTGGATTCCTACGCTCCAAAGCAACCGGGGAGCCAGCCTTCTGCTTAGCTGTCGGTGTACTCTTTGCCATGCAGCATGCAATACAATCGGCCAGGGAAGATGCTGGATTACCTCGGGAATGGGTTCGTCTTGGTGCACCCACTACACCGGAGACAGTGGTGCTATCTGCTGGCAGCGACGTGCAAAAGTTTGCACTACAATAGATTTTAAAGGTTTTCATATATCATTTACAAATATATTAAAATGTTAACTATTGAATTTGAATTGTTGCTTAAATAATAAATTATATTTTTATTCAACTGTTTAAAAAATGTTTTTGAATATTTAATATAGAATGATGGGATGAGTTAAATATCAGTTAACCAAGTACAATAATATTTCATCTAATTTCCAATAGACCTCACACCACGGCAATTACAGTTAATGAAAAGAATCGTATACAAATTCCATATCATAGCACAGAACCAGTCGCCGTTAAATGATTCCATGTTTCCAGTTCTTGGAGAGTAATGCGAGAGAAGTGAGAGCTTTTGGTCGATTTGTTTAGAAGCGTAATCAAAACAAAAAATTGTTTAGACGAAAATAACAACTACAATATTATGAGATAAGCCGGCGTCAAGTTGGAGTCATCGTGAGTGTGTAAAGCGAAAGAGAGAGAGCAAGATAGCAAGTACAAAAAAAAACGATCAAAAACAAACCTAGCAGAAGAGCGAAAAATGGCAATTATGAAACCCAACGAAATGAGCATTCTCTCACTCGCACTTGAACTTGACGAAACATGGAACTATTTTGAGTGTGAACGGCGGAATCGTCAAATAAAAACACTAGCCCTTGTGCCGTATGCCACAGTTGAGCTGGAACGTGCGTTGGACGAACATTGAAATCATAGATTAATACTAATTAATAATAATAATAGTGATATTTAATTGTTTCTGCGCATTGTGAAATACATTCCAGAACAATTTTATAGCAATCGGCATTTAAAGTGTTTACCAATTATATACAAACAAAAACTGAAAACAAACAGATAATGGCGGAGTGCATTACGATCAATGGCGTTAACTATGGAGGTATGTCAATATATGAATTCAATTGTATATATATAGACTCACATACAAATGTATTGGCCAGTTACGAAACAAGTCAAACGAGAGTGCTCGACTACTATATACCATGTACCACCTAGTTTACTTTTAAGCACAAGCAAACACCGTGCAAGCAGCAAGCCCTGCACCATTCAGATAGAAAACATAATAAAATATATATGTAAATGTACTTATATGTATTTTTGTATTCAATGTGTTCCATTCATTATCACCGTGTTATATCACCCACTTTTGCAGATTAGCAATAAGCAAAGGGTAGATGAATGCTGCGTAATACTGATTAATTGCTCGATTCGAGCTGGAGAAAGATCTTAACTTTAGGCAATCTAAATAATCTAACGTAATTAGTCGACATCATTCATATTCGTAGGACAAGTTGAAAGATAAACTGTTTGTTATTTCATCGTTTTTTTAGTTAACTTCGCTACCCTGCCCGCTGACATCACCTTGAATACGTTTATAAGAGAGCATGCCGGTCTCACGGGCACCAAGTTCATGTGCCAAGAGGGAGGCTGCGGGGTGTGCGTTTGTGCCTTGAGCGGCATTCATCCGGTTACGGGCGAACTCTGCACATGGTCGGTAAACTCGTGCTTAACACTGTTGAACACCTGTCTGGGCCTGGAAGTGACCACCTCGGAGGGATTGGGAAATAAGCGCAAGGGATATCATGCTATTCAGCAACGTCTGGCTAAAATGAATGGTACCCAGTGTGGTTATTGCTCGCCGGGATTCGTGATGAACATGTACGCATTGCTTAAGTCTCAGGCCGGTAAGGTGACCATGGCCGAGGTGGAGAATGCGTTTGGTGGCAACATCTGTCGCTGCACCGGCTATCGACCCATCTTGGATGCCATGAAATCATTTGCCGTGGATAGCAATATACAGGTGCCAACCGAGTGTGCGGACATTGAGGATCTGAGCAAGAAGCAGTGCCCCAAAACGGGTGAACTCTGTGCCGGCAGCTGCCAGAAGGGCCAGCAAAGGAGCGTTGAGATCTACGCTGATGGCAGTCGTTGGTCCTGGCCTCAGACACTGCCCGATCTCTTCAAGGCACTGCAGCAAGCAGCCAAGGATCAACTGCCCTACATGATCGTGGCGGGTAATACGGCCCATGGCATTTACAGGCGCAGCGCAGAGATCAAATCATTCATTGATGTCCGCGCCCTGGCGGAGCTAAGGGGTTACAGTGTGACCGACAAGGGATTGACTCTGGGTGGCAATCTGAGCCTCACCGAGACCATGGACATCTGCCGTAAGCTGGAGCAAACCGCTGGGTTCGAGTATCTGTCTCAAGTATGGCAGCACCTGGACTGGATTGCCAATGTGCCAGTGCGCAACGTGAGTCTCAAGTCGCCATTAAGCTGACATAGTTTTCAGTTCGTTATCAGTGTAATGTGTGATAACACCAAAAGCACCTTTATCTAATCTTAAGTATATTTGTGTATTTTGTATTATAACAACTGTCTAATGAATTTGTTTTGACATTCGACTAGGCCGGCACCTTGGCAGGTAACCTGACCATTAAGCATGCCCACCCCGAGTTTCCCTCCGATGTATTCATTGTACTGGAGGCATTGGACGCCCAGGTGATCATCCAGGAGTCTGCAGATAAGCAGCAAACTGTTAGCTTGGCCGACTATTTGAAGACCTCAATGCAGGGCAAGATCATTCGTGGATTTGTGTTGCCCGCCCTATCGAAGGAGCAAGTGCTCTTCGATTCATATAAGGTAAGGAATGAGCAAGGATCTCAAGTCTTCTGGCTAAAATAAAGTTCTTCCCTTATCCAGATCATGCCACGTGCCCAGAATGCTCATGCCTATGTCAATGCCGGTTTTCTGCTGGAACTCGACGCTAGTTCAAAGGTGAAGAACGCCCGCATTTGCTTCGGTGGCATTCGACCGGACTTTGTGCATGCCAAAGCCATTGAGGAGCTGCTGGTCGGACGCAATCCCTTTGAGAATGCCTTGCTGGAGCAGGTCTTTAGCAAGCTTTCGACCCTGCTTCAACCCGACGAGGTTTTGCCGGACGCTTCTCCTGCTTACAGACTTAAGTTGGCATGCGGCTTGCTCTACAAGTTTCTGTTGAAGGCCGCCATACAGAAGAAACAGATCCTGGCCAGTCGCAACACATCGGGGGGCTCCTTGCTGAAGCGTCCTGTATCAAAGGGCCAGCAAAGCTTCGAGACTTTTGAGCAGCATTACCCGGTGACAAAGCCGACGGAGAAGCACGAGGGACTCATTCAATGTTCGGGTGAGGCAACCTATGCCAATGATCTGCCTACCCAGCACAATCAACTGTGGGCAGCCTTTGTGACGGGTAAGCGAGTGGGTGCTCGGGTCACCAAGGTAGATACTTCGGCTGCTTTCGCGCTGCCTGGTGTGGTGGCCTATATCGATGCTAAGGACATACCTGGACCCAATAATCTGGGTCCTAAGACCAAGGATGACTTCTTCTTTAAGGAGGCCGAAGAGCTTTTTGCCACAGGCCCCCTAAAGTTTTATCAGCAGCCCATTGGCATGATCCTGGCCACTTCAAATGCTCTGGCCCAACGCTCCGCGGAGCTGGTGCAGCTGAGCTACGAGGGCGGCGCTGAGGAGGTGCTACCCAGCATGAAGCATGTACTGGAGGCTGCCGCCTCGGGTGATCGCATTAAGCAACCGGTTAAGTCGATGGTCGAAAAGTTGGAGTTACTGGAACCATTTGAGATTCAGGGAAGTGGCAAACTGGACTTGGGGCTGCAGTACCATTACTTCATGGAGCCGCATACAACTGTG
The DNA here is from genome assembly GCA_035042075.1 of Drosophila macrospina. Lineage (NCBI taxonomy): Eukaryota > Metazoa > Arthropoda > Insecta > Diptera > Drosophilidae > Drosophila > Drosophila macrospina. The sequence goes on along the minus strand of JAWNLW010000397.1, from coordinate 1,121,296 downwards.
GTGTTGCCCTTCGAAGGTGGTCTGCAGGTGTATGCAGCCACACAGTGGATGGACCTGACCCAGGACGTAATTGCCAATGTCCTCAAGCTGAGAAGCAACGAGGTGCAGGTGAAGACCCGTCGCATTGGAGGCGGTTATGGCGGCAAAGCCTCACGTTGCAACTTGGTGGCTGTGGCAGCTGCATTGGCCGCTCATAAGCTCAATCGTCCGGTGCGCTTTGTTCAATCGCTGGAGTCCATTATGACGACCACCGGCAAACGTTGGGCCTTCCACTGTGACTATGATTTCTTTGTCCAGGGCAATGGCAAAATTGTGGGTATAAATAGCAAATTCTATGAGGATGCTGGCTATCTGGCGAATGAGTCGCCCATGGGACATGCAGTGATGCTATCCAAGAACTGCTACGAGTTCAGTGACAACTATAAGCTGGATGGCTTCTTGGTTCTCTCGGATTCGCCCACCAACACGGCCTGTCGTGCCCCCGGCTCCGTTGAGGGCATTGCCATGATTGAGAACATCGTGGAGCACATTGCATTCGAGACCGGCTTGGATCCGGCAGATGTGCGTTTTGCCAACATGTTGCCATCCCACAAAATGGGCGACATGATGCCCAAGTTCCTTGAGAGCACTCTCTATCGGGAGCGACGCGCTGACATCATTGCTTACAATAAGGAGCATCGCTGGCACAAGCGTGGTCTTGGCCTCTGCATCATGGAGTATCAAATTGGTTACTTTGGACAGTATCCCGCTACGGTGGCCATCTATCACAGCGATGGCACCGTTGTCGTCTCCCACGGAGGCATTGAAATGGGTCAAGGTAGGCTCAAATAGAGATACATTTTGGATTTCAACAGTTCCTCAACTTATCTCTGCTTCCCTACTTAGGTATGAACACCAAGATCGCCCAGGTCGTTGCCAAAACCTTGGGCATTGCTATGGAGCAAGTGCGCATTGAGACCAGCGACACAATCAACGGAGCCAACGCCATGGTCACAGGAGGTGCTGTGGGCAGTGAGACCCTATGCTTTGCTGTCCGTAAGGCCTGTGAGACGCTAAACTCCCGACTGGATCCCCTCAAGGAGGAGATAAAACCCGCCGACTGGCAACAACTGATCAATGAGGCTTTCAATCGCAAGGTCAACTTGATAGCCAGTGATCAGTGTAAGCAGGGAGATATGGAGCCGTACTCTGTCTGCGGATTAGGTCTGATCGAGGTGGAGTTGGATGTGCTTACGGGCAACTATCTGATCAATCGTGCGGACATCCTTGAGGATACCGGCGAGAGTTTGAATCCCAATGTGGACATTGGCCAGATCGAAGGTGCCTTCATGATGGGTCTCGGCTACTGGACATCCGAACAGATTGTAGTGGATAAGAAGACAGGCGAATGCTTGACGAACCGCACTTGGAACTACAAGCCGCCGGGTGCCAAGGATATTCCCATTGATTTGCGCATCGAACTATTGCCTAAGAGTGCCAACAAGGCGGGCTTCATGAGATCAAAGGGTGAGTAATCAATCTCTCTCTCTCTCTCTCTCTCTCTTTGTCTTACTTATTTTATGACATGTTTTCCATGGATCTCTAGCAACGGGTGAACCAGCGATTTGTCTGGCCATTGCCGTGGCCTTTGCCCTGCAGCAGGCGCTCCAATCTGCCCGGGACGACGCTGGTCTTCCCAAGTCGTGGGTTACGCTTAATGCGCCCATGACACCCGAACTGCTCGTGCTGCACGCGGGCACCGAACCCGGTCAACTCCGGCTAAGCTAAGGCCATGCCCCGACGACCCCAAGACAAAGACAGCGCGTGAGAAGCGGCACGTGGCCACAATGGCGCCGATGGGTTTGCTCCGATAAGGAAGCATACTTAAGTATCCCTATAAATATGTACATATACAAGTATTCTCTATGTATAACCAACTAAGAAGACGCACACACCTTGTTTTTCTTTATTTTTTTTGCCTTTGCGCAATAAATTAGAAACTTATCCAAGGCAAATCCAAATGACATTCATTGTGAACGCCGCTGGTCCAAGTGGCCAAGTGGCGTAGTGGCCAAGTGGCCATGTGTCTCACCCCAAAGGCATTTACATTTTCCTGCTTAATGCTTAACACCTCAACACCAGCAGTGCACATCCCCCCACCCGGGACACGTCCACGACTGGAAGTGGAAGTGGAAGTGGAAGGAGCTCTTCATTAATTTTAAAATACATTATTGTAAGGAAATTTTATGCCACACGAAGCGTTAAGTGAATCCTCTTTGACAACGGGAGGTCTTAACCTCGGGGGTTGCATCTCAATTGACATCAGGGGCAGGGGCAGGGATCAGTTCTAACTTGGTTTATCTCTTTCCTTTTCACTAACTAGGCTAATGAGCAAAAGCATAAATTGGAAGAAAATATAACGATTAGACTGGGATTACTTAGACGCCCTTTTCACCACAAATTGTTGGTACATATTTCTCAGTTCTAACACATTGTTTTCGCTATTTAAAAAATGTACATTTGTTGGGCAGAGAATTGTCAACAAATGTATATATTTATTAAAGTGAAATTGAGAAAATTTAAGATCGAAAAGATCCTTTCTTCCTTTTCTCATTCTATAAGAACACGTGATATAAATTGTATAGAGTTACAGAAGATTCTTGAATTTCCAGCTCTCTCATCTCTAAAATAACTTAACTCTTTAACTTTATTAAAACTGAACCGAAGAAGAAGTCTTGAAGACAGATTGCTTCAGTTTGTATATTAATTGATAGAGATTATTTCGCATTTAAAACATTTAACAGACTCTTCAAAACAATTTCAGAACACACAACTTTTGATAGTGTCTAGAATTTAAAGTTCATCCAGAGATTCAAAATAATGCGCAGAAAAGAGGAAATAACTGAATAAACGAATAAACGAATAAATGAATGAACAAAATCAGCGCATACAAAAGCAAATAGTTAAAGCACAGAGAGAGGGATAATAGATGGCAGGAGAGACAGATGGGGAGAGTCTCGATAATCATAGGACACATTTGCATGTAAACATGAATCCGGGATGCAATGTGTGGATGTAGCGAGGGGAAGAGAGGGGAAGATAGCTGGATGCTGTCGGCATGCAAATGAAAACATTAGCGGCATACGCGCATCCGCAACTGTGTGAGATACGGATGCAGATACAGATAGACAGACGCAGACACAGATACAGATACATTTGTAGTTGCACAGCTGTGCAGTTACTGTTACAAGTGACATTGGTTGTGCTCTCTCTATATCTCTCTCTTTCTCTCTGTCTGTGTTCTATGTGCTAGCCTGGCTTAAATATACATTTCAATTAAAATTTTACACACGAATAAATGCAAAGCCACGCCCAGCACATTAGACCTAGTTCCTACACCCCATCCCTCTTGACACCCCCCTCTACCCACCTCTCTCTCGCATCTCCTCTGCAGCTTGTTTCGCATTTGTTTACGAGCGTCTGAAGGCCAACATCAGCTCGGCAGGCAACAGACAGCATTCCATGAAATGACACCAGCACATGAGTCCGCGCCCAGGGATCACTTCTGTCTGACATTGGTGGCCATTAAAGTAGCGTCATTCAAGACGGAAGCTGCCCGAGACTAAAGGTACAACGCTCTAAGTAAAGTAAAGGACTCGACCATCAGATACTTTGTCTACGTGAATAAATATTACAAAACGAGTACAACATGCGAATTGTAACTACTAGAAAGGCTAGAGTCGAGCGAAGGCGACAATGAAAGACCCTGTACTGAGCTGTGGTAACAATAGAAATTTGTTATGTATGATACACATAATACGACGCGTGAATTATACAGGATTATACTCGAACTTATCTATCAAATAATCGTATTTGTTAGTTGTTGAAGCGTCTCACTTCTAGGCGTTCCTGGCAATATCGACTTGGCTTGCAATGGATCATGGATATATAAAGACTTAATGCGGTCGGAAATGCCTTCTCCTTCTGCTTGTATGTAACAGATTATCATACTCTTCAGCCCTTTGCATGCTGACTATCATAAAATTGGGCAACTCATCCAGTAGTCGGCAATGAGGCAGCTGCTCTGAGATGCTAGCTGAGATGATGCTTAGATGGACTGACATCAGAAGCTGAGTATCTGAGTATCCTTGCTTGTCACTTTACTGCGATATGAAACGAAAGGTTTCCATTTCATGCACGTCCTGAACTTGAACTTGCAACTGTTATGGCATAATGGGATCCAAGCTGGCCATGGGTGGGGCACACTGCAAGCGGCTTCCACTGCTCTTCCGCCCGTTTCCTGCAACATTGTCCACTGTCCACAGTCGACAGTCTGCAGTTCTTTTGGACATCCTTTTTGGCTGCTTTTGTCTGTGCCATGCTTTTCAAATTCTAAGCAAATTTGTCGTCTGGGGGCGCCGGGCGCAACATTTTATGAGCGTGCGCGCGATGCAGGTCCTCAGATACGGCTGGGAACCGTCTGCTCTTCATGGCGGTGCTGCTGCAGAAACTGGAGCAAATGCTGCAGTGTGGCAGCATAGCTGGGAGTCGGGATGAAGAGCGGTTCCATGTCTGCCCGTGGCACACACACAAAGATATCCTGGTGTGATTTATCGCCGACGTTGCCAGGATAATGGCCACGTATTATAATAATGCCGCGCCTGGCGTATGCTTATCGCTGTCGAGGACGCAACGTCAACGTCTAGACGTCCTGCGGTGCAACCAGCCAGCCAGCCACACAGCCACCCAGCCAGCCAAGCAACCTTCTAACCATAGTCTCGTCCTGGACAAGGATTTTGCATTTGCATTTCGTATTCGCATTCGTATTGGACGCAGTTGCGTTGCATGCAGTTTATTAAATAGAAAAACCCAAAATTAAGTACATCATTTTAGTTGAGTTTCTTGTTGATTGTGGATGAGTGTGCGTGTGTGTGCGTGTGTGTGTGTGTGTGTCTGGCGCATATCCTTTGGGCAACATAATTTACAGGCCCTGCATGAAGCCCGTTGTTGAATTTTACGCCGCAACGAATGTCTTTCCACAACGGACGGACTTTCCACAAATCGTGAGCCAAATACATAAACTTACGCAGTCTCGCCTATGTGAATATCTACGTGTATCCTTTTCACATCCTTTCAACCCAGCCAGACAGCATATGTACACATATTTCGAATTTCAAATAGTTTATAATACATGTCATTAAAATTGCTAGCAGTGCATGTCCTTGACGCTATTGTTATCCTTGTGCAACTCTCCTCCAGCCGTTGTTTAGCCCAAAAAGAAAAGAACGAACTGAAAGCAATCCCTTCAAGTGTCTAGGCAAACAATGTTTAATAGTATAAAATTGCTTTATTCAAAGATGCAAGAGTCACTGTGTGAAAGAGCTATGCTCATATCGAAGCGATGATTTTCCAGTCCAAACTTGTTGCCAATCGGTAAATCAGAAAATGCCGCCTTGACGCTATACAATGGGCGAGTGGAAGGTCCTTCGATATCTATACTCTGCCAGAGACTCGCACGCAGTGCTAAATAGATTACATAGATTATATATTTGCTATTTAGGTTAATAAGTAGCTAATAGATTACCCAATGAGTCGAAAGTGGCCAAAGAGGCGAGAGCTCGAACGAGCTGTTCATTCAAAGTCAGTTCATTTGCCATTTTCTCGAACGATTCACAACAAGTTTATGCCGCTACCGATTTCAATTAAATTTGAGAATAGAAAACAATATTCTAGTTTGAGGCGTTCAGTTCTAGATTACAAAGGCAATGCTTAATTGATTGCACAGACATTTCAGCTATCAATAACTGAATGCCAATTCGTATTGATGGCGGTATGAAAAAATCACAAACAATTTGCCCACAGCGGAGTTTAATTAAATTTAAGTCCAGATGGGACTTCATAACCAGTCGCTTCGTTTGTAATTAAATAAAAATACGCAATATTCGATTTTTTCTGCTTTTTTTTTGTCAATAACAAATCGAACTCTCAGTCGAACCAGAGACCGAGAAATCAAATGAGTGCGCAAAAAAAGAAGGATTTCATCAGTATCAGGCCAAAAGAATGCGACGGATAAGCGATGATAACGATGCTAACGATGGCGATAGCTGGGAAGGACACTGACAGCGACAACAGTCGTGTAACTCAATCTGCAAATATGCAAAAAGGAATAAGCAACCAATCGCACAGCCGCAGGACAATGATATCACGATTCGGTAGTCAAAAAAAAAAGAAAATATGAATTAAAAACAGTGGAAAGAAAACTCCCCTTGGACATTTGCTATACCCTAGCGTCGAAAATGCGAAAGAAAGGGTCGCACAGTTCGACTTGAATGTAGTTATTTATTTATATGTTTTTATTTTGTAGCATTTAATAATTAACATATTCTTTTTAACGCTGCCTTAATACCTGCAGCAGTGTTGGGTAACGTCAAAAACAATTTCACTTACAAATTTAAACAAAATTTCCTATTGGCTAACTACAACATGAGCAACAGCTAGACTATTATTAATGCTTAGCAATAATATTTTTAATTTAACAATAATAATAATAATAATAGAAATAATAGTTTATATATGCCAGAAATAAATAGTATTTTCAGTTTACATACTTGACTAATTATTGTAAACAATTTGCCTGTTTTAATATTTGTTCATTTAGTTTATTTTTCGTTTGCTTTCTCATGCAGTTCAATGTACGTCCGGATTTTAATTGAAATACCATTTTCGATTGTAATTCAAATTATTTTCAAACCGAATTCAATGAAATACATTTTTGCATTTTATTTAAATAATTTGTAGATATGTTTACATTTTACATACTTATAATAACGTCATAGATTTAGTATAAACAGTATATAAACGATGTAAATTCCACTGGGCATTGAACTCTGTAAATTCAGAGTGTTATTTACGCTTTGTCTTGGCAATTGAAATTGGAGAACGTATCCTTGGGCTGGCCAAATAATTAAATCAATTTACTTGCACTTTAATGCAGCCGTCACCATGGAAGAACCTGTATAATTTGCAGCAAGCTCGTTACCTCTGACCCCCCCCACTCCGTCCGCACTCATCGGCAATCCACAATGCCCACAATCATTAATATTGAAACTTTCTGAGCGGTTTCACCGGCGGCTATGTTGTAATTAATACAAAATGCTCTGGTCCTCGCCACCATCCCCGATTGTGGCATGCCCATGTCCATGCCCGCGCCCAGGGCATACCAAAAGTTGAGTACTTGCCCCAAAACTCAATTTGATAAAAAAGAAAAAAAAAAATGAAAAAGGAAGAAATTTCATTACGATTGCCATCTCCCGTTGTCAGCGCCGTGTGAGTGGACAGTTGGTGTCTGGCCTGTGCTGTTCCGTCCTGGCTCGTCCTTTCCATTCCTCGCCGGAACCGAGGCCTGTGCCAATTGTTGTGTTTATTAATTTAATTTTGACAATCGCGCTTTCAACTGTTCCCCACGCACGACACGTAGCTGCCTCCGGGGCATCCACAGCAGCTGTGGACAGTTGGGCTCAGTTGGGCTCAGTTGGACGCAGTTGGGCACAGTCGGTCGCAGCTTCGCATTGGACACTTTTCGTTCTGTGCAGTTGTGTGGTTTACCATAATGTGATGATTTGATGGGAGCTGATTCAGAGATAGCTACTTAATTGGTTCGGCAATAATAGAATTCAAGTGATGTTGTTAGACTAAGAGTACATTATATACCTCATTATCAGATTGTATGCACAATTCTTTGCGTTCGAGTTAGATAAATACCCTGTTTTACTCAGTGCAATTCCACAATCTCTTTCTATTTTGAATAAAGACTTAGCCATTCCATTAACTAGGATTGCTTCCTGATGCTATCTGTGTAGATACATATACATATGTGTATATATGTGTATCGTGTAGCACTCTTAGCACGTGCCCTCGGCTTCACTTCCACGCATTCGTTTGCTAATCAAATGCTAAGTGCTTATTCATAATCACGCAATTCCGACAGCCGGCGGATCATTGATTTGCCCCGCTGAGATATTCAAGCGAAATGCTCAATAAATCAGCAAAGCAAATCTAAGAATAGACAGTAAATAATGTACGGGTATACACTGCTACTGAAATACCCTTGCCAAATGTGATGGAATGTGTTTTTATTATTATGTTATTATTATGTTTTTGGAAAATCAATTTGTATTTAATTCAATCAGCTTAGGTATCAATTTGAAATAATATGTAAATAAGAAGTAAATATATAAAGTTAACTTGATTATATTTAACTGCTTGATTTAACCATAAAGAACAAAACTATTTGTGTAAGTTTTTTAGCCATATCCAAACTTGAACAACTAATGTTGCTATGCTAACAGTTGACAAACTTAATATAGAATTTATCTTGAATTCACAGAGCTCAAGAGTAAAAGTGAGTATTATTATATATGAAATTCATTTAGCATTGATTGGACTCCGTCGAGGTAGGTAGATACCAGTTGGAAGTTGGCAGTTGGCAGTTGGCAGTTGGCAGTTCGCAGTTAACAGGTAACTGAGACCAGAGACCAGCTAGGTGGCTGGCCGTGTTGTAAAGTCAGGCCAACACTTTTAGTTAACAGCGCATGTGGCTGGGGCATTTGTCAACGGCAGCGACGTGTCGGCAACTTCAACGCCAACGCAAGATACGTCAACTAAATCACGTTTTAAATGTTGCTGCCACCGACAATCCGCCACAGTCCGCCTGCCACACCGCCAACGTTACCCCCGTCTGGGGCGCACTAACTTGCGTAGTTGTGAAAAACAATAAACAATTTATGCGTTTGGGATGTCTACTCTTCTCTCTCGCTCTCGCTCTTCCTCTCTCTCTCTTGCTCTCCCTCTCTGATTATTCTACTCCTTAATCCCCCCTTGGCCACCTTTTGGGTTGGCAACATGCAACGCATGCCAAGCGCCTCTGCATTTGCTGTCAATTGCGTTGTGGCAGTGGCACACAACTGTGGCTGGGGCAGCAAGATTGTAAAGACTGTCAGATAGAGAAAAAGAGGAGGACAGCAAGGTGGAGATGGAGATGATGAGGGGGAAAGGACTTGTAGTCGCATTGCATTACATCTGCTTGAAAAAGCTGGAGAGAAGTTGGGGAAAGTGTGGAGGGAGGGAGGACAGGGGGCAACATTGTGAACTAGTTTTTGATTTGTCTGCGCTGAGCCACTTTGTTGCACATTGTTGCACTTGAACTTATGCCCCACGGTTATTTTCGGGGCTAATTATTCGCCAGGCACTTGGCAACTTTGTTTGCAGCGCTCGTATAAATTACAAAATTTGCAAACAACAACAGCAACAACAAACAATGGCAACAACGACCCTCGTTGAAAGTTTAACAAGTGTTAACTTCGCCATTCCCATTTTCATTTTCATTTTCATTTCTTTGCTTTTATTCATTTGCCAGATAAGCGCCAAAGCGAAACGAGCCAGCGAATAATACAATAACAACAATAGAGCGACTCCGGAGGGGGGCAAGCAGCGTGCCAGCGATGTAGCCAGGCATCGAGGCATCGAGGCAACAAGGCAACAAGGACGTGCGATTTGTGGCAGCTGCTGCTGCTTGAGTCAAATAATTTTAAATGACCACAAGTGTATAATTAAAGTGCAGCGTATAATAACTAAAATCTCAACAACAACAATAGCAGCTGCTTTACAGTTGCAATTAGAAATAAAAGTTAAGGCAATCAGCTTTGGCACAGCTTCTCCATTACGTCTATTCTCTCTTACTCGTACTCCTCCTTAAATGGAGCATTCTTTCAAGAAAGCTATCTACGCCATCCAATTGTAACATTGCTTAATTAAGGATTTAAAAATATTTTTGCTGCTTGTTATCGCTTGCTTTATTTGGAGTCTACCGCTGGAACTTATTGAACTGAACGAAAGAACTAAGTTGTTCATTATCGTTCATTCTCTTTCCTTCGCTTAGCTCATTTGATTCGTTCGTATGTATCTCGTCTGCGTTCGTTTGGATGCCATTTGCGTTTGATTGGAGTCCATCTTCATTATTTGCTTTAGTTCCCAAACACATTCAAGTGGATCTTATTCGCATTCTTTGCGTTAGCCACCCATTTAGAGTTATATTTATATATATATACTTTTATTTAAATTATTGAAATCACAATAATCGCTTGCAGAAACATATGTACATACATATATTGCAATAATAAAAGCCACAATTAATTATTTGCATTTGTTGCAAATTTGTGATTTCAATTTTCGCTGCATTATTGTCACATGTTTAACCAGCCCCTCGTCCCTCGCTTTAACATTCCCACACTCTCCTTATCTCTATCAGCTCATGCTTAACTTCCGTCTGACTTCCGCACTGCGTTGCTGTATTTGTGATCCATTTGAGTCTGGCCAACAATGCCGAGTTTCATGTGTATTTAAAATCGTTAAAAATAATCTGGAAATTGTGAATTTTTAATGCATTTCATGTCTGCGGTGGTTTGCTGTCCATTCGCTGTCCAAAAGGCGTGGCCCAAAGGCAATAATGCCGTCTGATGGGCGCGTCGGCGTCTGGTCATCAACAGCAGCCCAAGCTGTAGCTGGAGCTGGAGGGGAAGATGGTGTTGGAGGTGGAGTTGGACGTGAAGTTGGGCCTGGGGGTGGTGCAAACCCAGAGGCTGGGATCAACGCCGTCATCATCATTTGCATTTATTGTTTTTGTGCCTTTGTGTGCGAAAAGTGATCAGTGATTGCCTTGCCTTGCCACTATCCACTTGCCTCTTGCCGCACAGCAACCACACAGGACCATACATACATATATATGTATACATATGTATATGAATATGCCACACGCAGAATGCCTGGCCATGCCCCATTGCGTCGCCTGTTGTGCATTGATTGTACAACGGAAGTGTTGTGGCGGAATTAAAATAAATAAATGCATTTCATTTCCACAGAGAGCCCCAGCAGATGCAGCTACAGTTTATAGAGAGGCGTGGTTTAAGTTTCTGAATTCATTTGTTGCATATTTATCATTGCCACAAATGAGCGGCTCTTTAAACTGCTTACAGTTGCAACTCAAGTCTAATCAATAACGTGGTAAGCAAACATCCCAAAAGTATGCTACGTTTATTTGTTGACGAAGTACAAGAGGAGTTTTCAAATTCACGCCTCATTTAATCAGGAGGAGGAACAAACAGCTGTCTATCGCATTAGTTCAACCACCTCAAACTGAAATCAGAAACGTATCAAATCGCTGGTTGCTTTGATGTCTCATTAGTCCCGCGGTTGCCAGGTGATGAAGACGAAATCGAGTGGCAGCATTAAGCATACGTTACGTTCACCCATTAGGGGCACACACGTAGCCCACGTAACTGTAACGGTATTGATATCATATAGGCCAAATATATCCAAACATAATATGATACTTTTCCTGTTTGTCTTGGGGCGAATAACGATGGTCTGCTGGCATCGCCCAACCAATTAAGCGTATTTTTGTATCTCACAGACAGCGGCCTTATTAAAGCTTTAAGAACAACTATAAAACCTGGTCAGCCTGGAATTTGCAACCACACTTAAATTATGACAGCACTTAATGGTAAAATTAATTAACATAAATATGCCAATGTCGAACGAAAAGTACTGTCAACTGTCATTACCATGGTCATCATCATCATCAACGAAGGGAACTTTTGGCTGCCAGGATGTCTGACCGGAATGTCCGCGAATACTTCACAGAAGTGTTGTGGCGTCACTTGCGATAATAAAGCATTGAATATTTATTTATATATTGCCAATTATATGTTTTCTCTGTACTTTAAATTGTCTATATGCATAGTTGTGGCCAGTAAAACCGCCATTAAGCTGTTGCAATTAAAGTTCATTTAATAGCAATGATTAAAGCTACAATTCTGTGATCGTTTATTCCATCACTGCTTCGTGATGCAAGCGACAAGCCTAAAATAACGGTGCATTACGAGCAGCGATGAAGAAAACGATCACAAAATTGAAGCAAAAACAAAATCGCCCAAGAGCCGAAGGAAATGAACAACATTTCATTTTTGTTCGTTTCCATTGCTGCAGTTTATGGCGCGACAAAACTACAAAAAGAGCAGAGCAAATACTTTTCGGCTACGGCTCTCTTCAAATCGAGAGCGGCAGCGAGAGCATATCCATATTTGTATAGTTTTTGTTGCTACGGAGTAGTAAATGCGAGCGCTGACATCTATGTTAGTTATAAAGAAGCCGAGTGCACTAACATCTTCTGTTATTCAATAACAGAAACTTTATTACCAAGATTGCAGCAACCGATGCAATATGAACAGCGTGCTCTTAAATTGTTTTTAGACATATAGAATTGAACTTTATTTATTTGAGAGACTGTCAGCAAATAAGTATAGTAAATAATGAATGAATTTTGTATTCAGCCTTGAGCATAATTCATTTTTGTTACACTTGCAAGAATGTTCGGTATGTGCCATGTATCTTATAGCTGCACTTTGTCCATTTCCTGAGAGCACTCCATCAGAATTGTGAACAACTGCCCACAAGGGCATTCGTCTATAAATACTCATAGCAAATTTCTTGCCTCAACAACAATTACAACTTTTTTCCTTCAATATTTTGGGGGATTTCTTTCTTTTTGTGTTTTGTTTTGTTTTGTTATGCGGAAAACTTTGTACACAACAACAAAGTTTTCATTGTTACCGCATATTAAATAAAATGTACTCTATATATACACAATATAAGCATATATATGTATTAGTATTCGTATATATGTATACATCTTTATTTATATAGTAATGAAAGAAGCGTTCTGCATTTTTTTTGAACTAACTTTTGCATTTTGGATTTAAAAGTTCTGTTGTATATTTGCATGGGGGCAAAATACGATTGTGGTTGTTGTACTAGTAGCAACACTAATTGTTGTTGTTGTTGTTGCTGCTGTTGTTGTAAGGACTCTCCGCATTTCCTTTAATGCGCAGACAAAGTGGCAAGAAAAGTTTATGAGCCCAAACAGCTCTCAGTCCTCATCCCTCAGCTGCAATCTAATAAAGCAGGTACAACATTTCGGGCAGTACCTAAATTCCAACTTTTACTATGGCTAATAATGCCGCATAAAGTTGCCACAGGTTGGCAGCGCTCTTTCATATACCCTGCAGCCATAAAATGTTGTGGTTATCAGACTTAAACAGATATTTCCGACCAAAGTTTATTTAATGGTGATCCAACATTTCTCTCTCCCGCCGTTTTCAACTCAGAGATGAAAAGATTTGAAATGTGGTAAATATATTCCCAGGGTACCTGCTGGTTGAGCAGTTTCCAGTTTCATTGCCTTTATTTTGCATGAAGCCCTCATACAACTTTGTGGCTGGCTTTTATAAGTAAGTTTTTGGCCATGGCTTCCACACGAAATTATGAAAGTCGGCCCAACAAATTCAGAGTGTGCGTGACTCCTTGGGGTCACATTAACATGTATTTGTGCTAAAAGTGTTATTAGATTTTAGTTTCAAGTCAAGTGTAGCTGTTCCAGCACACACACACTCTGCCTCCTTGGAAGAGTCTAGCCTAAGGGCGTGACTCATATGTTGTCGTGGGCCATGTCCAAGTCCAAGAATTAGTCCTTGCCCAAGTCATCATGTTTGTGACTGAGCCCAGGCTGCACTAAAGTTTTATTCGACCGACATAAAGCAAAAGTGCTTTCGAGTTGACTTAACATATTGCTCAGCTTTATGACACTCAGAACGTGCCATAGCGCTGGATCGTACCAGAAGACCTGAATTCTTACAAACTAAACTTTAAAGTGTGTCAGCACTTAACAGTGCCATAAAGATAACAGTCTCTCCACAGCTCTAGAGCATATAAATATGTAAAGGGTTTGTTTGCAAGCAAAGAAATGCTCGTAGAACAGCTGGCCATTACTAAAACAGAACAAGTTCTATGTATTGAACGAATCAGAAAGCTGAACGAACGAACTAACGCCCTAACGGGCGTTCATTTCTCTCATACGTTCATTTGAGCTTCAATCAAGTTCGTTCATTCGTCTCAGTCGTTCGATCATCAATGTTGTTCACTTATCGATGTTTAAGCTATCAGATTAACTTTGCTGTCTGCGCTGATAAACTTGCAAACTTAATTTATATTTATTTTTGGTTCACTGCGTTGGAAACTTAATCAAATCTCATTTGATTTAACCGCCGAGCAACTGATTTTAATTGCAAAACTAAAAGTTCAGCACAGACGACAATACTACAAAATGTCAATCATAAACAGAGTTAGTTCGGAAGACTGTCTGACAGTTGGAAAAGTAATTTTAAACATTCGTTGGAATTTAAAATAAAAAAAAAACATCGGCGTAGACAAAGAGCAGAAAGTTGAAATCAAAATCGATGCGCTGACACTCCGCCAAATGGCTAGACACTTGGGTCCTGTGGAAGTAGACAGTTGAAGTTGAATCAATGCCAAAGGACATCGTTCGGTTGTAGGGGCAACCGGGCTTTTTATTTGTCGCATTGACACGTCAGTGTCATTAAAAACACGAGACGAAGCGGAGACTTAAAATTAAATAAAAATGTGATTATGCATCGTAAATAACGCAATGCAGACGACAACAAATTGAATGGGTTTTTGTTGCTACGGTTTTACACTCGATTTTTGTACCCATAAAATAGACATTAGACAAAAGCGGCTATAAAAAAAATAAAAGAATTGAATTGAGTAAACTATAACTGAATGCTAGGGATCTCTTTCGTAAACCGGACTTAATTCATAACCAATTACAGAGTATTTCCCAGCACATAGTGAATGTTTTATTATTAATTTTTGCTGCTATTTTGGATCTCGAATTCTCCAAAGGTGAGCCGTCTTAAAGGCATCGTTCGCCTGTTTTCTCTATCAATTTCAATGTCCCAACTAAGTGAAACATTTTATCCCTGGCCTAAGCGGAGTATGCGCAATTTGAATTATGTATGCGCAAATAGAAATTCGTTTGAAGTTTTCACTTTTAAAGTTGACAAATTTACATAGATTCAATTCCAGAAGAGACACTTTCCGGGACCATATGATGCGCCAAGTTGGCTGCTAATTAAATTAAGAGTCCTGCGTCCTGTGTCCTGTGTTTTAGGCGTGGCTGCATATTAAATTGTAACGGCATGGCGGGCGTCAAGGCGTTAATAGCATCGAATTAGGACCCATAAGTCTTATATACGACAAAATATTAATAGCCAAGAGCCAAGAGCCGAGTGCCGAGTGCCGCGCGCCTCGGCTGGAGGTGTTGGCAATTCATGTTTACAAGTAATTAAGCAATTTCGCCTACAAAGAGTCCGCCTTTGATGTCATCCTGCAGGCAGCCATAGATATGATAGATATTTCTATTACTAACATTATCTCTGTCGTCGTTGAGGAAGGGGATTCCCTTTTGTGCTTATGCAGCCAAAATCTCAACCACCAATTTGCGCTTTCTGTCAAAAGTTGGCTCCATGGAGCGTTGTGGTGCACGCAGAAGCTGTAAATCCTCGACCGCATTTTATCTCTACAACTCGAAATTCCATTCTCTCTCCCTCTCTTTCTAAGTCTCTTTCTCTCTGTCAGCTTGTGGCTTGATGCAGCATATTTAAATGTCATTGGAAAAAGGCTTGCGATAACAAATCCTCAACTGAGGGTTGCCTTTAGGCGTCTGCTGAGACTGCATTCGAGTTACAATGCACCTTAGTTGCAGCTTAACTGGTTACACTAGATATATCTGAATACATCTATTCATTATTCATTTAAATTTGAGTTAAGAACTTTATAAATTTTATTAATTATTACTATAGTTTTCGCAGCATTATTCAACTTTGGTGTCTCCCAAATATGTGAGTAAATCTCGTCACTCATTAGAAGTAACTCCCCGCTGGCAGTGCTTGGTTGTGGTATATGGACCTGGACGAGGACATGGACATCAATCATTGCTGGAAAAGGCAGGCTAGAGAGCTAAGCGGATATACTCGTAATACTTTAAAGCCGCTGCCAAAAATGGGCTGCAAATGTTTTGACAAAAGTATTTCCGGACTCGTTCGCGGACAAAGTCAGATGCAAAGCGGCAGAAATTGATTGATTGATGGATGCATGGACTGGGATGAGACAAGATGAGATGAGATGAGATGAGATGAGGGGGGATTGATTTGTCGTGGCAAGTTGCTTGGTCGCATATGAATGAGAAATGTGTGCATGATTAATGAGTTCTTCATTAAGCTCGTTAAGGTGACAGGCCCATTTAGAGTAAGAGGCGCCCCGATTGAGTCCTGTTGCTGTCATTGTTGCTGTTGCTGTTGCCTCTGGTTGTTCCAGTAGGCTGTTGTCGCAGCTAAAAATATACGCAACATAATGCCACGCGTTGAACCTGTCCTCTGTTGCAACCCACTCGGCTTGCGCCAAATTGGCAACGTTATCCTGCCACTCACATTGACACTTGCCACTTGCCGCATGACGCTTGCCACGGCGCCTCATTGATTTAGCAACGCGCTTCTGGTGGCGGCTTTTTTTCTTTGCTCATGAAAAATGAAGTGCAAAGCAAAGCGGCGGCAAAATAAAATCAAATATTTTGCTTTACCCAAAGTGAGAGAGAGAGAGAGAGAGAGAGACGAGAGATTCATAAATTGGGTTAAATCCTTAGAGGATTCACCATGACAGCGCGAACAAGTGGCACGCGGGTTAGACCTGACACTGACATGCCACACCGTCTGCCTCGGTGGTTGCTTGACTGTGGCATTTGCCACCCCTGAAAAAAAGAAACTACCCGCTCCAGTTTAAAGCAGCCCTCATATTATTTATATTTTTTTTTTGTTTTATTTTGTTTTTCTTCCTTTTGCTTTAGCTTGCTTTAAAATATTCCTGCTGCGGATTGCTCCTTATGCAATTCGCATATCAATTGCCCAACAATGGTGCCTAATTTGCGCTTTTGAGCAACCTCTGGCTCAACTCCGGCACTCCGTCGTCCTGTGGTCCCTGGTGCATTGCCATGCCCTGCAGCTACTGATTTCCATAATTAAATCATATGTACTTTGCATATCCGCTAACTACTCGCATTGAGCTCATTAACTGTTTGTAATCAAGCGCAGCCCAATGGAATAGCAACATCAATATTAATCCACAATATCAGTATCGAATGGGGAGAAGCACTCTTGGCACACTAGGCACACTCTGGGTAGAGGTTTCTCACTAATTAAACTGCTTCTACGACAGCAGACTTGACTAACGGGAACGTTATTCGATCTCCTTCACCTTGTGAGTAGTTAAATGACAGCTTGAAGAGAAATTTGGAATATCTGCCAAGTAACTGAGTAATAATTGTGAACAGAAATATCGAATTGTTGTTGAGCAGTTGATTATTTATCTCTCTTTCACCTTTTGAGTACTTAATTCGGAAAACTTGCTCTTCTCTTTCTCTTAGGCTATTTTCAAACTCAAATCTCTCTCTCTGTCGCTCTCTCTCTCTATCTTTGCCTATCTCCCACTCTCTTTCTATCCCTATATCCCTCTTGTAATGTACCTTTATCACTCAATCTCTCTCTCTCTATCTCTATCTCTATCTGCCTCTATCTCCCTCTCTCTCTATCTCTCTCTCTCTCTTTCTCTCTTTCTGTTCCTGTATCATTCACTCATTCTCTCTCTATCTCTATTTCTTGCTCTCCATGTGTGCCTCTCTCTCATCTCTCTCTCTCTCTTAATATCCTTTTGTTACTCATTTTCTATTCCTCTCTCTTTTTCTTTATCTCACTCTTCCTCTTACTCCGTTTCTCACTCAATCACTCTCACTCTCTCTCTATCTTTGTCTATCTCCCTATCTCTTTCTATCCCTATCTCCCTCTTGTAATGTTCCTTTATCACTCAATCTCTCTCTCTCTCTCTCTCTCTCTCTCTCTCTCTCTCAATCTGTCTCTCTCTCTCTCTCTCTCACTCACTCACGCACTCACACTCTCTCTCTCCCTCTACTCCCTCTATTAATCTCTGCTCGTCTAACCCACTTAGTCGGGATTTCACACGAAACATTTCTGATTACAAGCATACTAATCCCATATATTTCCCTATCCCCCTCTCTCTACTCCCTCCATCCACCACTCTACTCTCTTACACTCCTTCCTCCTACTTTATTCTTTCCCTTTCCTCCCTGCTGGCTCTCCTTGTGTGACTTTCTCTTGGCAAAGTGAAATTTAATACATGCTAGATCTTGTGTCCACAATTAATAGCAAGTTCAAAGTGCAATTGCCGTTATCATTATCCATTTAGCCAAGTCGAACACGCAAGACAGACAGACGTTACGCAGTCCCAAATGGCTGTTGGCATGTCATAAATTTACGGATTAACTTTTAACCAATTTACAAGGGAATGGGGCAAGCAGCAAGCAGCGAGTAGCAAGCAGCAAGAGGCAAGCGTGTCGCAAAGACGCGAGACGCGAGTCGACATCGCATCATGTCCCATATTGCAAGTGTAATAAAAAGCAGCTGTGCGGCACACACACACACATGCACACACACATACACAATCAAGTCAAGACGCAAGTGCTTGTGATAGAAAAGAAAGGACAGCATTGCGGGCAACTCAACAAGCATCACGTGCAGCCCACTTCCGTTTCCGTTCGCTTGTTTTAAACTTTTGCCGTGCTATGCGTGTGTATGTGTGTGTGTGTGTGTGCGTGTGTGTGTAAATCAATGCAAAGGCTGCAGAATGGCATTGAAATGGCGGAGTATAGTGCAGGGAGCGAGCGGAATCGGTTGCAGACAAAGTACGTTGCTTACACAAAGCTTAACAGCAGCCAGCAACAACGCACAGTTGGCGGTCTCCTTTCCCAGATACGAGATACCAGATTCGTGTACGTCCTCTCCTCCCAACACACACACACACACGCCCCTTCCCCCTCCGTCCACCTCTTCGTGTGCTCCTCTCCGCTACTGCTACCCTGCTGCGAAGCCAAAACAAAGCAGTGCATAAAAAAATGTAAAAGTAAAGCTCTTGGAGCTGTCGCATCCACATCCACATTCAGGGCCCACAGCCAGAGCCACTCATTAAGCTGATTATATTGTTATCCATTTTATGATACGTGCAATACGTGAGCGCATATGGCAGCGTCGTCAACAGCGCCCCACTCTCTGTCTCCCCCTTGTCTTCTGCTGTCTTCTTATTGTTTTTTACTGTTCATTTTTGCAAGTGTAATTATGTGGAGCAGTAAGTAAAAGCAACCGCGTTAAACCTCATTTATGCACTCCACACACAAATCCCATGAATTTATATGTCCTTCAACCTATTAAATTCAGCGAGTGCGAACGACTTCACATACCCGGCACTCATTGAAAGTTTTTTTTTTAAATATGAAGCTCCAACCAAGACCGAGAATTGCCTTTTATAATTCGAAATCATATGCCTTATGATCGAATAAATATACCCTTAATCTTAATCAGCAAAGCGAGCAGCTTACATGTACATGATCCTATTATGTTGCGGAAATTTATGGCCAGCAATAATATAATTTATATATATATTTTTAGACTATGAACTAAAAGTTCAAAGTCTATTAGGTTTGACGAAGGCGAAATGTGCGTAACAGGCAGAAGGAGGCGTGGCAGACCCTATAAAGTATATATATTCTTGATCAGCATCAACAGCCGAGACGATATAGCCATGTCCGTCTGACCGTCTGTCCGTCTGTCCGTCTGTCCGTCTGTCCGTCTGTCCGTCTGTATGAACACCTAGATCTCAGAGACTATAAGAGCTAGAGTAACCAAATTTGGTGACAACACGTGTATTGTTTGCAGGCAGATCAAGTTTGTTTTAGATTTTTGCCACGCCCCCTTCCGCCCCCGCAAATCGAAAAAAACGTATAACTGAAGCTACCGACTTTAGATTTAATTCAGATTTGGCACATATGGAGAATGTCCTTTTCCGGACGTTTTCTAAAAATTTCAGCACGATCGGATCATAAACATAGAAGATATTAAGGAATGAATGATCTCCATGTTCATGGCGCCTCTGCGGCCAAAATTGCCGCACAGGCGCGAGTTCGAATCCCACTGCTGACAATTCCAAATTACATTTTTTAATAATTATAAATTAATTACTCTTATTTTATATATACATATATTATTAATTTTGCCTTATTTGTCAGAAAATGTTAAGAATTTAAAAGAAAGCAATAACCAAATTTCGTTAGAAATTCGTATACATATATGTATGTATATATATGACAAATGCAAAAACTCGTGCTGTATATGTATTGACGTTGCCGACTGCGCAGTATGTAAGGCGGTGGCTCAAGCTATAGGACGTACGATTTGCGTGTGAGAGGTCTGCGGTTCGAATCTCGGTGCAACCCAAACAAAAGTTTTATGTTTTTAAAATTTTATAAAAGCAATATATATGCACAAGACGCTGTTTTTAACCACCAATTGATTTGTCAGCATAGTTTTCATAAGCATCTCAGTAAAAACAGACGCCGCGCGCTGTACAGTTACAGTTATACGTGTATACACAGCAACGCGCAAAAAAAGGAACGGTTGTTTGTTTTCCCTTTCGCTCTTGCGCGCTCACTCACTATTGCTGCTCTCTTCCAAGAACGAACGATAATGAGTTGAACATTGCTTAAGCTTATTTGGCTTTAAATTAGTTTTATATTTGCTTTATTTTTTTTGCTTTCCCCGATTAGTTCATAGTCTACCACAGACGTTGTACGACTGTAGCTGCCTGACTTGTTTTTTATAAATATATGTAAGAGATTTAATAAATATTAAACGAAAAATGTTATTTGATATTTTGAACTGAAGACATGTTAAACTTTACAGTGGCTTAACATTATTACGTTAAGCAGGAGAACGAAGTAAAGCAAATTAAGAACTAGAAGGAACAAGTAGACGGTGCTAGTTTCGTATATGCTGAGAGCGAGGTTCGAGAGCGAGAGAGCCGTTTCGGCGCAATTGTTGTTGTCAGGCAGAAGAGAAAAGAGTTTGAAGAGTTACGGAGATGCGAGTGAGAGAGTATCGAATCGACCAGGCAGACTGCGCAACTTCGCTGACTCGCTGCGCTTAATGTAGACATCTAGAAAAGAACGAGAGAAGACAGTCGCGTGACACGACAAGTTCACTGTTATCTCCGACACAGATTGTATATTATATATGCTGATCGGCTGTACATGCAGAGTTTTGTTGAATTTAAAGTCAGTTGAAATTTTCAATTATTTTAATTATTTCATTTGGAATAATTTTAAATATTGTATTATTTCCATTTTAAACAAAGAAAACTTCAAATATTTGTAATGCAAATTAACTACATAAAAATAAAGTTACGCTTATTTCTCCCATTTGAATGGGATGGTGATGAAATTTTCGGCGTAATTCAAATTTGTGGTAGGAAATAAAATGAAAACATTTATTGTCTTTAACTTTGACAGTCATTTAACATAATTTGGTAAATGGTTAATGCAACAGAAAAGGGGAAAACAATAAGCCAAATAATAATGCAAATTATAAAATTAAATAAGCTCAAACTTTCAAAAATGAATGAAGTTAAACTGCATAAGGGGAAAGCCCACAAACTCAAATGAAAATGCAATACCCAGAAATTACTTCGACAGACAAAAGAAACGCATTCAAAAAATGATTTATTTTTAAGTACAAAGAATACACATAAATATATACGAAAATGTAATTTAAATATGAATTTAAGTGAGCTTTGTGCATAAAGAGAAAGCCGCTCGTTGTGGAGCATGACGACATTGTCCTGGCAGGACAACATTGCGGATACGCAACATGGCCAAACAATGAGGCATGTAAACAAAACTGTTGCCGCTCTGGGCAGTAAAATGGTTAGAGAACGCGGAAGAGGACGAGGGACGAGGGACGGGAGAGGGGGGAATGGGTAGAAGGCATGCAGCCAACAACATTTTCATAATCATAATCAAAATGGCATTCACAACAAAAGCAATGCAAATACAAGTGGAAGCGACAACAGACGCGTCGCAAAATGTAACCAAAAATGCGATAATGAAATGCAAAAGCGACTGCGAAAACAACTTTCGAGTGGAAACTAAAACAACAACAACAACAACAACAGGATACAGTTACAGCCAGAGCATGCTGGAATACGAGATACGACGTAAATAGAGAAACTTTCTCTTGTCTCCCAAACAGAAAGCATATTTTATACTTAATACTTTTACATTTTATCGCATGTATTTCGATCATTCAAACTGACAACTATTTGCTAACAATAGAGTAATGGAAAGTTAATTTAACAATACTCCTCCTAGCCATCATTACAGAGTATACGTCTGGGTCTGTTGCTCTGCATAACGCAGTTCAATTTCAATTGTTGTCCCCCAAAAAAAGGAGAAGGATTTGCAAACAGGACACAGCAAACCCCGGTCTGTCAGCTACGGGTTTTCGGCTTGGGGGGAGACACCTCTCAATCCACCCATCAGCATCATTGCCGCCAAATTATGCTAATTAGATTAAAGCATAATTTCATGCAACTTACCCACTTACACCCACAGTTGTCGCTGTCGCTGTTTGCCGTTCTCTTTGCGTCATTTTCGTGTGTTCTTTCAACCTACAAACATTGCGCTCTGCTTCTGCCGATGATGTTGCTCTCCCTTAAGCATATTGCAAAGGGAAAACATCTCTGAAACTAGCAAGCATATATATATATATATATATATTACATATATTACATTACTATTACATTATTATAACTAATCGTTAGCTTTTACAACTATTTCCAATAGCGATTGTCAGCTTACTTAAAACATAAACATAAGTTTTATTATGGCTTTAACTAGTTTATGCCCGGTACCAAAAGCTACAAGGTGTAATAGGAGTGTGGCAATATATGTAACAGCCAAATGAAGGTATTTCCTTCCCTGTAACGCATATATATTCTTGTTGACCACCAACAGCCGTCGTCTATGTATATATATAAGAACTTGAGCGCTTGAGAATTCAAATTTGAAGTACAAAAGTTATCTGAAGTAAATTTATAAATAATATACAATCATATTCAAGTATTACGTTTAAGTCGATAAGCTGCCCGTTAACTAACTGAAAGTCAGATAAAATATAGGACTCACATACCAGAGAATGACAGAGCTGGCAGATATTTTTCCTAGAAGATGTCGAACTTTGTTTACCAAAGATACCATAGATTCTGCTAATTACTGGCAGCTCTCCCAGATAGAGTCGCTAACAAGTAACACTAATGTTAAAGTCAAATCTTGTAAAATAATTCCAATTGAGTTTTAAGTTATTTATTTTGGCAGTACAAGTCGTATATAAATAGAAAATCACAAGTTAATCCAAGCATAAATCCACGCTAACGCTGATTGCCACAATGAAGACCTGCCCAACTGTTCGGCAATTAAGTGAAGTCCCCCAGCGCTGACAACTCGTAAATATAAACCGAGATCACATTTCCCAAAATACCCGGTTCCAGGTTTCGCCCATCTAATGCACTTTTCCTGGGTTATGATTATTAGTTATGATAATTCCACTCTGGCGGCGCAAAAGGAGTTGACACCACCACGACCAAGTCAAGCTTGGCACAGGGTCGCTAAAACCACCCTTGGGCGGGCACAATGTGGCCAAGTCAAGGTCTTGGATGCCGTCTGCTGCAATCGAGAGTCATTGGCTTCTGTTGTTGTTGTTGTTGTTGTTGTTTCTGTTTCTATCTTTTCTTTTCGTTTTTTGTTTTTTAATGTTCCATTCCCAGGACGCACATCAAAAACTGTTGCGTATTTTGCATTGGACTCAACATCCGGTGTCGTAACTGTTTGTCCTTTATTGTTTTTCATTTGGGGTGCGAGTACGTCGCATTTGCACCTTCAATTAATATTACAAAGACAGGGGAAGCCGGAGCAGGGGAAGGGGGGAGAGAGAGAGAGAGAGAGAGAATTGTGAGTTTTGCTGAGGGGATAGAAGCCATCGTGCTCGTCCTCTGTTGTGATTTATGAGGGTGCGAAGGCAAAACAAAATTAAGCCACGACAAGAAACGACATTTGGCGTCAGCATCTTATGCATAAGCAACCCCAAACCCCCAATCCCCCTCCTCGTGCCACCACCACTCCAAAGGACTTGAACTTTTAATTAAAAGTCACTTTTGATTTATAAACGTGAACATTTTAAAGTTCGGCATTAACAAACAAACACAAACACGATAACTTGATAACTTTGCTTAGCAATCAGCTCAATTTTAACAACAAATTCATTTGCTTGGCACATTCCGATTATCATTTATATATACAGTGAAGCTCTCCTATAGTGAACTTTGAACTTTATATAGTAGCATTGTTTAAATGTTTGTGTTGAATTCAATTTTTTTCATTTATCCTAACGCTGTTTTCCTTAAGATATTTTTAGCTTTCATTTCATTTATTTTTGTTTAATGAAGCATACTTTTCCTTTGATAATTCTCATTTCTTTCAGGTTTTTTTTATTTTACACAACAGTTTTGTGCAACTTTGGGAAATGATGATTTTACCTGCGTAACTTCGATTACATAAAAAAGGAAGTTGTTTATTATAAATTTATTTTGATTTCCATATAATAAACTTTCAACCTGAGCACTTTTTAAGTGAAACAAATTTGGCAGCTGGAAATTTAATATTTTAAAACAATATTTTTTCGAGCATTTAAATCCCTTTTTTTTAGCGGGAAAATAATTGATGAAATGAGAAAAAAACATAGAAATATACAGTAAGAAGAAGAATAAATATAAGAGTGTAATTCAAATAAAGATTATCAATTATTACTTAAATAACATTGGACAAAATTTATTAAATTTGTTGACATTTCGGATATTTATTAGTGTGGAAGGTCTTCCAAAAGATATCTGTTATCCAAATTGTAAATATGAATAGCCGATCGAATTGGATTCGAAATATTCCTTAAAGCTACTGACAATATTTTGAATGTAAAAGAGAATTACAGAAGATATAAATAAAATAAAAGAAAAGCGCATTAATAGTAGTATGAGTAGTATTCCAGTAAAAATCAATCTGATATATTTGTCTATTGCTTTATCATTGTTTCGAACAGTTTTATGGTACAGCAATTTCTGTATGGTTACTTCTAACCATTGTGCGGGCATTTTGGTAACCCTGGCAATATACCGTTTGCTACACGCAATGTTGCCATATTGTCACAGACGCACGTGACGTCTGTGTCCTGTCGCATCGTGTGTGTATCGTGGGGTGTCCAGTGACGCGTGTGCCGTGCATAATCAGGATTTGCATGCATCAATTCAAATCGTAATGGTATTATGTCAATGAAATACATCAACATTAGCTGAAGAGCAGGAGAAAAGAAGACGATCACTCCAGAGCAACACAGAAAGAGAGACAGAAAGAGAGAGAGAGAGAGATGGGAGAGACAAACCTTTCTATCAAGTTGCAGTTACCAAGTGCGTTGCCCTGAACAATTCGTTGCAGCTCCTTTGATGCGTAAAATGTTTGTGGCAACACGACAACCCTGACGACCGTTGCACATTGCCAGAGTACAGGGTATGTTGCCAGGTCGCGTGTACATCTAATAAGCCTAAAACCAAGGGGGAACCCGCAAAAGGTTACTTTTTTTGGGAGGTTACGGCAATGAGTAGACAATATTGGCAATATTTTAAAGTGCAGCAGGAAGTGAGGGGTAAGCGCCGGGTGGGGGTAGACACACGACCCACAAGCGTCTGTTCTCATCAAAACACACTTTAATTAAATTCATATTCGGCCTGAGAACAATCGTTGATTTATCGAGGGAGGCGTTTACAGAGGGCGTGCGACATTTATTTCCATCGAGAGACAATTATTAATAAATATTCTCTTGTTTGCCTGCATTAATCTAATTGCATTTGTCTGCTATGTGTGTGTATGCGTTGGGGCGACTCTTAATTGCGAGCGACAGTCAAGTTGTTGCCGCATTCAAATTGTCGGAGAAATGTGCTGCTTAAAAGTGTCGCTAGGTGTCGCTTTATGCGCTCAACAAAGTTTGAAGTTATTCGGACGTTAATTTGACACTTGAATTTGAAATTGCGACTAAAAACGAACTACGAAAAAACTTTTATGACAGCAGCCTCAGCAGTTGGTTAGAGTTTTCCTACCATTTGAATTTGAGTATATTCATATAGGTTTTTTTTTGTTTTTGTTTTTTTGATTTAAATGTTGAATGTATTTCTATTTCAAAATTATTTAGTTTGTTAATCTGAAGTGAGTATATTTATGTCAGAAACTTTATAAAAACTACAAGATTATTTATTTATTAGCATGCCACTATATTCACTTCCAGCATAAGTAATGAATCTAAAAATTAGCTAATAGTTGAGCTTTCAGGTGCTTTAAAAGCTGCACTTCATTGTTTTATTTAAAAACTGCAATATTATGATTTGAAAGCAGCTTACTTATTTGACTGATACTTGTGTATTCATATTCATTGGAGTGCATTCAATCGCAGCATTTCAATTAGATGAGCTTGCAGCTATTTTTTAATAAACATTTCTATATTAACTTGCAATCAAGTTGAATATTTCGAATTATGGGCAAACATATTTTACCATTTACCATTAAATTCATCACCATAGAGATATATCAACCCATCCACAAGCTCCAGCTCATCTGAATCTCCCAACCGTAGCGAACTCCACCCATCGCATATGTGCTCATATTTGAATAAGCTGCCACCGCCTAGAGTATGTTGCAAGGGGGCAGCTTGCGAGCTGTAACCTACAACCTGCAACGCGCAACATGGTCATCATTACTCAACTTCTGGGCTGTGTCCTCAGTAAATAGCAGTCACTTTACGACCTGTGCCAGGGCTACACTAGCCCCATTGTGGGCGTGGCCGTAAACAGCAACTGCTACTGCTGCTGCTGCTGCTGCTGCTGC
Source organism: Drosophila macrospina (assembly GCA_035042075.1). Lineage (NCBI taxonomy): Eukaryota > Metazoa > Arthropoda > Insecta > Diptera > Drosophilidae > Drosophila > Drosophila macrospina. Next base: position 1,094,472 of record JAWNLW010000397.1, on the reverse strand, counting down.
TGCTGCTGTTGCTGATGCTGCATGATGCTCTCTATGCTGTTGCACGTGCAAAGCATATTGAATAGCTTTCGGTTGCACTGCAACATAAGCAGCAGAGGATGTTCGTTTATTTTTTTTATTTTTTTGAAAAATGGTCAAAGTTGTTTCTGTTGCGCGTCTCTTTTTAGCCAACTGACAGTACCGCCATTCACCTATATTGCCAAATTTTTTTTGGGCCCTAGGTGGATAATACATAGTATACAGTGGGAGCTCTGGCAAAGATCACGCGCGCCGCTCCTTCGAACATAACGCAGTGTGCTTAACCCAGTTTCGGGCTTACTGCACGTGAGTCCTTCCTAATCATTTGTCTTCCTTGCCTTGCCAGCATTTTCCACTTGCCATTTGCTCCGAAGTTTCCATTACGCACTGACAACTGATTGCGAAGTTTATTATTGCTTCCGTTTGCTTATGAACTGCCAAAGGTTCGCTATTCCATTTCCTCTTACTTTTTCTCTTCCGTGCAACAATTTATCAACTGACTATGCCCCATGGTATCCCACTCTCTCAGTGCAGAGTGCATCACAATCTTGACTGTCAGACCCTCTAAAGTCTGTATTCATTATATCAAAAGTACTGCATTTATAATATAACAAATATATGTATGTTAGAATGATAACATTCGAAAGATCTCTATAGATATGTTGTCCAGTCATAAACAGCTCCAATTGAACTAGTCACACTACTGTGGTGAGACACTTTCTGACTTGTGTTTTATTTTCCAGTTGATCAAGTATTGGTTGTTCTGTTAGCTCCCATCAAAATCAGAATCGCAAGAGTTAACAGCTGTCGAATGGCGAAAAAACACCATAAGCATATATGGCTGCTTCGATGCTGAAGTTCAACCGCATTGAACTTGACACAAGTTCGTGCAACGCTGAATGGAGATGCATCAAGTCACAAAACGGCAGCATTTAAAAAGTTGTAAAAACCTCGGCGAGCGTTATATGTGACAACACTTAACACTGCCACGCACACATCTGTACGCTTATGGTGAGGGGAGCGCGCGGAAAGGCAAACAGTCAGAGCCACAGCAATTGAATGTCAGTCACAAAAATGCAATCACAGTTTGACACAATTTTACCGAGGCGCCACTTCAACACGTTGCAACTGCAATATCTTTACACAGTGGCAGCCATACAAGAGAAGCAACCAACGCACGAACGACAACTCTGCAAACAACACAATGACAACTCTTTAACACTGTTAGGTTGCCGTTGCCGATGTCGTTGACGTCCTTGTCGTTTGCTACGTATTTCATGTCTCTGCACTTAGCTATAAACAGAGGGTTTTATAGTTCCTTCATTACTTTTGTAACGGCTTGACAAATGTTAAAAAAATTATTCCTTATCATTATTATATTATGCATACAAAACATTAACATAACATATATAAAATATTAACAGACACTCATTCCTTCAAATGTTATTAACAGCAGCTAAGCTCCATTACCAGCATGCAAGCATCAGTTAGCTGTTAAACATAACATGCATTGATATTAACAGCTACTGGTATGTATACTATAACAGTAGAGAGGCAAAACAATGCAAATGTTATTAACAGCATACAGTCTACATGAACAGTGCATATAACTGTTAGTTGCAGTTAAAAGTTGACCAACAAAGTCGATCTTTACTTTAGGGTATCCACAAATCCAAAGAAATGCATTATTCCGCTTGTGTTATTGTTGTTATCGTTATCGCTGCCTTTATTGCCGCAGAGCGTGCTCGAGTGCATTTACACACACACACACACACACATCCAAACGAACAGCACAAATACAAACATATGACATTGCTGAATGTGCCAAACACACACACACACACTCAGGACATTTTTGTTGTTTGATTGCGTTTTTATCTTCGCCATTTCAGCAACGTCTGGCAACTCTGCAAACTTCACCAAGCCCTGAAGATATATTTTACTGCGCCAACATTTTACTGCAAACATTGAGCAATTTCACTTTAAACGTCAATCGATTCTCATTTAATTTTTACGAGCACATTTTTATATATCTTTTTTTTTTTTGGTTCGTCTTTTGTATGTTTGGAGCAGCTTTTGACTTTCTCAATTGCAATCGCATTCCCCTACGTGAATATCCTGTAACCACAAAGAGCCGAAAATGGGGTATATACAGCACTGAATCATTGACGGAATTACCTCAGCAGACAACTCTATAGTAGATAAGCAACTATTTAATAAAGTATTTATATTCCTAATGAACTTAATGAACAGTTCAGAGATTCCCTAGAAATCTTATAAAAATGTTATATATTTAGAATGCTTATCAGGCTCCAAAAGAATTCCAATTGCGTTACAGGATATCAGTGCGTTGAGCACTTTTCTCTGGAACATTTACTACTTGTTATCCCCAACATTTTACTTAACGCACATATTTTGCGGTGCAATCTCGTTTATTCTTCACTTGCGTCTTCTTCTCGAACGTCTCAATGTATGTGGTATGTGTGTGTGCGTGTATGTGTGGAGGATGTGTATGTATGTGAGAGGGTCTGTCAAATTTAATTAACTTCACATTTATTAAGATAGACTTGCTTGCTATGCAAATTTCTTGATTTGAATTTATCAGATACTTCATTTGTCAGCGACTTTGATCTGCGATGCGCTTGATGTGAATTTCAAATATGGAAAATTACATATAGATTATATTATATACATATTTATTGAGAATCCCATCACAGGATTATCCAAATATATTGAGGATTTCTGTACAAATTATATTAAATTAAATTTGTGATTTGATGAAGAACTTTGACACTTGCGAGAATGCTTAGAATCATGTCGTTGATTTATTTAAAAGAAATGTTAAAAGTAATTTTAAATGAATTTTTTTAAATGGGAAATTGTACATAAATACAGACTCTTTTTTTCATATATTAAGTAATGAGATATAGTTGAATGCTTGAATAATTGCGCTGCGATTTAACCAAGAACTTTGATAGTTTCTCTTTCATTGTAAAGTCTTCCTTTCGGGGGTTTGACAGGCTCCCGAAAGCCCGCTGTGGATTTATTAAACGAAATGTTAAAAGTAATTGAACCACGTAGGCAAACCCCTTTTCCCTACACCCTCATCAGCTAACGAAAACTTGTTAACTCTTTTACTCGCATCGACCTCATGTGCTACATTAACTTTCGCTTTTGTGTAGTTTTGTAATGCGGATTTCTATAGGTTTGCATGTTTGTCCCATTTTCACAGAGTCATCGCATGATTTACGTCGAATCGTCTATAGCCAAGCAATCATGTTGTGCACACACGCACACGCAGAAAGAGAGAGAGCGAGAGTGCGAGTGAGGAGAGAGATTTGGCCATTACCAAAAGCCAACGGCCAAGAGCCCGACAAGGGCTGGGACGCAATTATGGGGGCCAAAGGGCTTTCAATTTCAATTTCACTTGGCTAGGTTTAGGTAAACAGCTTCAACGAGCCTGGACATTGTCCCTCCCCGTTAGCCACCTCATTTTGATTGGGGCTCTGTGTGGCACCGATCAAGTCAAGCATGCAACAACCGCAAGCGGCACGCAAACGCATCAAATCAATGAAAGTGGCCACTGCGCCACGATTCGCACTTCATTGATTCCACAATCCGCAGACGGGGGCCAAAACTAAACAGACTGCAAAGCCAACGGCTTCAGTTTCAGCTACAGCTTGCAGCTTCCAGCTAGCCAGCCAGTTGTGAACTTCTCTAGATGACCAGCTGCCCGGTTGCCCCGTTTGCCCAGTTGCCGATTGGTGCACCCAAAAGTCAATGAAGCTGAAGCAGAAGCTAAAGCAGAAGCTTGTGGCGCTACTTAAAGCATTTTCATTCCATTCGCTTTATTTTGCCCCATTTGGCCGCAGCGAGTTTATGAAAATGAAAATTGCCAAGAAAATGGAAAATTCTTCATTGTGGGCATACCATTTTCGTTCAATTTTATTTTTTCTTTCTCTCTCTTTGGTCTACTCACTATGCTGCACGCTATCAAAATGCACTTGTATGAGCTTATTGAGCCATGGGCGTACCGCTGACCTCCTCCACACCGCATGCGATTCACCACTTTGCTCACTCACTCTAACTCTCTCTATCTCTCTCTGTCTCTCACTCTGTTTCTTTTCTCTCTGAAATTCATCTCGTTCTGAATATATACATGCTTGATTTAATGTGAATACAAATCGCTTATCAGCTCGAAAACAGCAGCAAAGCGAAACAAGAATCAATATTCTGGTCGAAGCAAGCTCGAATAGGGGATTCCCTGCACTTGAATTTGGCAGAATTAAAATGCAATTAATCATTAATATAAAACTATTTTTTATTCTCACTGTAAAGCCGATCGAAACTTTTGATCGTTAATAACTATAAGCCAAAGCTAGCAGCACTTGAGCAGCCGATAAACGACAGCGATAACGATTATTGATATTGGTGCAGCAACTGGACGCACCGCGGCGTTGCATTGCGATTGCTCTGTCCAAACAAAATAATCAGCCATCTGGGATTTTTCCAACTGCGCTTTAATGCTTTCCACTATTTTTGGATCTAATTGACGCTGCCGCGATAATACCTTGAACAACGGCACAGGCGATATGCTGGAGTAACCGCAAATGAATGTTAAAAGCCCATAATTGGTATAGACCACTTTATAGGTGACTGTCGGATAGACGACTACCGGCGGATCGTCTGCGGGATTTGGCGTTGGTGTGCCGTAGTACAAGTTGAATATGCTATTCTTAGTATATTCATCCCAGGGAAACGTGACGTTCTCCTTCACAGGCTGCTGTGATCCATCCCATGTGCTAATATATTCCAATTCCAGGTTTAGCACTGTGTCAGCTTTGTTTGGAACCGTAACATTCAGACATTTAAGAACATCCATATTGGGCACTCGGCCTATTTCATACCAAACGCCAGCCAGCTGAATTTAGGAATAAACAATTACACAACATTAATTATGGATCTTAGAATTTGTGATACAGATTATAGATTCTAGGTGAAACAGATCACAGTTCATTATAGATCATTGACTATTGATTATATACTACTGACCTTGGATCACAGATCCCATATTACAGATCATAGACCCAAAGTCAGATTTGATTATACTATAGTTTGTAGCTAACTTACGGCTCCAAGGATTAGGGGCTGTGCAGGCACATCTCTGTGGCAGTTAAAGTTTTTACTCGTCGGAAGAGTAAAGGCAGATTGAACTCTTTGCATCCAACAGATGCCCAAGACCAACACGATGAATAATTTCGTCTCCATTCGTAGATCCGCGCTCTTTTGAATACGCTTGACGACTGAGCAAAGCATATGAGCGTCTAAGGGTAAAACGTAAACTATTGATAATGGGTTATCTGGCAAAATCGGAAGTGAGAGTTGGCAAACTAACTGCTGCGCTTATCAATATCAGTGAGGCGCTTGTATAATCAGTATTACACTATGACCTCTACATTCTATCATGGTGTAATCTTTGAAATAGCAAATGGATAAGAGGATGGCAACAAATCAACAACAGATATCAGCTGACTTAGCTTTACTTTATCTTGTGTATTTGAGTCTCCAGTTAAATCAATATCTTACCGTTGTTGTGCTGACTAAATTCTTCTTCCTCCTCGCCATTTCCTAATGAGACCTACTCTATTAAACAACTAATGAAATACTTAATGTAGTCAGTCAATTGGTCAGATTAATTGGCAAATCTTACACATAGCTTCATTCATGGTCACTTCATTCAGGTTTCATATCAAGCGACCAAATTGGAGTTAAAAAAACTTATAATTTTAATAGACAAACTATCAAGAAACAAAAAGCCAACTGCAGTTAAAAACAAGTCAGGCAGCTACAGTCGTACAACGTCTGTGGTAGACTATGAACTAATCGGGGAAAGCAAAAAAAATAAAGCAAATATAAAACTAATTTAAAGCCAAATAAGCTGGCAATGTTCAACTCATTATCGTTCGTTCTTGGAAGAGAGCAGCAATAGTGAGTGAGCGCGCAAGAGCGAAAGGGAAAACAAACAACCGTTCCTTTTTTTGCGCGTTGCTGTGTATACACGTATAACTGTAACTGTACAGCGCGCGGCGTCTGTTTTTACTGAGATGATTCGAACCGCAGACCTCTCACACGCAAATCGTACGTCCTATAGCTTGAGCCACCGCCTTACATACTGCGCAGTCGGCAACGTCAATACATATACAGCACGAGTTTTTGCATTTGTCATATATATACATACATATATGTATACGAATTTCTAACGAAATTTGGTTATTGCTTTCTTTTAAATTCTTAACATTTTCTGACAAATAAGGCAAAATTAATAATATATGTATATATAAAATAAGAGTAATTAATTTATAATTATTAAAAAATGTAATTTGGAATTGTCAGCAGTGGGATTCGAACTCGCGCCTGTGCGGCAATTTTGGCCGCAGAGGCGCATGAACATGACATGGAGATCATTCATTCCTTAATATCTTCTATGTTTATGATCCGATCGTGCTGAAATTTTTAGAAAACGTCCGGAAAAGGACATTCTCCATATGTGCCAAATCTGAATTAAATCTAAAGTCGGTAGCTTCAGTTATACGTTTTTTTCGATTTGCGGGGGCGGAAGGGGGCGTGGAACAAACTTGATCTGCCTGCAAACAATACACGTGTTGTCACCAAATTTGGTTACTCTAGCTCTTATAGTCTCTGAGATCTAGGTGTTCATACAGACGGACAGACGGACAGACGGACAGACGGACAGACGGTCAGACGGACATGGCTATATCGTCTCGGCTGTTGATGCTGATCAAGAATATATATACTTTATAGGGTCTGCACGCCTCCTTCTGCCTGTTACGCACATTTCGCCTTCGTCAAACCTAATAGACTTTGAACTTTTAGTTCATAGTTAATAATACAACACATCAAATGATAAATTAGTGTACAAAATGCAGGAATGAAGTCCGAGACAATTAAGTGTAGTTTGATGAGTCAGTGACCCAACTAATCACACACTTTATACACTTAGAGAGGCAGATGACAATGATTAGATAAATGAGTTATGATTTAACACATTTGTTATCTCTCTAATCTGAATGAACTGAGAAATTGAGATCTGCATACGATAATAACGATAATTTATATAATATTATAATTGATGGTATCAAACTAAAGATAGTCACGGTTGTCTTAAATTTTGTCAACTCATTTTTGGCCAGACTGCTGCATTAGCGGATTCTGTTTGCCAACTTGCCTGCTTAAATATGCAGCTCTGCGCTCAAACGACTAAAGCAAAAATCTGGCAACTTTGAGCGCATACTAAAAAATAGAAAGGAAAAAAAATATATATATATATATATGTATATAAAATAGGGAGGCTAGCCAACAGGGCAAACATGCGAAACTATTAAAAACATGTCTTTGTCCTTTAGCTTTTGGCTGCATATAATGAAATTCCTTTGCTGCCGCTAGCTGGTGATGTTGCCAATCTCGAGCGTGAAATATTAACAAGCGAGCTTGGAATCAGGGTCGGAGCGGCTTGGAGTCGGGGTCGGAGTTGGCGTTGGAGTCGGCGTCGGAGTCATAGTCTGCAGTTTCATGAGAGCAGGCCGACGTCGACGACGGCAGCTCATAAAAATTCCTGGCGACAATACACCCCACCGTAAATGGAATGAAAGGAGCTCGAAACTAAGACTGAGGCTAACTTAAAGCGAGAACAGACGCCGAAACAATAGACTTGAGTTGAGTTGACTTAAATTGATTTCCAGACGCGACGACGCGACGCAACGTTTAGGGAAATTCAAACTTCAGTATCCTTCAACTTCCCCCAAAACTCTGTCTGGAAAGTAACTAGCCTCTGCACCTTGATTGCAAGTTATTTGCAATTTTGTGCAAATTTCAGCGAAAGAAACTACACCAAAAAAAAAAAGAGGAAAAGGAACTATAACAGTCGCGAGTCTGTTAGAATGCAAAATACCCTGTAATAAAGCAAGAATTAATTGTGATTCCCGGCAGTTTCTCAATTGCGACCTATCGATTGTTTGTTGAATTCTATCAATAAGTTCATTTGAACGAGTCAACCAACTGAACGAAACGTTTATAAAGCTTCGTTCAAATGAACATGAATGAGAATGAACTGAACGAACAAGCTAGAGCATCGAATTGTTCGTTCATTCAAAATGGAACTACTGAGTTTTATGCTGTGCTCATTTGCAGGGTATTTTGAAGTTGTGCAGTCTGTGAAAACTGCAAGCAGTCCAGCTTCCTTTATAACATTGCACTTGAATATTGTGAGTGTGCACGCGAAATTTCGCTGCAATTTGCCAGGATATTTTTTTTATTTGAAAAGGAATGTGGTGGGGAAAGGACATTCTTCAACTTTATTTGCCGACATGCAGTTGCTCAATTTGGTAGCAGACTTTTATTTTTTTGTGACTTAAATCATATTGAAATTGCCACTTTATTTGTGTCGCAGTCGGAATTGAAAATGTTGTCGATTTCTTTTTTTGTTGAAAGTGTCTGTACTTAAAGCTTTCGTAGTTGCATTTGTCTCTTCTCTGGTCTCATAGGTATTTTAAACTTAATGAAGTGAGTGACGACTTACTAATCTTATCAGTATTATCTTTGTTATCATTATATTTAGTTGTCAAGCGTTACACACAGTTGCTATCTGTTTCTTTAGGCCGTATTGATGCTCGTAGATTGTTAAACTTTTTGCTCAGAAAATCACATTTCATTAGGTGTTCGCATTAGACGTACTCGACTCGGACTTGACTTTATTTTCCTTAACAAATGGCAGTGCAACAATGAGAGGCAACTGAAGGTAGCACTTGAAGTCATTCCGCTCTGGACATGGAGTCAGCGACAAGTGCAAACTTTTTAAGTGAATTTTTGATTAGATCTGCACAAAAGTTTTTGTCGTTGGCAACAAAACGGCACAGGATGCATTTTGTTTGCAGTCAGAGAGGGACGGGAAACAGAGGGGGGAAGGGGTGCAGAGGAGCACCCTTAAAGTCGCCAGTTAGTTGTGCTCTTTGTAATTTGCGCAAAAGTCTATTTATTTGCGCAAAGGATAATAATAAAATATGCGCTGCAGATAGTAGAACACAAAGTTGCTCGACTATACACACCCAGACATTGGCCAGCTGGGCCTGGGTGCAATTACTAGACTGAGACGAAGAAGGAGCACGAGAGGGAGAAGAAGAAGGAGAAGGAGGCGAAGACGAAGACCAAGACTGTACCTGAATCTACCAAAAACTTTCCGCAAATAGTTCACAGTTTACAGTTTCTAGCGAGCACTCTCGCTCCCTTTCTCACACCCCCCTCTCTCTCGCTCTCTCCCTCTCTCACTCTCAATCGAGTTGAAGTTGTGTTTTGTGCAAAAGTTAATAAAATTATTTGCCACCGTCGCGACGTTGATAAATATGACACAAAAGTACTTCGAATGCCATATAAATACAGTTACTTTTTTGTAGTCGTTTACAAAATGGCGTCGGCTACAACTAACGGTTCAAATAGTATGGCAGCGAAAGTAAATATTTACTAAAGTTCTATTGTATTTACCTGATTTCGGCTCAACTCCACATCGAATGATAGTTTTGTTCAGTCAGACCTAAGAACTTGACGTAATATTTGTTAATGGATCTGATTTAAACTTCAATTTATCTAAGTATAACTTGATTCCCCCGCATATTTTGCCGCTGTCTCCTGCTGAATACAATGCTCAACTGCACAACGTAAACAAACACAAAATGTTATTAAAGCCAAATAAAAAGTAAAAGAAATTGTAATAGAAAATTGCACCCCCATGATTGTGAAGGTTAGGGGTACTCCTGTTTTTTCTACCAGATGCAATCCATGTGTGTAGTTATTATTCATTGTCGTGCTTCAGCAAATATCAAATGAAGTTTTTTTTCCCGCTTACTTCTGGATTTTTCATTTCTCGTACTTGTGGTTCCACTTCTTTGGCGGGGTTTATTTTGCCATACGGGTTTTGCACATATGAGCAGGGCGTGTTTTTCTTTCTCCATGAAGGGTTTTCTTTTCTTTTTTTTTTAATCGAAACATTTGTTGCGTGAAATTGTCGTTTGGTTTGTTATTGTGCGGCAATATGTTCGAATTTAAATTGTATGGGTTGAGTGTAGTCTCAACTTATTGGCACATTATACCCTATATTAATTGGTAAGTCGAACATGGGGTATCACAAAGGTCGAACAGTTTCTAGGCGAAAGATGGAATGAAATGCCAAATGACATTGTCATTAGATACACATTAATCATAATTAAATGAGCTGACTAAATGTGAATACACACCAAATACTTGACTCGAAAAGGGTTTTAAGCATTTCATCGATTTGCAAAACTTTTTGGAGACAATAAATCTCAATTTTGTGCAAATTAGACGACGATATTGCCAGACGACCAAACAAACAGGCCAAGTCAAAGATGGAGCTAACTGATATACCTCTGTGTAGAGCTCTTGTCCCGCACTCCCCAACTTAACTGTTACCTGTTACCTGTTACCGTTACGCCATTTGTGGGGGGATAGGCTGTCATGTCTGCCACATATCAAGTGCAGCTATAACTCAACTCAACTCTGCAACCAAAGCTAAGCTTTCATGCCGTGAGAGTAGGCGAAGGGGGTGGGAGTTGGGGGAAAGTGCACCACACTGACATTTGCTCAATTTATCGTTATTTTTGTGCAGGCAAAAACAAAAAATCAATTTTTGCCTATGATAAAACTCGAAACGAAGAAGGAAACCCCCATAGAAAAAGTAGATTGAGGTATGCGACTCGTAACATACCCTCTTAAGTCATTTAAAATTCGTCTCAAGTAGATTTAATTATATGTTAAGGTGTTTTTCATAATTTTAAACTTGTGGAAATGCAGGTTAAACTCAGCATTAGACTAATTGTGTCTATATAAACCATCACTTAACATAAATTGTTAATCTATACAAAAGTAGTAATGCTCATTGTGAGAGTATAGGAATTGGCTCTGAGGCTGGCAAATCGAACTGTACTGTTTCAGAGCTGTTGGGGCATTTAAGTGATTTATGTCTTGGAAACTGTTTTTGAAATGTGGCTGAGATGCTAGACTCAATGCGAGAGGCAAAGAGAGAGAGAGAAAGAGGGAGAGCCTAGGCCATGCTCATGAGTTTCGAATTGGTATTGACTTTCGACCAAGTCGTCGTCACCGTCAACGTCACCGTCACCGTCAACGAAGCTGGCCAAAAGTCAAGAGAGCGCCAAACGCAAAACTGTCCAAGTATACAAATTGGCCCGGCATGAGTTATTGATGATGCAGGTCATGAAATGAATGGCCGAAGGGACGTCGCACCCGCCTGGCCAACTGACTAACTGACTGCGATGCCTTTGGAAGTGCTCTGTTACAAATGTCTAACCATTTAAATGAAATGTACTAAGGAAAACACACAACTGGCCAAACGAGTGGGCCGCCAAAGTAACTTTGCTAATTGCACAAAGTTTTCTTTTAAAGTGCACTTGAATATCTTTTAATTCAGCTGCAAAATGAGCCTGAGGCAGTTCACTTTGTTAGTTAACGAATGCAAAGTGGGATGAGCATCGGCAAAGAAAAGATGTATGTATCGAACGTAGCACAAAAAATCATCAAATGACGTAATTAAAAGCGTTGAATATCAATAAGATCGATAAGCATCTTTAAATAAAGTCGTGCTGAAGACCTAATATGTGATTAGTTCGACATAATTTAAATGTCAAAACAAAATTAGCATAAAAAGTTATGTAACATAAGAGATGACAGTATTTCCAGATGCATCGTTCTTAAAATATCATATCGTTACTTCATTAACTATCGATATCCATCCCTAGCTCACACTGTGTTCTCCTAATCAGCCAATAGCAGAACGAATACGGAATTCAATAGAACTAAACGGAACTAAAACGGTCCAACGAACAATGAGCGAACGAACTAGTGGATTGATTTGTTTCATTGAGCTACTGAACTCATACAACAACAAAGTACAACAAATTGCTTATAACTTTTACCTTTTTCCTAAACAGTGTGGCGAATTCCCTAAAAAACGACCAAACGCATTGACCCAATTAAAACGTATAAAGATATGCGATAATTTATATACTTCAGTTATTAAAACACATTCCATATCCGCATAAAATATGCTAAGGACCCAGACAGACAATTAGACTACCCCCAATTTTAAGAGATCATAACTCATGTCAGGCATAACAAACTCATATTGCTTATAAACATATATATTTATACATATATGTATATGTATATGTGAAAAGTTTTATCACAGCGACCAAATCGTGTAATTTAATGTTGTGCTAATTTCTGGTGTGGCCAAAAGTCAACCAACCCAAGGGCTACACCATTTATTTCAGGTGAATGTCGTGACATTTTTTGTGGTCAGCACCTTATAAATACCAAACTGTAACACTACCACAAACTGCGGCTCATTTCTTGCTCATTTCCGTCAAGTGTTGGCCAAGAAACACGAACTATTTACAAATGACCAGACATTTAAGCAAAATGCTTCCGGGTTGGTCAAGCTAAATGCCTGAAAATTATGCTGCCTCAACATGAAATGGCAGAAAAAGAAGGGAAAATCAAACTGGTGCTCGGTTCATCGAATTTGAAATACTCTTAGTAGCATTAAACATATATTCCTCTTTAAATAATAATAATTTTAATTATAGAAATAATACAAATAATCATTGAAATAATGACACTCTTTAACTATGTATATCTTTACTGATGCACCTAGATTTCTTCTGCTATCTAAGTCGCATAAACTAGCCAGTAGTCTCCGCGTTAGTGTATTGCTCAAAATAAAAATGGTGAGTTATGTAAACATACGGAATATGCATGGAAGATTCTCAGCACGCGCTGGTGTCACCGTGTCAATTGGCCTGGCCCCTCCTGGCCTGATCTGGTATGGCTTCTGCTTGCTACTGGCTGTTAATTAAGTTACAAGGAGCAGGGCGATGATACAATTTCACAAATTTCCGTGCAAGGCGACACCAACAACAACAACAAGCAGCGGCAGTCGCCTCGACTTAACCAAACAAATGTCAAATGCTAAAAGCGGCCCACGAGTAAATAAATTGTCGCCGGCGCACCCTGTGATCTGATCTCCAATCCCCTTTGCCTATAGTTCTCGCAATGTTGTGCCGTGGCGGCGATAAAAGCCAAAATGAATGGTCAATATATGAAACATAAATAATTTTTAGGGGTTGGATTTCCCATTGCTTTTCGTCGTTTTGCGTGTTTGACCAGCATTTCCCATTGTCGTTGTTTGCATTCAATTAACCAAAACTGACCGAGTTGCCTCTCTTAAATATATGTATGTATGTATATGTATGCATAAGTGTACGTGTGCTCTGATGAAATTGCTAATTGAGTGCCTTGGTTTGTCACATGAGAACAAACCAAGTGTTTAATGATATATGATGGAGAAAACATACATAGCTGTTTTTAATTAACACAAAACATTAGTATAGTTTTGAGAAAGAATATAAGATTGACTTCTCAATTATAATTAAATATAATTAGCAAACGCGAAAAAATACTTTTAATGCACTTGTAAACTCATCTCCTCTCTTTAACTAATGCAAAAGTAAAGACAGTTGTTACTCTTTGTCTGGTCTTTCTCTTGACTTACGTATATGAAGCGTAGCGTCCTTAGGCGACTGCAAAGAGAGCAGATTATGGGTACATAAATGAGTAGATAATCCGTTTTCGATAAAGAGAACGTTAGACATGACATCCACTCCTCGAATATGATCTTGCTCACGCGCAGGCAGAAAATCTCTTATAGACACTATGGACATATGACATAAAATGAGAGACACACACTTAAAACATGTCATATCTATTCTCTTGTCTGTATGAGCTGAAATAATGAATTAATGATAATACCAAGTGCCGTTCACTATTAAAACTGTATTATATTGTCTGTCATCTTATAATTCTTAACTCGTTATCCAATCACACAGCATCATAGCTCCAATATCCACTCAGCCATCTATCGGCAAGGGGCAGCACACAGTAAGTACATATGTTTGTTCAAGAGTAATCGCGATGATTCCCCCCCACATTTACAGCGTGTGTGTGAGCAAGCGAGACAGTTGATTGTGGACTGGCCTGTTCGAATAATAATCTTGATTTTGTGGTCAATTGAATTCTTAACTTCTTAAGCTCAAGAACACAACAAGAAGACAGAAAAAGCCAACAGTGAAGGAACTCAACAAGATGCGAGTTGTGAGCTGTGAGTATTTTGAGGGCGTGCAACATGGATGACAGTGCAAAGAGGGTTTGAGGGGGTGTATGACGCCAATTGTGGTGCTCAACAGCTCACAACGAAAATGACTGACCAGAAAATGTGTTGCCTACTTATTGGCCATTGATTTTTGAAAATGCCTCTTAGCTCCTGAATGTGGTCCAAAAAGAAATTTGCCATATAATACTTGTGTATGGCCAGCTGCTTGAGAGGGACAACGAGAGAGAGAGAGGGAAGGACGTAGTGTGTAAGTATTAGCCAATTTAATGCCTTATGCTCTTTATGAGCCATAGCTGCTTGAGTCTGCTGCTTCACTGAACAAGATTTCAATCCAGAAACCGGAAAAAGTCTTTACCCGCAGCAACTTCCCAAAAGTATTTCCTTGCCACTTGTTGTTGTTGTTGCTTTTGTTGTTACTGCTACATTTGTTTCGTGTACGAACATCTTTATGGGTAATTAAAAGTTTTTCTCATTTTCGTATCGATTCATTTGGATTCTGTTTTGTGTTGTGTTGTTTTGTTTTGTTTTGTGTTGCCTCAAAGCCAATTAATTGCACTTCAATAATACTATTACAACTCTCATCTGCTCTCCTCACCTCTCTCTATGTCTCTGTCTGCCTCTGCTATCCGTAAACTATGCTCGTTCATATGTGTACCACATTATTGAAATGGATAACTCGACGAGCGTCTGTAGTTTTCAGTTTTGCATTCCATTTGGCCAAATTATTTTGGCTGGGAATGTTTGCGTCAAATTCAATTCGCAATTGCAATTGTTTGCGGTTTCTTTAACATATTTTCATTGTTCCCAAACTTTGGATAATTGGATAGAATTTATTGCGATTGAGAGTTGTAATGTAACTTGCATTAACTGAACACAAAGGAGAAAGACTTTCTCCTTAATCTATTTGCAAATAATTATACAAATAATACGATTACATTCCATTTCAAATAGTTTCTATTACAGCTATTTATCTACACTTTAATTGTGCTGATTGGGATGTAGAAAAAGATGGGTATAATCCACTGATTATAAGGGAATATAAATACATATTCTGCTGTTTGCTTCATATTTAAGTAATTTTAAGCAGGCTGCAGGCAATGCTTGAGATTGTGACAGATTATAGAATTTTGGTTTATAGACCACATGTGGTCCCTCCCCCCATTGTGATGGAGGAAAGCAGCTTTGCTGCATTATCTTGGAACAAGTACTAACTGCAAAGCCTTTAAACAAATTTTCAAGAATTAGCGCCTTGCTCCAAGCGGCAATCCTCAACGGGGAGAACTTCCGGCTTGTTTGTTTGTGGGGCTTAAAACTACGGCCTATACACACACACACACACACGCAAACACACGCACACGCACACACATCATCAAGGCAGACAAATTGCGCTTTGGTAGACTCCAGTTAATGTGGCTCCTTGGTTGTCCTGGGCCGTTCTCCTTCAGGCAAAAGGAACAAAGCGAAAAGAAAAATCCATATTTTATTTTGATTATTTTCCGTCAGGTGTCTGGGCAGGTGTCGATTGCTTTTCGTGTGCCTGTGTGTGTTGGTGTGTGGGAGGCTGGGAAATTAAATTTAGCTCCACAGATTTTCTTTCAGTCTTTTCTTTCAGCGTCAATCAATTTGCTACGCAGCCAGACAAAAACAAGCCCACAAAAATGTCCCAAGTAATGGGAAAAATTATTGAATTTGTCAACGACTGCTGCAGGCAGTTTTTTCCATCGAATTTTTCGAATGTTTTCATGTTATGGCTTAAAGCGGGCAGCGAACAGCTTTAAAGCCGAGATTTATGCGTCTTTCGTTGGTGTCAGACAAACAAAATTATGGTTGAAAACGATTTTATACCTTGCAGTCATACATCATCAAGCTCGCAGCATGTAGGGCATCAGGAATGAGGTGGGGAGGTGTAACTGTAGAGGGGGGTCTGAAGTGTAACAACCCTCAAAGGTAACAAATTTGTTTGCGACGTTTTTAAATTTCCCAAACACACACATTGCGAATGCTCGTGAGGCTAATGTAAATCGTGTGTATGCGTGTGTGTGTGTGTGTGTGATTGAGGGATGTGGGGAGAGCAGCACCTTATTTAGTCAAGCTCCCGTACTCTCACTGAACCAAGTGATTTGTTGACAAAGAAATTTTTTAATAATTCACCAGCCAAAAATCCCATTCAGCATAAGTGATGATGTAATTTTCACTGAAAATTGAAAAAAAAAAACTCCAAGCGTTAAGCGCAGGCAACACGCGTCGTCGTTCCTTTGACGTAAAATATGTTGCAACAATCTGTTGGCCCCTCACTATATATACGTGTACATATACATGTGAAAGTGTGTGTGTGTGTGTGTTTGCGTGTGTGTGACGATGATGAATGTTGCACGCATGCGTTGCACTGATTTGACTGACAGTCTAACGCACCTTCTGGCGCCCCAATCAACACAGCACGCTCTGTTCCAGCTCTCAATTCACTTCCAGAAGCTGATCCACAGCTGGAATGTATATTCTAGGAAGTTTAAGGAAATGTTTCAACTTGTCACTTAATCTAGGATTCAAAGATGCAATTGAATTACTGCTTTTGTATTTATTGTCTTTATTTTTAAATAGTTGAAAGTAAGTTAAATGGAACGATTCGCCAAAAGGTGCAAATGTAATTCACTCTTTATCGTTTGGCTTGCATTCCCACTCATTTGGTTCCTATTCTCGATAGTTCGCTCGTTCACTTGGAAACTATTCAGTTCGTTTGATTCACATGATTCCGATCACCGTACGCTTAGCTCAATTATAGTTCGAAAACCTACATGAGTTAGTTCGTTCGCCAAAACGGAGCTACTTAAGCTGAGTTCACACTGTGTCACAGTGCTCAACTGTGAACGCAACGTTATACTTGCACACATATCAACAACACATCGATATATTGTTTCATAACATATCATACATGCATCTGTATTTACACTCCTTACATTTCTCGTGTGATTGCAAAACACTTTGCTAACCATTTCCTCATCATTATATCGATATTACTTGGCTTGTCTCCCTTATTATCAAAATCTAATGAAGCGCATGATGTCGGTTGGCTTCGTTTTGGGGAAGTCTCACAATTTTATCAGGCAAATTGATAGTTGACCACAAGTTGTAATGTGCCTGTGTTCTCCCCAATCTATCCGATGTGCCACATTTCAGTGGTAATGCGCATGGCTCATTAGTTTTTGCCTAATTTTAGATGCAGGCAGTTAGGGCACAGCAAAGGAGGTTTTCCTACTAATGGAATTCAATCAATTTTCATTTATTTCGATTACGAAATTCGCACCACCAACATAAAATGGTCACTTTATTTACCCAACACCGACCCCAACCAAGGCCACGTCTTCCATCCGCTTTGGGGTTCGGCAAATGGGCATTGAAAAATTTCTTAATTATCCTGACGTGCAGCCTATGCGATTGGAGCGGGAGATGGACTTGTTTTGGTTGACATGCTCCATCAGCGTTCGTTCCAACATTAATATCTGTATTCCTAATGTTTGCTTGGACAAAGCAAGACAAATGAGCGAACCCATCAAAGATGTATACACTGAGTATTACTTTTAATAAATTAAAAGTACAGCTTCGAAATGTCGATGATAAAGTACACATTTCCTTTGATTTTTGCCAAGTTTAAGAAGCTCAAAGAAAGGCCAAAAGCAGTCGGATATCTTTGCCCATTCCCTCCGATCTTATATCGGCTGCTGCATCATTTCCATATTGTATTAAGGCACAAATGTCCGTCAAAACGACAATAGAAATGAAATATCCGGAAAAAAGAAAAAGACAATGAAAAAGGTTGAATCTGTTTGAAAAAGCGCATAATCTGCTTATTGAAGGACTTTTTGGACAGACCCAGCTTCATTTGCCCTGCTCCTAACTACAGTTATTTGTATTCCGCAAAAGATGTGAAAATTTGATTTGAATTTTCTTTCTTGCTTTGCATAAAAATGAAATTAAATTTTTGAGCTTTCTTTCACATTGGTTTTCCCTTTTCATGTTTATTGCAATAAAAACAAAAATAAACAAATTCTTCAATCGAAACAATGCAACAATGAACGGGTTCTAATTAAAGCCAAATAAAAGGGTCCGATAATCACCTGTCCCAATTCCAATTCCAATTCCCATGCTCTGCAAATTATTACGTAACCAATATTTCGACATTCGTATATTGTATATAGCCATATGTCCCAGAAACAGCGCAAACAAATCCAAAACATGAAGAAAGGGAAAGAGATGCTCAAGTAATACGATATTTCTATACCCTTATTGGTTTCTTGAAAAAATCAATTTTATATAAAATATATTTTTGATGGAACGAAAATAACAGTTGAAGCTGTTTTACAGCAGCATATTTTAAGTTTAAAATAGATTGATGCGTAGATATTAAACACTTTCTAAAGACGGAAATAATTAGTATTGGGTAAGCACTGTAAACTTAAGTTCACTTGTTCCATATTCGTGCTGAGTCAACTCATTCATGTTGCTCACTTGTTCACTCGTTCACTCCCATTGCACAGCTGCTCTCTCCTTCATTTATTTTGCTCAATTGTTTAGCTGCTGTCTCTTTCATTTATGTTGCTCACTCAACAACTCGGTTCTTTAGAAATAAGAAATAAAATACTCCAAGCTGCTGTTACGTTTCAATTAATATATATATATTTATTTTATTCTGATCATAATATTGACCCAGTAATGGATACTATTCAATTTCAACATAAGTGAACCGAAGAGCAACTGAGCAAGGTAAGTAAGCAATTAAGCAAAAATAAGAGAAGAGCAATAAAGAGCAATTATAAAGGAACTTTTTCTCTTGCTTAGTTTAAAGAACTACTCTTTTGCCTTTTAAAGCTTAATACAAAATCAATGTACCTCAAGTAGACTTAAATATTATGCAATTGGGAAGGCAGGAGCCCTTTAAAGGAAAAGAAGAAGGAGAATAGTGAGCAGGAGGAGGAGGAGGAGGACTAACCAACAAATCTGCAAGTTAAATCTGCCTGGCCCTTGGCAATAGTCGCAGGATGCATCGACGACGACGACGAATCCAATGCGAATCCAAACTGAGCAGTTGAAGATGCGACTTTTACCTCAATTATAATGAGAAAAGCAAACGAATTGGGAATAATTTTCAATTCACTTGTTCCCCACCTACATTCGTGGCATTTTGGCAGCGATCTTGCGATATTATTCCCTTTTGAGTGCGCCCCTTTATTTCCATTATTTATATTCAAGTATTCACAATTTTATTCATTCCAATTCATGTGAAGGCCTCTGGCGTTGTCCGGGAGTGGAGTCCGAGTCTTATATGTGTGCCTGATAAAGCTGTTAATCTTTCTTCCGAGATAGGCGTGGCATGTTTGCCAAGCTGGAAAGACCAAGTTAACAGTTGGACGATTGTATGAAATTTACAACGAAGTTAAAAGCATAGCCTGGAAATGCTTAAAAAAAAAAACTATAAAAACAAGAAAGAAATAATATCTTCTGCAACCCGAATGTCTAATACCCTTGCTTGGTTATTATTATTATAATTATTATTAGTTTTCTGTGTATGTTCTCATAAGATCAGACATATAATTGGCAAAAGCATTAACCTTAATGTTGCTTATCGAAATAATTAATTAATATTAACTCGTTTGCTGCAAAATTAAGCAAAATATATGTTTTCTATTATTATATTGCTTAAAAAAACAAAACTGCATGACATTTGTGTCAAAGTTTCGACTACAGTGTATCCAAGTTCGATTGAACAACTTTGGAAGCTGAGCGAGCGAACTAGTCGCTGATTGATTCAATTGGATCGTCCGTTCACTTGGTTCAAAGAAGAATGAAAGGTAACGGACTAAGAATGGTTGCCAATAAAGGTAAAATTCTATGTAGACTATTAATATATATTGGAGAACATTGAAATAATTAGTACATAATTGTCCAAAATAATAATTTTGCTTTTTTAAATGTGGTGCGAGATATATACATTATATGTCAAGTCTAATAGGTGATAAGTTGCAGTGCTGGAAAATGGCAGATATATGTGTTAACCTATATCTGAGTTAATATTTAAACTTTTCTTGCCTAAATTCAATTGAAAGATTTTTTAGCGTTCGCGTGCCAAAACAAAATATAACATAAAACAAATTTTAAAGAAACGTAAATGCTGCTTAACAAGGTGCAAAAAATAAATTAAAAGACTTTTCAGCTGCTTGTTTATTTATATCGCGATCGTGGAATTGTTAACAGCTTAAAAATGCAAACAATTTGAAGGTAAAATCGAACATTCATTAATTGGACAGCTGCAAAAATAAAATTGTCGATTCGAATACAAAAATAAAAGCATTTAAATTAATATTGCAATATACTGTGGAAGCTTTTTTAACAGAGTTTCCCATAACTTAATAAAAAAAGATTTAATAATAATAGTAACAACTTCCAAGTCAACCATTTGGTCCAGGGTATAACAAGCTTTGTTATTCACAAGAAACAAAAGCATTTCAATGGGGAATTTTCATATTAATTAATTTCCATTTCCGTTTTGTTATCATGCGTACGCCGATTTTTACCTTTATGCAGACTAAGCAATTAATCAAGTTTAATTACGCAACGTTACGAGTTAGGCAACCATCCAAGCCACCCAGAAGCACCAACAGCCCCAGAGATTCTAGACAACATTGGCCGCATTAATCACTTGAATATGCTAACATTTCTCATGTGTTTGTAGGTAAATGGCTGAGAGTGGGGAGAAGATAAGAGTCTCAGAAATACGAACTCGCACGTAAACAATGCATTTAAATATTTGCACAGCTAAATAATCTAAAAGGAAAGCGGTCCGTTGTTAGATCATCGTTTAATAGAAGGAAAGCTGAAAATCTATTTAAAATGCCTTGCGTCCACTTAATGTCCACAACAGAGCTTCGCGCCTTAGCGAGTTCACCAACCACCAAGCACCGTGACAAAAGCTAATTGCTATGTCTGACTGGAAAGTGGATGCAGTTGCCGTTGTACAAGTAAAACTAATATGATTATCATAATACCCTTGAATAGAGCGTCCAATATAAACAAAATTTATTATTACAACATATGAAACAATCTCAATCAGAAATAAAAGAAATATATATTAAAATGAATAAAAATGCCATTCAATTGATAAATAAAAATCGTTAATAGATTATTTGTCAGAAACAGCATATAAAAATATATTTGGCCATCAGTAAGGTTGTTATTTTATTGTGCACATTCATGTGCCCTATAATGTGGCTTCGTTCTGAAGTTTTTAAATTGATAATTCCTTCATTAACATATCATCAGATGCAATGACCTCCAAGTTCGTATCTAATTGGCCGTAACATTGAATATACGAAAAATTTAGCAATTCACAGCTGCAATTTAGGAACAATAAAACGGATTTTTAGTGTTTCAGATCCAATTAAGCCGTTCTTTATGTGTGCAATATATAGATATCATAACATATGGATTCCTCCGTTGTCCACTTATTTCCCCACACAAATTCCACATGGCTCCAGATGTCTGTCAAAATTGCCAAAAGCAACAATAATAGCTACTACAATAACAACAGATGTTCAAAGCTGCGCGAAAAGGTAAACGAGTTGCGCTCACGAGCACGAGCGGATCCGAGGCATAAAGAGAGCAAGAGAGCAATGTAACTGTTTGGATATGTGTTTGTGTGCATGTGTATATACATATGTGGGAGGCATGTAACACTGACTATGACCTCAAACCACCCACAGCTAGTATGTAGATGTATCTGTGTTTTGCAGCAACGTTAACAGAGGCAATGCATTAACAGTGTCTGCATTTCTGAGCAAATATTTTTGCATAGCTGACGTCAGATGTTTCAAATTGTTGTTGCTGCAATTGCTTATGTTTGTTGTTTGGTGGTTAATGGGTTGGCTGTAGCTGTTGTTGTGCCCACAAAAGGTGCGCTTACAATTTTCTCCACTTTCTACAAGAAAAATGTGAGAAATCAAAAAGATGCCACTTATTTGAGTGTGTGTGTGTGTGTGGCTTTGTATACACACGTATACTATGCTTCTGAGTGTAGCGTGAACGAACGTTTGAATGTGTGTATCTGGCCACAAAGTTCACTGGGAAAGCAACTTGATACTGAGTTTGATGTTCAAATAAAAATAGACCGCAATTTATTGATAAAATCAATCAAAATGAAACGCTGATAACTTGCTCTTCGTTTTTACTCATACAATGGCTACTCATTCACAACAGATGGCTGTCTGGAACCTAAAGCAGCACAGCGTCGGCGGCATTCAATTGATGCAAAGTATCAAAGTGTATAAAACATGCGTGGTTCCAATTGTCGATCGTCAGCGGGGGTGCGGAGGTTGACAGAGAGTCCACGACGTATTTTCATGCTAAAAACGTTCGATATATGTGTTTGTTTACAATTTACAACAATTGCTCAGAACAACACACACAGAGAGATAGTGAGCAAGAGAGAGAGCAAGGTTTAGACTGAGAGAAGTCTTCATTCTAAACAAGAAGAGAGCTGAAGTGAGAGTGAGTGTCGATTGAGTATATGACCGCTTATTGTAGTAAATTTGTTGGGGGATGACATCACCGCACGCTGCTGTCACAAAGTTCGCACAGTATAATTTCTTGCTTTTCTCTTCTTGAATTTGTTTTCTCAGTGTGTCTCTCTGAGGCACCAACACCATTGCAAAACTTATACGGTGTGCTAGTGTGTATACTGTGCGCTGTGCTGTAGGCGCAGCAACTCAAGTGGATTTGTTTTTTGACCAGCGAGCCGAATAAGAGAGCGAGAGAGTGAGAGCGGTTGTGCTTACGCCAACGCTGACTTTTCGTTTTACGCTTTTGCTGTTTATAGTTGGCGCATGCATCTGTGTGAGTGTGTATTTGTGTGTGTCTGCTTGTGTTTGTGGCGCTCGCTGGTTTAGACCTGGGGGTCTCTCCATATTCAATCAGTCGTTCGGAATTCGCGAAACAATGCGGTCGCAGTACGAAGATAGTGCTGCAATGTCCACGGACAACAAGTACCACACTAGTTACAGCTATAATAATAATAATAACAATAATTACCATAAAGACTATAATGGCAATGGCAATGGGATACCCTATCACGCGCGCGAAAATTCCTTGCCTTTTAGTTATGGAATTGCCACAACATCAACCCCGTTGAGGAAAACACCAACGCCAACGCGAGCTGATAGTTTTCTCGATTTTGACTTTGGCAAGAGCAACATTGGCAGCAACAACCACCACAACAACCACAATCACAGCAACAACAACTACAATAATAATCATAATAATAATAATGCTGATATGATAAAGCCTCAGCCACGTTTAACGAGCCCTTTGCTAGTGCGCAAAACACTCGGCAGTCGTGCGAATACAAATGGTAATACGAATACGAATACGAAAACGAATATGAATACAAATGCGAATACGAATACCATATCGAATACATATCATTATGGAGCAGCAACGCCGCCACGCGCTGACTTTGAGCAGCTGCTGCGGGAGAGACGCGACAAAGTGTTCAACGAGTATCGTCTGCATGAGAAGGAACGTGAAAGGGAACGCGTTTCGGAACGTGTGCCGCCCATGCCACCCCAGCGGCGTCAGAGTAATGGGCAAGGCCCGAGCAAATATAATTATGATTTTGAGTTCAATTTAAATTTGGATGATATCAATGAGCGTAGCCCGTTGCCAGCTCGAGCTGCAGCTCCGTATCACACAAGGAACATTGAGTTGGAGCAGCTGGGACTTAGTCAGGATATGGATGTACCTGATGGTGCTATAAGAGGCAACAGTCGACGCTTGGAATCCACAATTGTGGAACGCAATTATCACACAATTAATAGCCACAACAACAGCTTGGAACGACCTCCAATGGAAGTGACACACAAACGACAACAGTTGGAGCAACAGGCAAACATTTATGGTCAGAACCAGGTGCATCTAGAGACGCACACGCACACGCGCAGTCGTCGCGATTTGTCGCCCATTTATGCCACCAGCACCAAGCGTAGCAGCCCCGCTGTAGTTGCTCTAAATAGCAATGGTCAGGCGGATTACCTGTTGACGCCCAGTCCCACAAGTAGACCGGAGACGCCCGCTTTTCCGGTCACACCACGTACTCCATTTGGGAGCACCACCATCAGCAGCACCGCCACCATCCAACATGCCTCGCCCACCACAGAGTCCATTTACCAGACCATGGGACCGCGTCAGCGTCTCAATTCAGCACCATCTCCGACCTTTGAGGTGGCTGCCGATTTGGTTAAATTTGCCCGCAATTCGGCAAAATTCTGGTACAAGGCAAACTTATCCCGAGAGGATGCCATAGCGCTATTGATGAATGCTCCGGCGGGCACGTTCCTGGTCCGTGATTCCACTACATATAAGAATGCGTACGGTTTGGTTTTGCGTGTGGCACAACCTCCAGCGGGTAGCCAGGAGCTGGTGCGACACTTTCTCATTGAACCAACGCAGCGTGGCGTCCGCTTGAAGGGATGCCCCAATGAGCCCGTCTTCACCTCCCTGTCGGCCCTCATCTATGAGCATTCCATCAATCAATTGGCATTGCCGTGTCTGCTACGCATACCGGAAGCGGATGTTGTGCCCGCCTTGGCAGCCACAACGCCGGCCCAGCAGCAGCTTCTCACACATGGAGCGGCAACCAATGTGCTGTGGTTGTTTAGCTGCGATACGGAATCCCTCACTGGCAACGAGGCCATACGCAAAGCCATTCGAGTTATGTACGACCAACGACCGCTCCCCTTGCCCACTGAGGTGCACTTCAAGGTGACCGGCCAGGGCATCACCTTGACGGACAACACGCGCAAGAAGTTCTTCCGCAAGCATTATACGGCGGATGTGATTTCTCACTGTGCCATCGATCCCGAGAATCGCATGTGGACGAATCCCAATGAATCGGACAAGAAGACCATATTTGCGTTTGTGGCTCGCAGATCACACAGCTCCAAGGATAACCAGTGCCATGTATTCTGTGACCTCTCCGTCTCCCAGCCCGCGGCGGCGATTGTCTCCTTCGCCAATCGTACACTGCCTACCGAAAAGCAGCGTAACTATGTGCTTTGAGGAGCTGCATGGACAGGGAGGCTATTAACCCACTTGGAATAGCAGGTGAGCTGAAGCTCCATCGTTTAATGGCCCATCAGCATACAAGCTAATTTGCTGGGTGCGGCGCCCTTGGATGACCATTAAATTACAGTAAAGCATCCATAGTAGGGAATGATTGGCCATTTTATAGCAGGGAACTTATCGTTATAGCCATGCCCTGCTCACCAGTTGCCCCAGTTATAATATATTCTACCTATGCTGACCAAGTTGTATCAGAATCGAATCGAGCTGTCATAGGAATGATCTGTTATTTACACGAAACTCATGTTTAAGTTTAACAAATTCATGAGAATTGTTTATTATTATTGAACATATTCGATGATAGTTTCATGTTCCACCATGGGAAGTCTTCACTGTACTACATGCAAAACTTCCATCATCTTTGGCGCTGAACGGGAAACGAATAAAACTGTTTCAGTTTCTTCGCATTTCTTTGGTTTTTCCCGTGGTTCGTTTAGTTTTCTGTTTGTATATTTTACATAAGGTCCCGCCCCAATTCCCCTTCTCTCGCCCAGCTGCCTGTTTGTTTGTTTTATGGCCTCCATATACCAGAATGCACATACATATATGTAGATATTTACATACGTATACGTCCATAAAGCGTATGTATTCGACGCACCATATAGAAACTGGCTAACATTCCTGATATTAGTTTTTCGCAACGGAAGTTTGTGTCATGAGTCAGTTGCCCAAATGTTGAACGTTCTAGCATAGAAATCGAACTGATTTTCAATCTCAATCTATGAGGGCGTCTGTTTAGATTAAACTTGTACGAGTATATAGCTATTTTTTTTAATGGAGCCCACACACCATTTATATATTTGTATGTAGATCTATTTATCATTTTTTTTACATTTAATTCATTTTCCCACGTCATGGTCATGTGCTGAGGTCGTTCGATAAGGCCTTAATCAGGTAATATAGAGACATTTACACACTCTTTCCTATATCGATATTTGTAGAAGGTAGAAGAACAGCTCTATGATTAAATATAGTATGTATTTTATTGATATATATTCCTCATTTATATTCAAATACCCTTCTTACATAGCTTGCAAAAGTATTTTGTTTATCTCACACATGATGGTAGAGTATCCAGTAGTCAAGCAAGCTCGACTGCAGCGTTCTTAACTTTGTTTTTGTTATCAATATTGTCCATCGTCAATATACCCGATATCTTTGAATTGAATTTGTTTGTTTATAAGTGAAAGTAAAGTTGCTTTCAATTTGTTAATCTGTTTCCAAACTCTTTTATTTGAAATGAATTATTTTCAAAATATTTTAAAATATTTAATTATGAAGATTTCAACTGTTTCATATTATAGAAATCTTATTGATATAAGTTTATAGAGAACAATTTAGCGCATTGTACTCAAGGCAACAAGTTTCAAATCTTTGGAATTTTTCCAACTAAATAAACAACTGAATATAGATACATATGTATATAATATGTATAGCATTAGTTGGAATTGTGTATATCGTAAAAGTTTAAATAAATACGCATTTCCATGCACGTCATTTGCGCATTTCAGAAAATTCAAAAAACATCTTGGGTAAAAATTAATTCCAGTCGTGTTTTCGCGTGCTCTCTGAAAAAAGTAACAGTAAAGTAATATAACTGGAATGTTCTAAAAATAAACTTGAATTGTAAACGGTTGAATAGCACTCGGATCAGACGTCAGTGTGTTCTCTTTCTCTTTTTGTTCTCTTTTGCTCTATTTGATCTACAATTAAGTAATTAAAGCTATATAGTATATAGATTATAGAGATTAAATGAACTTTTGATTCTGAATGCCTTTTATAACGTATATTCTTTTCATATTCGTTTCAGCAGAATTCCTGATTGAAACTGAACAGTGTTGTACAACGCATATTCATAACATATGCCATTTAAAGAGCACGGCTATTGTTATTAAATAAGTTAATAATAAACGACAAATCTAATGACAAAGTGATGTCAATTAAAGGTTATGAGTCGCACACTCACTCACGCACATTTATTCATATTAAATGGGCAAACATAAATTAGCTAAATGCACAGTGGAGCAAAGCACTTTTGAAATATATTGAATAATCCAGTGTTAAAAGTAATCAAAATATCTTATATAATAAATAGCTTAATATTTTATGTGCTAAAACAATGTAATTGTATATATAAAAGAGAAATTATTGTGAAGTTGTCGCTCCCTAAAATCGAAAATATTTTGAACCTAATTGTTAATAATGAATTCCACTTTTTAATTCTGACTTGAATTTATATTTGTAGTGTGCTCTGCTTCATTTACTTAACGACATTTTTGGAATAACTAAAGTAAAACTTTGTATGCTGTAAATCTATAAACAAGATTGAACAGTGTCTGTAAAAAGTAATGTAATTGTCGAACGAAAGCTAATCTATAAAATATGATTAAATTTATATACTAATAATATTAATCTACGACATTTGAAAAGAAGCAAATATGCAATATGTAATACATATATATGCATATATTAATTGTTAATAATTGTGCTAGGTTTAAGTTTTACTAATACAGTCAAATTATAAATAAAGTGCAATGATGTTGAAGATAAAAACAATAAACTAATATCATATTTGATTTGTGGGGGGGACAGCCTGGCAACTCTACACGCACCGAAGTCTTAAGCTGGGTTCACACTGTGTCATCTGGCGTCATCCCAATGTGAACGCAGCATTGGTGATGAATACAAATACTACAGAGTTGCCAGTCAGCGGAAAATGAAACAAACACAAATGTAAGACGGTTGGCAGATATAGAAAACACTTTTGAATTTTATTTCGCAGCTTAATGTTTGAAATAATAATAAAGAACTATCTAAGCGATTGCATCTGTGATATACATATCATTTAGATAGTTCCTTATTATATGTATATCACAACGGCAATTTAAACAATTGCCCAAAGCCGTTTAAGCATTTCATTGAATGTTGAAGCCCTAGTGCCAGGTGAAAAGGCAATGTGCAATGAGCAGATAGATATTAGCTACTGCCACTGTCATTAGCATGATGGGGAATCCAATAATCATAAAGAGAATGAAACTAATATCATAACCATGCTGCTTGGCAATGCCGGCAGTTACCACATTGGCCGAAGCACCGATCAGAGTTCCATTTCCACCGAAGCAGGTGCCAAAGGAGAGGGCCCAGACCAATGGCTGGAGTGGTAGAGCCATATGGTTAGTAGCTAGCTTAATTGTTAGCTTAAGCATTAGCGTGGTTATGGGAATGTTGTCCACAAAGGCCGAAGATAGAGCGCTAAGCCAGATCAACAAAATAATGCCCATAGTCAGCTGATTGTCCTTGTCCACACTCGTGAGTATTGCCGTGGTCACATCGCTGATACAGTCGATGAGGCCCATTTCGACGAGTGCCTCCATCAGGACGAAGAGTGCTGCGAAGAAGATCAGAGTAGACCACTCAACTCGCTCAAGAATCGAGTCAACGTCCGGCCTGTCAGCCAAAATGAGAATAAGTAATGCTGCTAAAATGGCAGCCCAGCATAGCATAATGCCTTTCAAATGGGGAATCGAGCAGAGGAGGAACAGGATAATGGCAATTCCAAAGGCTACACAACATTTGATCAGAAGAGGCACGTCTCTGATTTTGTGCTTTGACTTGATTTCTTGCAGTGTTTCCTCAAAATCAATATGCGAACTTGGACCAAGGGATTCTTCCTTCTTCAAACGTGCCCTCAGCTCGGTGACATGTTTGGTAATATTGCGAACGTGTTGAGGGTCCTTGCTATTTTCAGCCTGCGCCTCGAGAGCGTCTATAGTACGCTGCAATTGGATGGTAGTCTCCTGGAGTTTGTTACGCGTCATCAAGTAGATCATGAGGAAAGCAAGCAATATCGATACCAGAACACCCGGGAACATATGAAGCATGAAATTGCCAAAATGAACGCCAGATTCCCGCACAAAATCATTAGTTGCAATTATAACATTTGGCGGATCTCCCACAGGTGTCAGGGTTCCACCAATATTCGAGAATATCGCAACACTGATGAGAACCATTATAGTATTTATGGCCAATACCTCGCATAGTCGTATTGTTACCGGCACCATTAAGAGCACTATGGTTACATTGTCCAGAAAGGCCGAGAGGATGCCTGTCAACATGTACAAATAGAAAAGGAGACGCCAGATCTTTCCCTTTGACATCTGATAGGCTAACACGGACATATAGTCGAAGACACCCGTATCTGAGAAAATCGATACCATGACCATCATGCCAAAAAGTAGCATCAAAGTTTCCATATCGATCCAGCCTATGATCTTCGCCAGTGAAGGTCTTTCGCCCAACATGCAGAGGATACCAACAGCGCTAATTGCCGTCAGCAATGCGGCAAATGTTCGATCCGTAA
The DNA here is from genome assembly GCA_035042075.1 of Drosophila macrospina. NCBI lineage: Eukaryota > Metazoa > Arthropoda > Insecta > Diptera > Drosophilidae > Drosophila > Drosophila macrospina. Next base: position 1,064,656 of record JAWNLW010000397.1, on the reverse strand, counting down.
TATCGAAACAGATCATTACGTATAGAAAAAGCAGCAGGAGAAGCCCAAGCCAAACACTAACCTTCGTATTCATTGGATTGGGATTGACCATCACGGCCATGGCAATCGGTGTGCTGTGGAGATTCAAAAGTGTTACAAGCAATCTCATATCCGGATCGTTCCATGTACTGAGGCCTTTTTCCATGATGCTCTTATCTTTTATTAGCTGTTTCTCAAGCTCTTCATCCAGTTCAAACTCATTCGTCACAGTGTGCAATTCATTTGCGTCCGATTCATCGATATGAACTTGCCATTCCTTTGATTGCCATATGGTTTGGTTTGTCTGCATATTAAACGTCTCCACGGCAACTATGATGCACGGGTCGTTCTTCGCAGCCCGCTTGTAATGCATTGTTTTCAAAACATCGACGTTGCCTCTCAACTCAATGAGTATAATATCTCTGGCCGGCTCCTCATCAACTATTATAATTTGCTTTTCCCCGGGTTTAAGGGGTACAATTACTTCGCCCCGTTCATAGGGCGGCGTTAGAATTATAAATATTGTAAAGATAATCCATATTATTAATAATAATACAATTTTAATAACTGTGAATATAAACGATCGCAGCGCATGGCGACGAAGTTGTTCTTCGGTTAAACCCACGGTATTATTAGAGAAGAAAGAACGACGGGCATCGGAGATACGGTACGCCATATGAGCAGAAATCTTCTGAAAATTAAACTATTTGATTAACTAGTAATTATTGCATATGTGACACCCACCCTTCTTGGTTCTTTTTCTATCAATTATCATGTAAGTATATTTATAATTTTATTCATTGTTTCTACATTTAAAAGATGTAAACAAATAGGGTTGCTCGATTGGAATGTACTAACAGAGTTGTCTCCGCTGTTGATGCTGATCAGGAATATATACATACATATATAGACTTTATATTTTTATTTAACCCATTTCCAATGCAATAAGGTTATAAATTTGCTATTTTTTAATAGTGTCCTATATTCTATATATGTATATTCCAACTGAATAGTTCAGGCAAAGAACAAATATGCTAACTACACAGCATCTGTTTATAATATGTTATCTTTGGCAGTCGGCGAGTTCTAATTCCAAATAAAAATACAATGGGTAAATGTAAATATAAATAAACATATGTAACAATTGTTGAGCTTGTCGCTTTTGTTTAACAATTAAGTGACTGACTGCTATATGGGCATATTGTAATTGTATTGTTATATACAATAGCTCAAACAATACATCCATGAATACACATACATACATGCCAGTTCTCCAGTCAATGTGTACTCTGTCTAGCTGTGACTTTTTGCACACACACAATTGTTTTGTAATTTAATCTTATCGTTTGACAACTACTTTATAGATATTATACCCTATAAAAATCGTCGAGTGGGTATTCTTATCTTTAGAATAAAATATCTTAGATCATGGTTCATTTTTGGAACGCGAATGCAACTCAACTCAATTAGATTAAGAGTAAAGCGAACTATATAAGCGGTAATCAGGAACCAATCAGTTCTTTCGTTCAGTATATTGAATCGTTCGGTCGAACTTATTCTAAACGATTCGCTAAGAATGTTACAATTATTAGAATTGAAATAACTTAATATGCGAATATGATCTTTATAAAAAAATTTTCTTCCCCTTAACGCTAATGGGTTAATGCAATTTATTATAAAGCAACAACAGCAGGAGGCAAAGCGTGTCAAGTGAAATGAAAATGCGACTAGCAGCGACCTTGAAATCAATTTGTGGCACGATGACGTCATGCGTCAACAAAAACAAACTGGCACAACGAGTAATGAGACGAGAAACAACAGCTGTTTATGTATGTACCAATAATAATACACAAAACCATCAAAATGTAATGAAATAAAAAATTTTAGACAAATTCTATACATAACTAAGAATCCGCTTTGCACCCACAAATAATCTTCAGATAGTTTTTTTTTTCGGTTTTATTCTTATTTTGACTCAGACGTTTGTTAAAATTTTTGGCTTCGGGTAATTTCCTCATTTTTATGGCAACGGAAAGCGAAACCGGTTTGTCATGTTGTTCTCTGGCTAATAGAAGTGCGAATAATTAAGCTACTAAAAAAAAACAACAGACAACGTTGAAATATGCGTGCGTTGGAACGATGCCGCAGATCTCCCGTGTTCATACAGATTTTGGCCTAGAGACTTTCAACTTTCATGAATACGAATATACTGTATACTATAGCTGAAAGTTGATATCTACATCATTATTTAATTAGCTAGTATTAGGTCTTGAAAAAATAAAGAAATACAACTGATTTAATATCTTGAATTATGCATTCATTTTAATACATTTGGTTGTGTGTTTGCGTGTAGAAAAGTGAACATAAAATCAACGTCCTTTTATAAGCTGCAGTAAGTGTATCTGAGTGTCTGTCTGTGTGTTATTATATGGTATATCTACATAGCTACATACATTTTGTTTACATCAAATTTAATTAAACATAATAAATACATATCTAAGCACATAATATATATATATAGAAATATTTCTATATTTATATATATAACAGATAATACATCCACTTGTTACGGCTATACAATATCGGGCCTCTCTCTCTCTCTCTACGAAGAACAGAAATTGTCCAGCGGATTTAACAGTACAAGTGATACAAAAATACATAATGAATAACCCAATCACAGTAGCTAAACACAAGTGATGCCAATAATCCTCCAATCTCCTTCAATTCGTTTTTCGTATTACAAAATGGGTTTCGTTATAGTTTTAGATACAAATTTAGCTAGATTTTCCCGAGCCAATGGCCACTTTAATTCGATTTAGCCGAGTATGGACTGGTGGAGCCAACCGATGGTGGTGTAGGCGTGGCACCGCTACGTATTCCATCGCCTTCGCAGACATATTTGCCTACAAGCAAATAAATGAAGTTATTAACAGTCAACAACTCAATGTGTCCTTAATTCGTTTACACACCTGAGACAAACCGCCGCTTGACCAAGGACAAACGATAGCCACCGCCTTGAAGCTCAAACTCGATGCCCGATAGAGTGGTGCCTTCGCAATTGAACTGTGTTGCCAGCATGGCTGGTGTTGATGGTCCATCGTTAAGCTCAAGGCGGGCACGGAGCGTACCAACGCCTCCATCCTGTGAATTCTGCGATATGTCCGTAAAATTCCAAACCAAACGATTCGATTCTCCCAACCTTAAACGATTTAGACGAGTGTGAGTTTGAGAGTATTCATATGTTGATGCACAACTGCTTACCAGGATGAATGTGGTTTCGATTGGACATTACGCACAGAGCCATTGACCGGCACAGAGAGTGTTACATTCAGGAGAGGAGAAGCGCTGGCCATGGCATGATTATTGTATTTGTAGTCAACTTTGAGTGCTGTATAGCTTGGCTCGCACTTCCAATAGCTGACCAACTGAAACGGACATGAGCTGGCACCCGGCTTAGTGCGCACCTGATACTTGAGTATGTCCACGTTAAAGTAGGAGGCAGTCGGATTTTTCTCCGCCTGCCGACGTAACAACGCCGTCAACGCTGGCATATTAAATTCTAGCAGCGTGCTCACCGCGCTCGACTGTTGGCGATCTCTGTGAATGGTAAGAAGGATAAACAATTAGAGTAGATTAAGAGCATAAAGTGTGTAGGTTACTTACATCTGTATCAGAGTGCTATTCGGCACCAGGTTTTCCAGATTTTGTACTTGCTTAATGCGAAAGCCCAGCTTGGCTGGATTTGGATTATTTGCTAGCAGACCGGCAATGCCGGCTGGGAATGATAGCATCATATCACCGGACACCTTCACCTGGCAACGCGACTCATCGCTGCCCCTGAAATAGGCGTGTATTATCTCATGGAATGCAACCGCCAGCGGTATTGTGTCCGATATGCCAATTGTCAACGGCGACGGGCCGCGTGATGAGCCCATGCCTCCAATGGCGGTGCGAAACTCCAGACTACCAATGCTGTCTGCGCGATTCATAGCCGGTGCTGGACTCATGCGTCCCCGACCCACACTTGATGCGCCCGCTGCCGCTGCTGCTGCAGCTGCAGACGCTGCCGTGCCAATAGCAATCATATCGGAACGACGAGACGGCGGTCGCGGTATGGCAATGCTGCTGCCACCAGCGGATGTGGGTGTTGGAATTTGACGACCCGGTGGTTTACCCAGCGTAGCAGAAGGTGGCGCCGAGGAGCTCATTTCACCCAACTCTGAAAATATATCGCCCAGATCCGCATAGCGATTGTTGCTTGCATTTATTGCATTATTATTGGACAGAGTTGGACTCTGAAGTGGCGCATACGGATGAACGCTGGCCGTTGGTGTTGAAGCATTCGAAATCTCCGGCGATTGTTGACGCGATACAGGCGCACCGCGTGCTCCACCCTGCAACTGCTGGCTGTGATGCTGTGGGTTGTGAATTTATTTTATATTTATTAAAATTGTTTCAACATTAAAAGTTGCAATGCAAAGCAATGCTTTATGATATGCATAAATGTTTCCTTACCGCAAATACGCCTGTGGGTGATAGCGAAATGTTCTCAACGGTAGCCCTTAACTCATCCACGCTGGCCGAAATGGGCGCCTGTCCATTGTTTAACGGCTTAATCTTGACATGAATCCGTCGCTTATCGTTGTCCGAATCCGTGTCAGAGTCGGAGTAGAAACTGCCAGCTGCTAATTATTAAGATCTTTGAGTATACACCACAATGTTGAAAAAGCTCTTGGCTTACACTTGTCATGGCCCTCCTCCCAGGCTATTTCCTTCGCTGGCTGTATGCTAAATCCTTCTTCGTCCACTTCATAGCCGCTACCACTGGCATTTGCGCCACCAGCAGCGATTGCCGTTCCCGTAGTTGATGTGTTCGCTGCACCAGCTCCTGAAGTGCCGCTGATATGGGCCAGCCCATTGCCACTAGCCCCAGCTCCAACTCCTCCACTGCCGCCCATGCTGCTAACTCCCGCCGAATCCACACTGCCTTGTGCCGAGGTGGCAGATAAGGCAGCTAAGCCACCGCCAGCACTGCTGCCACTAGAGTTTTGAGTCTTCATGCTTCTTCCATGATCATCATAGTCCAAAAGTGTATTATTGGCCCGCTCCGCGCTTAAAAGGGATTGCATGATTAGAATTGAAAGTATTTGTGTGCTTGCCCAAAGGGGAACCTCACCTGGTTAAACGTTCTTCCTGTTTGTTATAGTCAGGGGCCTCATTGTCTTTCTTCTTCTTTGACTTTTTGGTTTTTGCCTTGTCGCGTCTACTACGCAAAATGCCCGAAACTGAAGAGAGAGTTGTTGAGTTGCGACATGAGTTTCAATTGTAAATGTAATAAACTCTACAACAACAAACATTATGTAGATACATTAAACTAACTCTGCACTTTAAAACAACACGAATTCAGTCTAAACTCATAAATCTTCAATTTCAAGTTAGAATATCGCTTGAGGATGTTATGAATGTGCTACATCTAAGATTATACATACATATATAGGAATATATAAATGAAATGAAACTTAAAATAATTCTTGTGTTTTAACAATTGACAGTTTTTTAATTATTACATTTAATATATTTGTAATATTCTTCACACATGAATTAGTGCTAAAGTGCAGTGTTAGACAACTGCAAAATATTTTAGTGGATATAGATATAAATGGACTCAAACACCGCCAAAAAGCACATCAAATGATTTTGTGAATATGTTAGAAACATGGGGAAATTATAATTAATCCAATTCATGCATAAGATGTATAGAAAAAAGTGTAAAGAACATATATGTATATATGCTTGTGGGATTTTCTTTTAGGGGTTCACTTTACTTTCATTGTGGCAATTTGGCATTTCATTTACCCTGAGAGTTCGATGTGAATATATTTAAAAGTGACGTTGTACGTCTGGACGTTGTTGCTGTTGTTGTTGTTGTTGTGGTTGTCGTGGCCCCATTGTTGCCCACTGCAGTCTGTTGTTGTTGTTGCTGATGATTGAGATGATCTTGCTCGTTTAATGATTTCGATAATTGTTGTTCACTTGTCGTTGCATTGATTTGCTTTCGACCAGCTAAACTAGCAGTTGGTGTTAAAATCTCATGCGTCTCATGTGGCTGCTGTTGTTGTTGCTGATCTAAAGTTTTGATTTCAATTAGTTTGATCAGTGGTGCATTGATGATCGAGTTTATATTGAATGAATTCTTTAAATGGATGATGATGTTCGTGTGTGAAGCGTCGTGATACGAAAGACAAGCGTGTTGTGTAGTGTAAGTTGTTAGTGCTGTGCGTGCGGGTGTGTATCTGAGTGCATGTGCGTATGTGTATCTGAGTGCATGTGCGTGTGTGTGTGTGTAAGCGTGGTTGTTAAACTTGGACATTGGCTAAGTGTTTGAGAGTACATTTTAAGAAGTAAAATAAAATATAAACAATAAAATACATATCAATAAATATAATAACTAAACAATGTTCAAACTCTCACAGAAATATTCCCTTAAAATTTACAACATCAAGCATTCGTAGGAAGGGGTCCCCTTTTGATATTTTGACAAACAACAAATGTAACAAAGTATAGATCATATCATAGATGATGCATTTCGATGTCGTATTGATGATAAAAGTTGTCTAGTTAGATAGATAATACAAGAGCTACGAATACCAAAGCAAACGAAAACAAAAAAACAAAAACGAAAACGAAAACAAAAACGATAAAGAGACTTGTAAACTTATAGGAAAATTAAGAAAGCATTAAATAAAAGAAAAAAATAATAGAATGAACCTTGAATATCCTGATGCTCAGAGTTAGGGGAATTTTTGGTGGTGACATTGGTGGTGAAATTGATCGTGCCAGTAGTTGTTGTTGTTGTGTTGTTCGTGTTCGAATTGACGCTTGTTGTTGTTGTTGTGATGTTCGTGTTGTTGTAATTGTTGTTGTTGGAACTGTTGCTGTTGGCAGGCATACCGAAATTCCCAGTGCCAGCGCTGACATTCTGTTGCTGCTGCTGCTGCTGTTTGCTGGCCGCCGGCATAAACCACGAACGCAGACTCTTCACCGTTGAGGTAGCGACACTTGCAGACGCTGGTTGGGCGCCAAGCGTTTCTGGTGATGTGGGTCTTGGCGAGGACAGACCGCCGCCACTGCCCAGCATTCCATCATCCGCATAGGGAATGCTGCCGCTTGCCCCGCTGCCGCTGCCCAGCGATATGCCGGCCAATGCATCGCCACCGGCTGCCCCACCCCTCTGATCCATAGACACCAGACTTCCTGAGGCAGCTGCAGCGGCGCCGCCAGCACGTAAAGCCGCTTGTATGCTGGTTGCCGAGTTGGAATTGGATGCCGTGGCAGAAGCCTGCTGTGGCTGCAGACGCGATCCACCCGTAAGTGATACGAACTCAAGTTCGAGCATTTCTGTTAAATAGGAAAACCATTAACGTTATTCAATCTCTGTCGAGATGATTTACATACCAGGCTTCTCGAGACCCGTGAATTTGTTTAGCACGAACTGTTCGAGCATTTTATCCACAGACATGTCCACGAACTGGCGCTTAAAATCCGAGTGCACTTGCCCAACCATATCGTGATTATTTTGCAGCATTTCCAAGTACGTGGAAAGAAACTCCTTCATCTGACGCAAATGTACTTCCTCGATCTCTTGAAAGCGCTAATAATTAAAAGAGATGGCGAAATGTTTCGATTATTACTGTTGGCCGAATTCTAACTGCAGGCTGAAGTGCGTTTACCTTGCAAGTTTGTGTCATGCGTCGCTCGAATTCATTTTTGATGGGATTATGCTTGTCGAGGAGCGCTTTGTAGTCTTCCTGCAGTTTTTTCAGTTTACTTTCTAGCTTCTCGGCATCCTTATGTGAGCCGTTATCCTTGCGCAGCTTTTCCAATTCAAGCACCTTGGTAGCATACAAATCTCGCAGCTTTTGCACCGCAACCGTTGACGTTTGTATGGCTTGGACGCACTCCAGTGTCTGGGACTCCTCATCCTTGACACACTTGTGCTTCTTGTGCAGCTCATCCGCATATTTAGCCACATCCTTGACCAACTCGGTCAGTTTCTGCACCATTTGCATGTGCAATGTGGACAGCTTATCGGCCGAGGTGCGCAGTATGGTCCACATAGGAGCAAATGTGCTGTTCAACGTTGCCGTGCTGGCCTTGTGGGCCAATTTGGTCATCATTTTCGAATTCTGCTCCTCAATGTTTGACTTTTCGCGCAAAAACTCCGACAGCTCCTTACTGGCCACCAGGCCAAACTTCATATTATGATACAGCACATCGAATCCATTGTTTTTCTCGCCCTGCACAAAAATCAATGGTAATTAGCATCATCCACAACTAAATGATTGGATCAACTTACCCAAAAATAATCAGTGAAGTCCACCGTCATTTTGAATGTTTTCTTTTAAATGCTCTTTTTGAAAATAATTATCAGGCTTTGCCCTTTTGCTGTTGTTTGCCTCGGATCGTGCAGACTTCTTTTTAGCTATATAATTGACTTGGATTCCCAATCCCAATGCCCTAGTGGCTCATTAAGCACAGTGTCACAACTGGCAGGCTGGCAGGACTCATCATCATTGTCAGTTTCGCCTTTTACACGCTTTGGACACATTGGTTGAAGGCGCTACACCTGTGCGACTGGAAATACAAATTGAAATTGAAACTAAAATTGTATTGAATGTGTTATAAATATCCTTAAGGCGTAGCCCTAATTTAACAAAGGTAATATGGAAGGGTAGACCCGAGCGAAAACGATTATGGTAGACCCTGTACTTATTTGAATAGACAATGACAAATAAACACATGCATTCACTGAAAAAATGCTTTAGCAATATTCGTTCTCTTCTTCATTTCGCCCAGATATTTCTTAAATAACCATAGACTTTATTATTGGATAGTGATGCATAGCGCTACGATATTTATTAAGACTGTAAAGTTCAAGTTTAATGTTCTGCCCGTAATGCAGATTTAATAGAACCTTTTTAAATATTAAGTACAGCGTCAAACTATTTCTAAATACATAAAAGTGAATTTATTTTAAAACATGATATATAATATTTTATAAATATTGATAAATGATTAAATTGTAGTGTGAGCAAATTAAAATAACTGCAACATCTCGATTCTAGGGTATGATGATAGTAGTAGTAAGAAGATGATTCTGTTTAGAGTTCGGCTTGCACCTTGGCCAATTCCTGATCAATGCGCTCGTCCAGAGCACGTGTTAATATGGTGCAGCAGTCCTTGATAGCATGATATATAATGTTCTTAATCTGCAGCTTATCCTCGTGATTGGTATGCGAATGCGAGAGGCGTCTGAACTCATGGGTGAGATGATAGCAGTGTGTGATATTCTCTGGCGAAACAAAATCTTCTGCCACCTTAATGCAGTTGTGTAGGTTCTGGACCTGATGTGGTGCACCCGCTGGTATGAAGACTGCATCACCCAGGCACTGTACAATGGGATAACCCTCAACGCCATATTCTTTGAAGAGACGAGCACGCAGCTTATCATCAAGATACCAATTCTGATCGTGAATGGGATCATGATCGGGCTCAAGGCGGAAGCCTTTCTCCAATGTGACACGATTTAATAGATCGCGAATTTTGTCCGCATCCCTGGCCGGAAATATGTGCCACAATGCACCCGGCAACACATCCGTTGACTGGCAGCGTGCTCGCGTGATATAATCACAGCCTCCCAACGCAATAGCACGTTGTGTGGCCGCCAATTGTGGCTTACTATCCTCATCTGTTGGTATGCCCACATAGACCATTATATTGACGGCATCCGAGATGTCTAGATGTAAGTTTGTGGTGCCCTTATCCGGATGGAGAGCCGACCCATAAGCATTGTACATTTTTGGACCCAAATCGGGCGGCACAAACATTTTGGGCAAACAACTGGCAATGTTGAGGTTCCCTGTGCGCAGCGTATATTCGGGCATGGGCAGACCGCGCATTAGATCCGCAAAGCGAGTGGGCAGTATCTCAGCAAAATCATCGCCTGGTGGCCAATCCTTGAGCTTCAGCAGCATAGGTTTGCCATTGGCATCGAGCAGACGCTTGTGCATGCACTGAAAGCCCTCCCAGAAGTGACGCATTGGTTGATTGGGCACCAGATTTCCGTTTAGGCAATTTATTAAATCATTTGGCTTATCGCCAAAGTCACGACAGAAGGCCTGTGGATGCCACAAATCCAGGTTGAGCGAGCGCGCCACTTCAGATATCATTACTGGTTGCCCACATTTCCAAACCTCCTGATATAGCACACGATTGTCCGGATGCATTGCGTCTGTGAGGCGCAACAATTTCCCATCGCATAGCCACTCATGTGGAACTCCCGGGGCCAATTGGGTTGAATGTGCCAGCGTCATGGCACGTGGTGGGAGAAACCGTCGCAAGCCCGCAAGACCTTTGCGCAAAAAGTTAATATGCTTAAAATTGTCAAAGGCGCTCGTAATTGGGTCTTTGCCGAGTGTTTCCTTTGTCCAAACCCGTCCTGGCACGTAGTCAATGCCGTGTTGTCTTGCAAATTCCAGTTTCTTTGCATGCAATTGCTCTAGACGCTGTTGCTGTTGCAGCGTTTGTGCCGTTGCCAACGAGGAGGCGCTGGTTTGTTGCTTTAACTGCGACTCTTTGATCATATCCTGTATCAGCTGTGTTAGCTGCTCGTCCTTGACTTGCTGTTTACTTAGCAAGCATCCGCAAACCTGCGGCACTTGCCACAACATGCGCACCTCATGCAACAATCGTCCAAGCACATTTAAGGCATCCCCTGCAATGATCTGAGTCAACATCAATTCGGAAAGCAAATGCTTCTGTTGCTTATCATCGGTACAGAGCAGCCACTGGTACTCATCGTGTCCACGCTGCGTCTCAATGCGCCGCTTAACCTGCAGTCCCTCCTTGCGATCCTTGAAGCAATCGATGCACACCCCAAACCCACACTTGCTACACGTCCAGTGGTAATTAAAGAGCGTCGTATCGCATACATCGCAAATCTCCCGTATACCCTGGACAGCCTTCTTCCATGCAATTGTCCCATCTGGATTCTCGTGCAGCTTAAGCGCTTCCGCTTCCTGCCGCCACAAATAACAAAACTGATCCCCTGCATGTAGCAAAATATAACGGCATACTTGAATGTCCATATATCCAGCTGTTGGTGCAGTCTTTCCATCTGGCTGCCAAATGCTGTAATCATCGCTTGTGGGCTCTTGATATGGATTTGGAAAACCAGCAACGCTCAATTCACCAGCGGCATTATACTGCAAGCGTCGAAACTCATAGAAACGACAGTAGATATCACTGCTGTTGCTGCCGATGTTAATGCTTGGTGTGAAGAGTGGTGCATGGCGACGACGGCACTCGCGGCACTTGGGAATGGACGTCAATGTTGTGGATTCCTGTAGTTTAAAGCACGGCAAATGCTGCAAAAAGATTGCACAACTGGCTCGAAAAGCATTATCAAGCTGCTGCTCCTCAATGCTCAATTCGATATCATTTTTTTTGTGTATATTCTGATGGGGCTGCTGCTGTTGTTGTTGTTGCGGCTGTGAATCCATTTTGGACGTTGCACATGCCTCATCGGGTTGTGGCTCTGAATATGTATCCAAATTGGCGCGCTTGTTGCTGCAACTACTGCTGTTTGTTTCATTTGATATGTGTATCTCGATTATAGATTTGGGCTCCGAGCGTGATGTTAGTGATGTTGTGGATAAGGTGCGCTTGCGACAATTGTCAGCAGCATTTGTTGTCGGCGTTGCCAGACTTAGATTATCTGATGTTGCTTGCGACATTGAACTGTGCACGCGAGCGTTCGAGAGAAAGAGAGAGAGAGAGAGAGAAAAAGCATAATATGAACATCTCATAATTAGCCAGCTTATTACAATTAGCATTTGTAGCCAGCTTTGCATTAGACTTAATATTCTTTTCCTAAACAAAATAATTATTCTTGTTTTGCTCTTACGATCGGTATCGATATTCGTTATCGAGCAAAGCAGCTTCACTGGGATGCACATACATATATATCTAGGTGAACCGTTACAGTTACCGTCCACTTTGTACTATTTGAACAAAATTATTTATACAGAATATTATTTGTAGTAGTAAGGCCTATATATGAATCAATTAACTTTAACAATGAATAATCAAAAAATTGTACACATGTCGACCAACTCGACCTATTAATAATTTATCATTGAAATATGTATAAATAGGCGTTTGACTATTATATATACTATATATATATAAGCACATATTTGCGTGCTGATAAGCTTAAAAAATAATGCAAACACCCCCAATATAAAAACGATCGAATTACTCATTATCACGTAGTAGTATTCAGATATGTGATAATGGAAAAAAAATGTACTTCCTAATGCTTTATCTTTAGCCTCCGCTATATACGGTAAATAACAACTTTTTACAAATATATTTGCATACAAATGTGTGCGGTGACAATTGCACTGCGCTTTGCATTTAGAGACTTAACAGCATTATGAGATTTTTTCTTTTTTCTCTCTTTCCCTTATGCTCTTGCAACAAGTGTCAGTGTCATTTGCAGTATATCGATAAATTAGCTCTCACTATCGATTAGTAAAGTAAAGAAGTGTTGGGGTCAGGTCAGGCTGGACTTTAATGACTGCTTGGGTTACATAAATCAAGTGCTAATTTAAGCTTTTATGACGGCTGTCAAATAAACCTTGCCTGATATAGCACAAAAACGCCCTATCACACGCACATAAATGCTCTTGCGGAAGTTCTGATAATGTTTTGGGCGTGAACATCAGCAGCAAAGCCAGTGATACTCGTCTTGTCGATGTTTTGGGGCTAAATACCCACACTTGCATACACACATACACACAAACGCAAATAAACTGCAGTAGAAAGAACAGAAACAACTGAACTCTATAAAGCGTTGCTTGCTTTCTTCTTCTGATTGCCCTCTGCAGATTGTTGAATCAATTTACTTTCGGTACACTCTTTCATTGACTTCTCAATTAAATTTTTTTCAAAAGTTCAACCATAAGTTTTACATACGGTTTTTCAATTATTTTTCGCGTTAAATCAATAAAAACACCAGCATCGACAATGACATTATGTTTGTCCGCTAAATGGATAAAATGCCGTAAGAACAAGTTCATTATGCTCGCCTTTCGTGCCTAAACGTGACAACACTTCGTGGATATTACGAAACTAGCAGTCATTGCCCTATTATATCTTTCATGTAAAATATTAATATTGATGGTTCAAGACAAGTGATAACGCACAGAAATGCTACCTTTTGGACAGTAAACACAACAGCTGCACGACAACACTGGCTAGGGATTACTACATCACCCTACCTTAACGTTTTGTTTTGTCAATGAGTTTAAATTTTTGCACAACTAATTTCTGTGCATTTTATAATAATTCAACGCAAACTTCTGAGCAGTTTGCGAATTCACTTTAGCCACTCATTTAGTTGCTCATCAGATGTGGGGACGTAGAATTTTTATCAATTTAAATTGTGTACTTAATATAACAAACACACTAATACATAAGTTATTCACACACATTCAGTTGAACGCTGTGGCGTTCCAGCATACCAAGTATGCACGTATATGTATGTATGCACGGACGCATATACATACGTAAGTGTGTGGATGGGGCGGAATATAAAACAAGCCATTTTTCACTGAACAATTAATATACATTTGACAACGATTCCAACTTACATTTTGTTCTTGTATTTTACCAGTACACTTGCACATTCAATTTATAATATTTGACATTCAAATTGAAGATTATTTCTATATAGAAATTTAACTTTTCTGCACCAACGCGCACATACGCTTACATAGTATTAGATGTATCAAACTATCGATGGTATTCTCGACAACGTCCAGTGACCGTTTTTCTATATTATCGATTGTGGTCGTTTCGATATATTGATGTTTGTTTTAAAAAAGTAATCAATTGCCTTATCGATTAATATACTTCGTTATATGACAGCACATCACTAAGAGTCGGACAACTCGAGCTGTCTGTAATTGTGAAAATGTCCTCAACATTAATTAAATGTTTAAATTTGGCGAGGGTAGTAGGAACAGCAACGTTAAGAAATGCGATTACAACGTCGCATAACCATTGGACGGCATTAAGGTTAGTCAAATTACTTAAATAAAACGCTTGAAACACTTGCTTCATCGCTTGATGTTTTGTTTATATAATACACAGCCCGGCAGCTGTGGGAAGTCTTCTAAAATGCGGCATGCACACTACTAGTCCAGTACGAAACGAACGTCTTATGGAGTTTTTTGATGACCCCAAGCATTGGAGCGAGAACGAGGTGAAAGTTGGACGGGCCTGGAAAACCGATGAGCTCCGAATTAAGTCCAATAAGGAACTGCACCAGTTGTGGTACATTTTGTTAAAGGAACGAAACATGTTGTTTACTATGGAGAACGAATGCAACGACAAAATGGAAATATTTCCTAATCCTGAACGCATTGATAAGGTTAAAATCTCAATGGAGAACCTGGAAACTGTTGTCCGGGAGCGCAACAAGGCTTATCATCTACTAGAAACCGGTGAGACAGGCGAACGCCCACAGAAGCTGGTGAATAACGCATTCGGCTTGCGCTACTCTTACAAATCATGTGAGCATGTGCTGCCGGCCTTCATGAACACAAAATGGATCAAATCGAGGCATTTAAGTTACGGTGGACGTGCTGTGCATAAGTTCCTTCTGCATTACCGGGAGAAGCTATACAATGTGAAGCGCAAGGCCAAAAAGTGAGTACACGCGTTTGGGTAGTGAACTAATTAGAAATGCGTTGTTTATTAACATATTTATTTTAGTCGATCACGCAATGAGGTTATGATGTTGTTGAGACGCAACCCCAACATTGACTTGCAGATGTTGAAACGTAAGTTTCCAGACGTTGACGTCGACAAGCTTCTCAGCCATGATAAGACTCGTGGACATTATGTGCCCAAGGTTGATGTCTAAAAATCTTTTGTTTTGGTAACATTAAAATAAACGTAACTTTATCATTTATTTAGTCGTCAAATTTTATTTTTGTGCCAGTAAAAGCTGCTATTTTAGGCTTCAATTTCTGTTTAGCAATCCATGATGGATGCATGCCAGCCTCGCTATTTTCAGGAGCGACAGGTAAAGGTGATGAAATCGTTTCTGCAAAACTGCCGTCCTCAGCAAACTTTGTTTTCTTCCCTTTAAAATTTGTTATAATTGACTTTTCATTGGTCCGTGCTCCGCTGTTTTCCTGACGTTTGGTCATTGGCTTGCGAATCTTTTGTTCTGGCTGGTACTCATCATTATCCGTTTCATTATCATCTGACATAACAACAGCCGTCGATAGATACGGTTGGCCAGACTCTGTAATAAAGAATGGATCGATGACATGTGTTGGTCTCTCCTTTTCCTCCTCTTTAGGCTTCTTGTTTTTACATTTGACCTCAATTTCTGATTTATGTGCTTTTTCTTGCACCTTTTCCTTATTTTCTGTGCGTCTTAGCACTTTCTGTTTGGATTCATTTAATTTTTCGGCCTTAGGCATTTTAACGACTTTTTTGGGTTTACTGTTGCTTGAAATTACGTCCACCTTCATCGCTATGTTAGAACTATTTTTCAATTTTTTAACTTGGCAAATGCCTTCTACCGTCGAAACAATTTTTGTCTCAGTGTCTGGTGCTTTGACCTCTTGGCCCTCGGGTTTATTTTTCTCCAACCATTCTAAGCGCTTGCGCGACTGTGCTTTCAGATCTTTGAGTTCTTTCCGTTTACGACGCTTTTCTTCTGTCCGTTCTAATTTCAGACGGCGCTTGCTTGTTTTCAATATCTCATCACGCCAACTGGCATCAGGTTCACTACTCAAATTTAAGGCCTGCCGAAATTTAGCAACCAAGCCCTGCATAACTTTGTTTAGGCCCAACATGGCAATGGCAACTTCATCAGGTGTTGCGCGGCCATTGGTTAAAACCGCATTGTGCTTCTTTTCATCCTTCAATAGTAGTGAAGCCATTATATCTACAATTTTGAGTGACTTCAGTTGTGCAATATATTCCACATTTTTACGTTGCCGTGCCTTGTTTACTTCATTGTCCGGTTGTTTGTCCAACGCATCCTTCACTTTGCGCAACTTCTGTACCACCTTCGCAATTGTTTGAGAGCGAGCTTGTTGTATGATTTTTTTGTTGGTAATAACCTGTTGTTATATTATTGTTATAATGGATATACAAAACCATATTTTTAACTTACCAAATTGTTAAATTCCAATTTGTTTAGCATCGTTGTACTTAGCGAAGTAGCATGCTTCATACACCCGTTGATTTGTTTTTGTTTTCGCCATAGCTATCGATTTCAATATCTGAAGTGAAATGACATTTTGATATCGATTATTTTTGTTTCAACTAAGAGATAGTGTTGTAAAGTCCATTTGCATCCGAGATTAACCAATACTTACAAATACGGCAATGTAAAAAATTCTTTCTACAAGAAAACATAATAAACTCGTGAATTAATATAATAAAAATATTATAACATTAGTAATTACAAAAAACGCAATAGTATTAGATCGTGCATAAGTAGAAAGTAAAAGTCGTAACGATTATATCGACGTAAGAAGGAAGAAAAAAAAACAAGGAGGAGCCAATTGAAGCGACAGTAACAAAGAAGGTCCGGCAGCATACATACGTACGCATACATGCACACGTACAATGTACATAGATAAGCCAGCACTTCAAATTACATGCCACCAAAATGGCAAGCTTTAATTATATACAAATTAAGAAAGTTTTTGTTGCTTCTTTAATTTCAATAGTGTGATTAACTGCATTGCTGCATTAAGGGCCAAGCACTGCTTGAGTCATTGCGTTGGATGCGTGTGTGCAAATAATGTATAGATGTGCTTGTGTGTGAGCGTCAAGAAAAATATAAAAGGCACAGCCTAGCTAAAGTGATTCTGACTCACATTAATTTATACCTAATTACGAACTTAATTTATTTTAATCATTTTTAATTAACAATAATTTATGCACATTTCCTTCATTTGCAGTCGCTGTAGCCAACAGTTGCAGCTCTTATTTTGAGTAGGGCGAGGAACACGCACACCAATACAAACGCCAACAAACCAACACACATACTCCCGTTCAAAATACATAGACTGATTGCAGTAGTAAACATCGAAAACCATTACGGATAACCGAACGAAGACAAATGACAGAATACAAGCTAGTTGTTGTTGGTGCCGGTGGTGTTGGAAAATCAGCACTAACCATACAACTTATCCAAAATCATTTTGTGGATGAGTACGATCCCACAATCGAGGACTCTTATCGAAAGCAAGTTGTTATTGGTACGTTTCTGAAAATATGAGCCCAATTGCGGTCAGTGTTATTAAAATGAGAACGAAATTGCATTGTTTTTAGATGGTGAAACCTGCTTGCTGGACATTCTAGATACTGCCGGCCAAGAAGAGTACTCCGCCATGCGTGACCAGTATATGCGCACAGGTGAAGGTTTTTTACTTGTGTTCGCGGTAAACAGTGCCAAATCATTTGAAGATATTGGCACATATCGCGAGCAAATCAAACGTGTCAAGGATGCCGAAGAGGTGCCAATGGTGCTTGTGGGAAACAAATGTGATCTGCCCTCATGGAACGTGCAGAACGAGCAAGCAAGAGAGGTATACATCTTGCTTGGTTTTATCAAATTATAAAATGTAAACCACTTTAACCACCTACCACCCCATTATTGTATATCTGCAGGTGGCCAAACAATATGGCATTCCATACATAGAAACATCAGCCAAAACGCGCATGGGTGTTGATGATGCATTTTACACATTGGTACGCGAAATACGCAAGGATAAGGATAACAAGGGCCGAAAAGGACGCAAAACGAATAAGCCAAACCGTAGATTTAAATGTAAGATGCTCTAAGTGGATTCGCATTGGTTTTTCATTATCGCCTGTCCTTTATGTGTGTGTGTGCGTGTGCCTTTGTTGGGTGTGCAAAAAAGATTTGAAGTGCGTGCGCGTCATCATTCAAGTTCAGCATTCAAATTGTAACAGTTCATGATTTTGTGGTATTTTGCACAACGGCTAATAGTTTACGCACAAAAACACATTACACAAACAAACACATACACACACACATTTGCGCGCAGTTGGTGCAATTGTTGGGAGGAAGAACAAAATTGTAATTATTTTAAGCAGCTAAAGTTTTTATCGTTTGTCAAATAATTTTGTGCAGTATGTGTGTCGTTTAAAATGCTTTGTGGCGCCCCATTTAAGATTATTAATTATACATTTACCGTATATGTATAAATAGCTACGAAATACTATTGTAACTGCCTTTTTAAAGCTGTTGCTATTCCCGTGACAGCGCATTTGGTAGTCATAACCATTTGTTTTCAGTGAGCACAATAGAAAATTAAATATTATCGATAATTACGATATTTGTACGTAACTGATTGGTTTTCCATTTTGAAGAGCTACTAATATCAATTTAATGTCAGCCCTGTTTTATATCCTTTTACTCACACACAAGGACGCACAAAAAGAATTCCATTAGAAATTTCCACAAAAAGAAACAATTGAAAATTTTATGAAAAGCTCACTGTTCTTATATTTTTGTGGTGCTAAAGATAAAAAAAATCAACAAGTATGAGCACAAAATATTGTATGAGTTATTTTAATCGAATCGAACATTTTATTATTTCTACTTATATGAATAACTGACAGAGATTAATCAGTTTGCTAGCTTATGCGAAACTCTCACTACAGAACTAAATTGCAAAAAATAAAAATATGTCTATTAATATGTATGATTAAAAAACTTTATGCTCTTAATTCACTTACATCCATAAAAATGAATCATTTTTCAAACAAATGAAAATCACGTTTCGCATAAGTTAGAAAGGACTTGTATGTAGCAGATATTACTGCAGTAAAAAGCAGACTATTCATATACATACATACATAATTTGCTTTAAGCTTTTTATACATACATAATATTTAATTTTTTGTATTCATTTTTGCCATACAAAAAGAAAAATAAATCAATTGTGTGTACTATTTAAAATCCGAATCACTTGATGCTGGTTTTGCTGTGAAGTAACGGTAAATACATTTTATCGATATTAATTTCCAGCGGTATGAAAGTATGAATATTATGCAGTGCACCAAGTACATATTGTTATTGTCAAATCGTATATAAGTGATTTTTTCTAAATCAGTTGAAATAAATGCTAAAATGGGATAATGTATTAAATAAATTCTATTAGCATTTAATATTAAGTTTGTTTAGTATATATCAAAAAAGTTAGATTTACTCGATACCTGCGTCACTGTTGCGTGTCACTTGTTGCAGTAACAGTTACAGTCGTGGGTCGGCATGGCCTGTTATGAATCTGTTAGAAACAGTTTTTTGAAAACAGTTCACAGCTGTCTAATTCATTTTGCACATTCACTCCATGGCTGCAGTCTGAAAAATATATTTCGTCCCACATTTAATAATGAAAATTTGTATAATTATAATAATTATATAAATGTACAAAAAAATAATATTGTCGTTTACTTTACCCATTTTACCGAAAACTTCGAGATTTAGTGATCTCCAAGCTGTATGTCAATTTGAGCGTGATTTGGTCTCTAAATTATTAAAAGTTTATCATTGGGAAAATTGAATTTAAAATAAAAATTGGAAAATTGGAAAGGAAGTGACTGAATGTTTCACCTTCGAAAATTAGATATCATCTGCAGACTAGATTAATTTTGTATTTAGTACTGATTTCTGTAAAAAATATTTTTAATTGTTTAAATATTCATATTATTTCATATTATATTTATATGCAAATAATAAAAGTATGGACAAAATATATCTATCTTTTATTGTTATTTATTTTAAAATTAAATGGAATACCCTGAATTTTTCGAGCTTGTTCAAGAGAACGAGTTATTTGAACAAACGAACTAAGTGAACGACGACCGACGACTCAGTTCATTGGGCAAGTTTCGTGAGTCTGTCGATTAACTTTTTTCTAAAGAAAGTCGGCATTGCCTGTTTTTATTGATTATTGAAGTTGCGAAGCAGTAAATTTTATTTAATTGCAAAAAAATATTTATATTAGTGTATATACTAATTGCACCGTGAGTATAATCAGAGAAATTTTGTTGATATTCTGGTATCACCGCAAATTTGCGCATAAAATGCGGACGACGCCGTCAGTCGCCATCTTTTTTTTACAATGACGCCTCGCAGGAGTGCTACTCAGTTTGGATTTTTATTTGAGTACAAAAAATGAGTTCAAGACTTTAAAATTGCAGGAGACAGAAACATGAATATGGATGCAAATACTGTCGAAAATCGTGAGAAGGAGCGCGATCGTCGTGGTCGCGGAGCACGCGGATCACGATTCTCAGATGCCGATGGTAACAATGGAAATGCAATCGGTGGAGGGGGAGTAGGCGGCGGACCGAATATTGCACGAGACAGAAGCCGGGAAAGACGCAATTGCCGTGTTTATATATCCAACATTCCGTACGATTACCGCTGGCAAGATCTGAAAGATTTGTTTCGTCGTATTGTCGGCTCCATTGAGTATGTACAATTGTTCCATGACGAAAGTGGGAAGGCGCGCGGTTGCGGCATTGTTGAGTTTAAGGACCCGGAGAATGTGCAAAAGGCAATGGAGAAAATGAATCGCTACGAACTGAACGGCCGTGAACTGGTCGTCAAGGAGGATCATGGCGAACAGCGGGACCAATACGGCCGTATTGTGCGTGATGGGGCCGGTGGTGGAGGCGGCGGTGGTGGCAATGGGGGCGGTGGTGGCCGCGAGCATATTGACGATCGGGATCGTGGTTTCTCTCGACGTGACGATGACAGAATGTAAGTATCTTTATTATTTTTGACTTAATTACTTGTATTTCTCAATACACTAAGCTCTGTAGCGAACCGAAAAGGAAAAGTAATATTGCTCTGATCCAAACACCCAGTTGAAGCCGATTCTGTCATAAAACAGCTAACAACAATTGCTAGTGATACATTTTTTTTTTTGAATAGGGTATTCATCGCTTTGATAAAAACGCGATCTAAGGAAGAACTTTATCTACCGCTTTTCAGCTGTAACACTTAGTTACCTGTATATACATATCTAGAATATCTGAGTTGCGATTCTACTTGGTGGTGACAACTTTACTTTGAGGAGAAGAGTTCGCATTGAAAGGTGCATAGTCGCTTTTATTTAATCATTTGAAGCGTTCGCTGTGGCTGCATATATTAGTTGTACAACGTCGGTGATAATTGTTCAGCAAATGGCAAATTCAAGGTGATACATCCCATTGAAGGGGGCATATAAGATTTAATTTACAACGTTTTTTGACAGGATTCTGGTTTCACAGCCCATTGATTTGTGTTAATATGTTTGAAGATACTTTGGCGCTTAGATCACATACAAACAAAGAGTGTGTTTATATTTTAGGGCTCTTAATTGTTATTATAAGGCCTGTTCCGAATTTCGATTGCAACAAAAACTAGAGGTTCGCAAGTTGTGTCTATAATTTCCTTTGAACTTTCCTTTCCTTTGAAAATGTAAATGATAGAAATTGGTTTCATTTCGCAATTCGAAACACGCCTTATATTCATTACTATATGTTATTATTATATTTGGGCTGCATTAGGGTTTGGTTGCCGACTTCAAATATATTTACGTTGATAAATTTCTACAATTATGGGCCGATTTACAATCTATGATAACATTTAAGTTAGTTTGAGCTAAACACGAACTCAGTTAAGTCAATACTTCTCTGAAGATGGAAATGCTGTGGAAATTGATTAAATGTTAATGTCATTGTAAGGTTTGTTAAGAGTTACGATTGTTTCGTATTTAGAGTTAAATGTAGTCTATGTATTTATAATCTTTAAGCAGAGTCACTGCGTTCCAAATACTATTCTGTAGCTGACTAAATGATGCGTGCGCTCTTTTGGGATATCGAGTATTTGTTTTATCTCTTGCTTTTGTTATTTTTTCTCTCTGGATCTTTTGGCTTCTTTTTCTAGATCTGGGCGTAATAATTTTAACATGATGTCGAATGATTTTAATTCGTCGAATTACAATTTGTATGGGCTTTCTGCTTCGTTTTTGGAGAGTCTTGGCATAAGTGGACCTTTGCATAATAAGGTTTTTGTTGCTAATGTGAGTATATGTATTATAAAAATTCCAATAATTGTATGTAAACAAAAAAAAAAACCAAAACTATACCATACCAAACCAAACCATATCCGTATATCCCATCAAATGGATGTATGTATATCTACTAAGTATGTTTTGTAGCTTTTATTCTTCGCCCAGTCGTACTGTAAGTCGTGTAAGTTGTTTTATTCTGTCTACACACATTTTGATATCATCATGGGCTCTGTTTCGTATTTATAACCCAACTATAAAGTTCATAAAACATTTGAATTGTCCCTTTTATGATTTGTGGGCGAGTTCACATTGCAATTTCACAGAACAACCCATCGCTCCTCTTAATTGGTATTTTTTCCTGATCGATGTTTATTTAATTAATCGAATCAAATGTAATAATAAGAAATATTTCGATATTGTAATTTATGATTTTATTTTGTGATATTATGCATTATTTGTTGGATTAAGAATCTCTTGATGAGACAGAGCTTGTCGTTTTCTGTCCGATATCCACTTTCCGTTTCAAGCAACAAGTATTTAATGGATGGAATATTTTTAACAACTTCATTCTATCCCGAAAACAGAACAATTGAATATAGATTTCAATTTAATTTTTGGTACTGCAGTTTGCCCTTATGTTATAGATGAAATTCCTTGACCAATTCCAAAATTATTACGAGCGAAGGAAAGAACCCGCAATATTCTTAATGCAATATAAATTTTTATATCAACAGTTGCTATTACCTGATATCATCTTTGTATCATCGATCGTATGTGAGGATAACTTGATGTCAATTTTTTTCATTTATAAACAAACGATCCTCATAAAGACTGTTGCGTTGTATTGTTGTAATGCGAAAGAGATTAAGTGAAATTTCAGAGTGGTTGGTTTGTGTTTTTGTGATTGCCGTCGCATCGATATCGAAGTCCTTCCTGCTGTGCGTGACCTGAGAGAGGGAGAGAAAGAGTGGAAACTGGGTTATAAATATGAAACAGCCAACTGGGCATGGCTGGATCCTGAGTTCCTTCAGACTTCGTTTGCCCCTAGTAATGGTAGCGGCCGGAGTCAGAGTCGAATCTGTGCGGACTACGCTTGAATATATTTTATTTAGATTATACATATATTAGTTTGTATTTCAGCAAGTCCAAAGGTCAGATCTTTATTGCAATTTGCTAATATTTTGCCATTGTTATGTTATATCGACAGCTGGACTATAAGGTGGACAACAAGAAGCTCAAGCAGGTTTTTAAGCTGGCCGGCAAGGTGCAGAGCGTGGAGCTTTCCCTGGATAAGGAGGGTAACAGCCGTGGCTTTGCTGTAGTTGAATACGATCATCCTGTGGAAGCAGTACAGGCAATTTCTATGCTGGATCGCCAAATGCTCTATGATCGTCGCATGACGGTGCGTCTGGATCGCATTCCCGATAAGGGTGAGGGTCTTAAGTTGCCCGAAGGATTGGGCGGCGTTGGCATTGGTCTGGGCCCCAACGGCGAACCACTCAAGGATGTGGCACACAATTTACCTAACGGTGGCAATCAAAATGCTTCGCAGCTTCTCAGCAATGTGCAAAACGCCCAGCAACTATCGGGGGTTACTGGGGGTCCGGTTGTCGGAGGCGGCTCCAATGCCGGCAATCTCTTGGGAAGCCTTAGTGGTGTCATGTTTGGCAACAATTCATCCGTGCAGCCATCTCCGGTGGCTCCAAAACCCAGTATGGGCAATAATTCAGGCAGCGGTGGTGGCGGGCTCAATTTAAATAATTTGAATCCCAGTAATTTGGCTGCTGTAGTTGGCAACTTGGGCGCAGCGTTGTCAAATCCTCTACTGACGTCTTCACTTAGCAACCTCGGGCTTAATCTAGGCAACTCTGGCGGCAATGATGATGGTCTCGTTTCTGCCAGCAATGTGGGATTGTCCAATAATTACAGCAGCGGTGGCGGCGGCGGTTATGGTGGTGCCGGAAACAACTACAATAGTGGCGGTGGAAGCTCTGGCAGCGGCGGCGGTGGCGTCTCTGGTGGCAATGTGGGCTACAATGCATATAACAGCAGTGCTGGCGGTGGCTCAAATGCTGGTAACAACCAGCTCGATGGCAATGACTACGGGAATGCTGGCAATCAATTGGACATGTTTGGAGGCGGTGGTAACGTTGGCGTTGGCGGCGGCAATGTTGGTGTTGGCGGAGGAGCTGGTAATGCTGGCGGCGGTGCCCGTAAATCCGACACAATTATTATCAAGAATGTGCCATTGAGTTGCACATGGCAGACGCTGCGCGACAAATTCCGAGACGTTGGTGAAGTCAAGTTTGCCGAGATTCGCGGCAATGATGTCGGCGTGGTTCGATTCTTTAAGGAACGCGATGCTGAACTGGCCATTGGTAAGATTTAAATATTCCTGCTGCCGTTATGTTAATGACTCTAACGTTCGTTTTACCTTTCCCCTAACAGCTCTCATGGATGGTTCCCGTCTCGATGGGCGCACCATTAAAGTAACCTACTTTTAATTCATAGCTCTTAGATTATAACCGAGCAATTCGTACGTTCAGCCAATGAACCAGAATAATTTATATGTAGATGACATGACCAACGGCTTAGATTTTCCCACAGCAACAAAGCAGCGGCGAGGTTGTTCAAGCGGTTTTAGTTGTAGTAACTACAAGCATATAATTGTTTAATTTTTATACACATGTATTTTACACTACTCATAAAAAGTATCATAAAATAATTGACTTTCCAAAAACCAGAAGACGCAATTCATATAATGTTTAAGTGATTCAATTAAATTTAAAAATGCAAAATAAAACATCGTTTTATAATGCTAAGGGGGCCTATCGTAGAGTGTTGGGTGAGAATCCAGCATCTCAAACTACTTTAAAATTAATTACAATTTCAAAATTACGCCACACACGCCAGCTTGTTATTTTAAAACATACCTTGCGGCGAATTCATAAACCAAAAATTGGTTCGTTGCGTTATTGGAAATGATTAGTCATCGGATAAGTTCCGAGGTTTTACACTAGATGGCAGTTCACATTGAAACTAATCGAATTATTGTTCCATACCTATATGCAGTGGTAAACATTTAACGCTTAAACCATTTATCAGTAGATGGTGCTTTCCTATCGAAAATCTGCTGAACACTGCAGAATATTTATTTTAATAAAAAGAAAAAAGTATCTTCGAAGTTATATTGTGAGATACTCTTACAGATCTTCGATTTTGACCAAACTTTCTTGAAACAACTATAAGATATAAAAGAACGAATTTAACCACACTTAGAATATTTTAGGTCATATAAAGTTCTCCGCAATTGGTTAAGATTTTTCAAGAAAGTTTTTTATACCAAATCCATTCAATAATATTTGAAGCAAATATAAAGATAAACACTTGAAAAATATCCAGCCTAAAAATAAGCAAGACTATGTTCCTTAGCCAGTTGGGGGGATATTAGGATGCCCTTTATCAAAAACTATATTCAAGCTAGATGCTTGCACGTTTTACCGGATAAGATTTATAATCCAGCTAACATTTAAATAAAACACTCAATTGACATCAATAGTATAGTTATTAACTTTTGCTTAACGGCTAATCGAATTATTGGTGATTACTTGTGGATTAAATACAAAAGAGTCAGAGCTTGATTATGTGCATGGATGCTGATCTGGGGTTTTAGATGGAAATGCTCTTATCTATTTTGTCGTTTCAGTAGCAGCCGCGGGAGTCGCTTTGAATCGCTCTAGACGTGCACGTGCCTTCTCGGCCCAGTCCCCCTGAGCCTTAGAATCGGTGGTGGCGACAGCAGTAGTGGCAGTTCCGCCGAAACGTTCTTTGCGCTTTTGTAGCTTCTCGTCGACCACCGTTTTTGGGTTCTTTTCCGGCACGACACAGCCGAAACGCTCGGCACGCCGTTTTAATGCCTCTTTTTGCTGTTCATCAGTTTCCTTATTGCCATTGTTGGCTTTTATGGATGCACTTGAAGACTTGTTGACCGCAGGGGAAGCAGCAGCAGCTGTAGCAGTAGTAGCAGCAGCCGGAGCGTTTGCATCGACTTTAATGCCAAACTTTTTGGCCCGCAGTTCCAAGCGCTCTTGGGTACTCAACTCGACAATCTTTTTGTCGATTCCTTTTGTAGCATCTTTGCTGTCCGTTGCAGAGCCTCCAGCAACAATGAGTTTGTGTGGTGTTTTTGTTGTTTTTTCTTCAGCGTCCGAGGCTTTGATGCTTTCTGATTTAGGAGCTGCATTCTCCTTCGATGGTGTTGTTGTTGATGCTGTTGCCAGCGTCGCTAATTGCTGCAGCGAATTGTTGCGTTTTAGCACAATCTTTTTAGCTGGCGTTGATGCATTAGTTGTCTCAGGCTTTGACTGGACCGACGACGTCGTTGTCAATAGCTCTGGCAATGTAGCAGTTGATGCCGTGGGCGTGCTTACGGGACTTTTCAGCAGCAAATCTTCGTGATCATCGCCCAATAGTTTGTGCTCGTCTTCATCTGTAAATGAAACATCGTCGTCTATTCCATCCGCAATGGCGTCTGCTATTGCGCTATCCTCCAGCGAAATGTCACCCTCAAGCAAAGCCGTCTGCAGGCGGTCTTGTAGCTCATTTTTATTGCCGTTCAATGGCAAGCCACGCATCTTTAGCTCGCGCTTTAAGTCGGCAACCTACAATCAGTATTCACAGTGTGGGTTGCTTGCGGGCATATTAATTAAATGTTTATTGCTCACCTTCATTTTAGTAACATCGCTTTCTGGCATTTTTATTGATGTTTTTAGAGAAATTTGCGGAACACAATAATTTTCTATAAACTATCGATACGGCAACACTGTGTCGTGCCGTAAAAATATTTGTTCACTGAGACAAACAGAGATGATATTAGATATAACAGTTACAATACAACTATGTGATATTATTGCCCAATTTTTATCATATAAATTAATTTACAGAAATAAATTATATCATCTAAATAGCAATAAAAACTTGTTTTACTGAACTGAACAGGAAAATTTTGCTTAATAATAATGTGCAATACCACACCATAAAATGAGGAGCAAATTCTGTTAAGTTTTGAATTTGTATATTACGATTTAAGTGTTGGAAAATCCAATAAAAGCGCTAGAATTGAAATTTACTATTCACCACGGGCTGCACAAATATAAATAGATTATATATGGCATATTATTGCAAGTTCGTTTCATTATATCAAATAGCTGTAATAAGAACGCATAATATTTGTTTTTGTCACTTCAGTGCTACCAAACTCACCCCTATGCTGGTTATAGCTAGCACATCGTACACAAGATAAGATATAAAGAGGAGTGCTGTCCAAAAATAGCAAACAAGCAGAAAGCAGCACAATCCGTGAAATCCCCGCACGATCCACAGTTGAACAAAACCCGACCGGAAACGGGAAATACATGCAATATTATCTCTCTGGCCTGATTCTGGTCCCCATTTTCTTCATTCATTTATACGAAAGTTAAAAAAAATATTGTTAACGTTGAAAAACAAAAGCGCAACTAAAGATGTGGAGCACTATGCGCCAGATATTTTCTTTTCGGCCTTGAACTAATCTCGGACCAATTGCATTGTTTTTGAAGTACCACACCGAACTGCACCTGCACGCCGTATCTTCCTCTCTCTCTATCTCTCTCTCTCTCTCTCTCTCTCAACCACTTAGTGCTGCGCACATATGTTGCTCATATGGGGCATAAGTAGCTGTCCCTAATTGGCACTGCAACTCATTCATACATATTTATTATAATTTTTCCGGCCTACGCATTAACCTTTTGCCTGTCAGCATTCAAAAGTGTTTGCCGCCCTTTAAGGCAAGCTCAGTGCATTCAGCTGTAATTATAATTAATGCCTAATATACTCGCAAACATCTAATGTACTCACATAGATACCCATTGCTGTGGCCATT
Source organism: Drosophila macrospina (assembly GCA_035042075.1). Lineage (NCBI taxonomy): Eukaryota > Metazoa > Arthropoda > Insecta > Diptera > Drosophilidae > Drosophila > Drosophila macrospina. Next base: position 1,036,525 of record JAWNLW010000397.1, on the reverse strand, counting down.
CTTTAGCCTTATATGGATGGGGAGGGAGCTTTAATTACAGTTACAACTACTTAACGGGCACGCATACGACAAGCGCGGTCATGTCGTTGATTAATTGTCAACGACAGCTGCGTTCACGTTCTGGTTACGGGATTACGCAAGTGGATTTAAGCTGTTGTCCAATTTGGTCATGTATCAAAGGTCTATAGCTAGTGTTAGCAATTGTTAATATTAATACATTACTTTTTAAAGACTGTACAATCAATCTCGTGAGCCAAATAAATTCAATTTCTACAACTTTCAAACATTTTTGATGCTCAGCATTTAAAAACGATTTACGAAATTATAGCGAAGACTTTCCGTCTTATTATTATTAATGTAATAATAAGTAAATTACTTGCCATTATAAAGTGAGTAATTTTCTTTAAGAATATACAAACATACTTAAAGAAGCTTTTACAATATAAGAATAGCTACAAAATGGGTTGCAGTTGGTCTTATCAGAAGAAGAAACGTCATTCAAGAGACAAATAGGCGTCATTTTTAGAGAGAGAGAGAGAGAGAGAGAGAGAGAGAGAGAGAGAGAGAGAGAAAGAAAGAAACAGGGAGAGAGAGAAAGAAAGAGAGAGAGAGAGAGATAGAGATAAAGGCTTGAGCTCACAGTAGTTTGTTGCATTCAAAAACAGAAATTAGAATTGTATTATATTATTTATTTATTTAACTGAAAATTAAATTAAAGTTCAAATTAAAATGGTTTTGTAGTCTGGTAGAAATATAAAAAATGGATTAAATAAATTGAAAATTTGTTAATAATAATATTAAATAGCTTTCATATTTTTCAAACTCTTTCAAATCATAAAACGTATTTATTATATCATTTATTTCAGTTAGTTTTTCCGAGCGAAATAACAACATTATTTCTCAGAGTGCAGCAAAAGAGAGCTCTGCTCTCAGTTCACTCGGCCTCTCGGTATATTCGTCCGTCAGTTTCGTGACGACTGCCCGAGCGATCGGTTGTTCCAGCTCTCTGTAAGCTGTAGGCTTTTGTTGTTAATAGTCGTCTTTGTGCGTTTCGTGTATCTTCGTGTTTCCAAGTTTGGTCGTTGATCAAAAGACGTCATCATCAACAGACGAACGTGTCTCGATTGATTTGTTGCAAAAATAAAGTGAGAAATCGAATACCAGTGCAAGTTTGACTACGAGAACGTATATCTATAAGTACGTGCCTGTTACATTCCAGCGTAACGTAACTTAAAGTTGCCTAAAACGTCAATCAAAACCAATATTAGCCAATACTTATACAAATATATATATACATCAATACCAATATATTGGTGACCTTGTGCAGCATATGTATCTTAAAGATTTGAGTGTGTGTATCTTTTGTGTAAACATCATCAGTATAATCAGTAGAAAGCATCTTGGCAAATGTTGGGCCAATCAACCTGTTCACTGCATTCTGGGCTATTATTGTATTTAATTTTGTTTCTGTTTTTCTGAATATTTTTTTATTTTGAATCGTTGAATTCGTTTGCGTGATCACCTCTTTATCACCTGAGTCACTTTCGTATGGCGTTCACGCCCGCCCAATGGCTCTGGAATGCTAACCAGATTTCTGATTACGAGTATAACTGCTCTCTTACTCTCTTCTACTCGCTCTCTCTCTCCTCTCATCTCTCTCTCCCTGCCTCTGTCTCTGACTCTCGGCTGCTTTATCTCCCACACTTGGCTCTCTGGCTGCGCGCACCTTTTAGGCCCGTTACCATTTTTAGTTAACAACAATTATATGGCTGCATAACCAATAAAGGCCAACAGGCCTAGCCTACTCCTAACGAGTAGGGATGGGGTGCGGCGGTGAGAGGATGTGTGTGCGCTATCACAGGAAACCTTTAAGTACGTGCGAGCATAGACCCCAACTCCCCTGCACTTAGTGATCCCCCATATCATGAAACTGCAAATCAATTTAGTGCGACCTATTGCCATAATATATGACCTCAATTAATTAAACTAATTGACAGCGCGTGCCTCGCAAATTCCGTTACCCGTTACCCGTAACCCGTAATCCGCAACTCGAACCTGACACACAAACCCGCAACCGAATCGCAACAATCTGAATATTTGTATGTAGTATATTCTATGTACATAGTCAGTCTAACGGTTAACGAGCTTTATAGTTGCACTTATCGCGCTTTCAAGTTGATTTCTTTATGTGGCATATATATATAAATAAATATACACATGTGTAGGAGTAGTCCTATGTGTGCATATTCTTATCTAATCAGTTTATTAAATACGAAAACACATGCGGTAATAATAAAACAAAATATACATATGTACACATCTAACATTTGCCGAGCAAAAATGAATAACAAACTTACCTTTTGGTTACCATACGCGATATATGGGCACCTTTAGGACTAAGTGTACTCGTATATGTATTCATATATAGTAAATATGTATTCAAAGAATTCTTCTGCCAGAAGATTCTCTATTTGTTGTCTGCTAACTTAACTTAAATTGAAAACTCAAATATATATATATATATATATATATAGAAGAGAGTATAGCGAACAGCGTAACTCGCATAATGAAACATTTTATGATAAGTTGCTTAACAATTTGGTCAACTGAAAGCATACCTACATTTGCGGAAAAAAATAATATTTTTTATATTGATAATCATAGAATTTCCTTAAATATAAATATATTTTGACTTTTGAGAAATGGTTTTTATGTTCTTTTATTTTGAGATGTATATGAATACGAGTAACTTTAACTGCAAATGTTCTTTAGAATTCAGGAATCTATTAACATCTATTGATTAGATTATCAGACGACTTGGTCATGGCTATATACTTATATATACTGCTGTATTAAGATTTATAAACGTAGATAAGATTAATACCGATTGTGCGTTTCTCCTGCGAGATTCCGTGTTTTCAGTCTATAATAATTAAAGAAACCTATTAAATTGTGCCCTTGGCATTTATAATCAACTTAGCTGGACTTGCTGATCCTGAATAATATATATATAATTTATTATTTATTTATGTAGCACAAAACATAATTTGATTAAAGTTCTACGGAGTATCTCGATCTAAAATCTTCTTGATTGTAATTGGATAAATTCTCTTGAGGTAATAACTGCAATAATTTTCAAGTAGCCTGCAAAATGATTTCATTTGCAATAATGTAAATTCAATTTGAGTCAGATAATGAAACAAAACAGCTGAGGTTGGTGGTCAGAAACCACAGAGTACAGACTCTAATTTATTATACCTAGTTCATTATTAACATATTTATACAGCTATATTATTATACAGCGATTTAATAATCGCAATAATGTAAATTCGAGTCAGATAATGAAATAAAATAGCTGAGGTTGGTGGTCAGAAGCCACAGAATGCAGACTCTCATTTATTATATTTATATTTTTATTATATTTACACAGCTATATTATTATACAGCGATTATTATACTACTACTTGTGGTAAATGATGCACAATGCGATTACAAGTGACTGATAAAGGCACAAAGAAGTCGGGGGCAGCTTCTAAAAAGAATGTCTTAACAACTGTAAATATCAAAGAGGCTTTGAAGCTTGATCGGACAGAAGGCGGGGTAGTTTGTGAGAGTGAAAAAGAAAGAATAACAAGACAGAAATGTTATCATTGACAAGCTGAACATTGCATACTCTTCCAGGGTAAAGTAATGTAAAATGTAACGTTACATTCTCTCGGTTCGTTACTTTGCCAAATGAAAAAAACATATAATAGGTAAAATATTTTAAAAAGCAAAAATAATTTCATAAAACAACACAGCTGTTCGAAATAAATGTTGATTTTTAGCCGATTGCTTCCATAGCAAATATATGTGTTGTAGTAATCCAATTAGCTCGTTCTCTGCTACACGAATCGTGACAAGATTATAATACCCTGCGAAAGGGTATAGAAATTGAATGAGAGCGAGAGTGCAACAACAGCATTGGCAATGCCAAGAGTGTGAATGTGGCAAGTGTTCCAAGAATATTACGACAATATTCGTATCAACAAAGGCGAAACTTGATATGTAAAGTTTACAAGAGGCCAACTCAGTTCCTACATCGGCCCCTCTCTGCCGCTCTCTGCCGCTTTCTGCCACTCTCTGCGCCGATAACAAAGAAGACATTTTAAGTACATTCATACATTCAATTATGTAGTATATAATTTATGTTTAAATAATTTATTATGTGTATTAATTACAATACGCGTACAATTTGTGTCAGCTGTTGATAGACGATTTCCGTTAATCATACAGAATGTATTTAATACCCTGTAGCTGTGGATTTGTAATGCTGAATGATCATTATGTTGGTAAGAGCTCCAAATTTTGAGCAAACTTTAACGGCAGCCAAGCGGGCAGCCAACCATTAAGTACTAGTGGCAACAACAATAGCAATAACCACAACAAAAATAAATAAACAACATTTGGTTGTTGTTTTGCTTTTAATTGGTTTTTTTTTTCCTTTGGGCTGTTCTTGTTCGACGCTTTTTAAATTATTATAAACAAAGGAAATGTGGGCGCTGTTTTAGAGACTGCAGTGCAAATAATTTACTTTATAAACTATAGCACACATACACACACATTGCAAATACAATACCTGAATGTGCTCGCCAAAGTCTGTAACAATTTCTATTTATATAAGCAGCTGATTAAGCAATATGCCAAAGATTCTGAATGAAGTAATTGAAGATTATTCAATGAGCAATGTTGGAAGAAATGCCGATTTGCTGAATGAAGGAACATAAAATATTTCAATAGTTTCATATTTAACTTATTTAATCAGGGGAAGCAAATTCTGACTCAGAAAGTTGTCCTAAGTTGTACATATGTGTATGTAAAAGAACGAAACTACAAAGAGAGCACTTAACCCCCATTGGGGTTCGTGCACAGCAATTAGGTTTAATTGTGTAGGGGGTTGGCAATGACAGCGAACTGAGAGATCAGCGTCAAGATCATGGCGCCAAGAAGCAATATGAATATCAAAGAGTTGCTGTAGTTAAAGTTCTAGACCTTTGAACGCGTTTCAAAAATTCATTTATTTGTTTAACGTAAACTAAGGTCAATGTAAAAAAGGAAACTACTTCGTTTTTAATAAGGAAAAGCTTACACAAATATTACTATATATACAAATGTATCAAACACTCATATGTGGCATGCCCCAAAGCAAGTATTGATGTGATGAGAAATGCAAACGGTAAACGATGATCAACGTACAGATACGAAGATGTCAATATAACCGGTTTGCAAGCAGTGAGGTAAACTTGGATGCAACTTGTGGGTTAACCTGTTGGGGAGTTACTTTATGAGTCACTAGAATTAGATCGTCATTGTAAGGCTCGTATACTCGTATAAACCTAGGCACACTTTCATACGCATATTTGTACATACACTCAGTGTGTATATGTTTGCAATTGACTGACAATAATTGCGGATGAGTCACACCGCAAGATTTCTGTTTCCCAGAATTCGAATGAGTTTTCTGCGAATTCCAGAATGAGAAACATTCAGACTCTAACTGTAACCGAAATGCAAATTAAGCAAAGACTCGATTTGTGGATATTATGTTAACCGTTTGGATATGAGATGCTGTAGGGAAATCTAGTTCATGGTTTGTTTGGGTCAACAACTCGTTTGGTTGACGCTGACAGAAAAACCAGTTTTAATTAAAAAGAAACATTTATTAGACGAAATTTTGTTTAACTGGTGAAAGTGTATTAACTTATATAAGGCGGACACTATAACAATACCAACTACAGCATTAGGAGAAATAATAGTTAATGAATTACGCAGAATCAATTTAAGCATTGAGTTTTCTTTCTGCGATTGTCATAAAACTTTTAATTGAACTGAGAGCCGCTCTGCAAAAGCTTGGCCAATGTGCAATTTCGTTTAGTAATGAAAACTGTCCAGCTTTTGCGCCAGACTTTATTTTTCTCAATTGGTTTGCTGATTAGATTAAAAGTTTTGAAGTTCAAGTTGTAACAGTTGATAAAATGCACAATATATTTATCACCTGCAGTCAATGCTGGCATTATGCATGGCTTGCGAATGTGAAGAAAATGCACCCACACAAATACATACACGCACACACACACACACACACACACATGCAGACAGGAGATTTCCGGTTGCAATGAGATGTGGGTGTGGCAAGATAAACAACGCATGTCACTTCAACATATGCCACCAAATGGTGCAATGCAATGCAACAAACTAAAATCTCACACACACACTGATGTTCACGCCACATTTTCGCTTTCTTTACAATTTGCAGTTGGCTTTGCACAATGTCGAAGAGCCTGCGCCCTCTTAAGATAACCATCGTTGGCGATGGCATGGTGGGCAAGACCTGCCTGCTGATAACATACACACAGAACGAATTTCCCGAGGAGTATATACCGACTGTGTTCGATAACCATGCCTGCAATATAACTGTTGATGATAACGAATACAATTTAACGCTCTGGGATACTGCCGGACAGGAGGACTACGAGAGGTTGCGCCCACTGAGCTATCCAAATGTAAGTACATAGCTCTTGATACATATCATATTTATCTAATCTTTATGACTTCGTTTTTCTTTCTGTTACAGACGAACTGCTTCCTGTTGTGCTATTCCATCAGCAGTCGCACCTCGTTCGAGAATATCAAGAGCAAATGGTGGCCGGAGATTCGTCATTTTGGCACAAATGTTCCAGTAGTTCTGGTGGGAACCAAACTGGATTTGCGTATACCAAATTCAGAGAAATTTGTAACCACACAGGAAGGACGACGATTGCGCAAGGAGATACATGCCCACAATTTAGTCGAGTGCTCGGCAAAGAAGAAGATCAATTTACAGCAGGTGTTCGAGGAGGCAGTACGAGCGGTAGAGCGGAAGCCAAGATCAAAGCCTCCCTCGTGCGAAATACTGTAATTAAGTCGTATGCATAATGTTTAATATTGTTATTATACGTAATTGTATTATGTAACTATATATGTATGTACTATATATATAGACATACGTGTATAATGTCTGCTTTGGGCGTTGGACTTGTTTCACAGTGTGTAGAAAATGTAACGATAAGTTGTAATTTTAAGTTTAGCTGTGTGAAATCAGTTTTGTATGCCACCAAAGTGCATTTTTTATTTAAAAATCTAAACACAATATGTAAATTGATTGAATTTGAATGCGAAAATAGCCTATATGTATAAATATTTACGCCAAAATATATAAAATGCTGCAGTCGGGAGTGCTCCTATTGAAATACCCTGTACGCAGTACATGTCATTAAAATTGTGGTTGTATTTTCTGTACTTGGGTGGGGACTGCATTGTCAGTATCCTGAAATCTAAATTTTACAATGCTTATTTGAATATTTCGATAAGTTTGCGCGTAATGTTATCGAAACGAATACCAATAACCGATAACCAACGGAGGTATGCCAACTCGTGCAAATTTTGGCAACCAGAATAAATTGAAAAAACAACTGTCTGCATAAACGAAAAAAAAATTAATATAAAATGCGCGCAAGCAGAATAAATGTGACCGTTTTCCTTTTAGAATTGTCGCATACTGTTAGCTGACGTATGTTAAGGTGGCTGTAAATGTGAGTTTAGCTTGTGCTTTTTTCAGTTAAGTCGGAGATGTTCACACTGGTGAAGAAGAAGAAAAAGTACCAATTCAGAAATAAGGTACCAATTTGGTACTAAAAAGTACCGAGTGTCACAATCGCGTTTGTATTTATTTTTCTTTTTTCGGCTTTGTAGCCATAATGAGCAATGAAAAGGCTGAAAAGGCCAAAGTAAGTGCACAAATTAAGCATGTGCCCAAAGATGCCCAGGTTATCATGTCCATCCTCAAGGAACTCAACATCCAGGAGTATGAGCCTCGCGTTGTTAACCAAATGCTCGAATTTACATTTCGTAAGTACGGCTGCAGATATTTCTAAACGCAACTATATAAATAAACTGCTTAATGCTGTAGGCTATGTGACTTGCATATTAGATGATGCAAAAGTATATGCAAATCATGCACGCAAGAAAACCATCGATTTGGACGATGTTCGACTGGCCACAGAGATGACGCTGGACAAGAGTTTTACGGGGCCGCCATCACGTCATGTGCTAGCCAAGATGGCAGAGCTGCGCAATGCGATGCCACTGCCACCCATTAAACCGCATTGCGGTCTCAGATTGCCGCCGGATCGTTATTGTTTGACTGGTGTCAACTATAAGCTGCGCGCCACAAACCAACCCAAAAAGATGACCAAATCGGCGCTGGAAGGACGCACTGTAAAAACGGTTGTAAAGCCTGTCTCTAGCGCCAATGGGCCCAAGCGAGCACATTCTATGGTGTCTAAGCAGCAGGTAGTCACCATACCGAAGCCTGTTATCAAATTTACAACCACAACGAAAACTGTCTCTGCCATGGAGGTAAAGAACGAACCGAACGCCGATATGAAAATGGAGGTGGATAGCGATGCGGCGGCCGTAGGGAGCATTGCTGGAAGCGGCGTTGCTGTAAAGCGGGAACGTGAAGAGGAGGAGTTTGAATTTACAGCGAATTAGATATACACACATACATTTATACAAAAAAATCACCCAATTAAACGTACATTAACTCGGTCATATTTAAATTTGATTTTATTTGATTTATATGTGAAATAACTTGAAAAATTAATTGCATTGACATATTTTAGTAATTGAAGCGTTTATTGAATAACCATAGTTTTTTAAACGAATATTTTAAGTTAATACGAGTGTAAATCTCATGAGAATGTGTAAATGGCTAAGAAGGTGGGACTTCATTTAAGTGCCAATATAATGGTACAGCCAAGATCCATAATTTGCAAGTACTCGGAGCCGCCATCCTGTAGCCGATAACAGCACTCCTGCAATGGATAAACGTTTAGAATTGTAGCATTTCATTGTCCAAATAGAATACTTACGCCCAACTTGTCGCATATGATGGCCTTTTGTGTGTCGGTTAGTGAGCCACAACGGACAATGAACTCAACAAACTGCTCCATCATTTGACCAACGCTGTACGCTGAGTGGCCAATTTCACGCACAAACTGCTCTAGACGCTCATATTTGCCTGAGCGGCAGACTTCAAGGTAGTCTTCTAGATAATGTTCTGGTATAATGCCGGACATCTCGAGTAGATCGTCTGTGTTAATAGTGTGCTCGGCGCCCTTAAGGCGATAACATGATTGCAATGTAGTTATGGCTCTTCTCAAATCACCACTCGAAATCTTTACAATTGACTTATACGCATCAGGATCAATACGAACTCCCTCTAACTTACAAATGTGTTCCAGACGAGCAATGATCTGTGTTTCACCTAGCGCCTTAAAGCGAAACTTGGAACAACGTGAAGTAATGGGCACAATAATACGCGACACATAATTGCATATGAGACAGAACCTGGTGCTGCGGCACTCCTTTTCCATGGTGCGACGCAAGGCTGCTTGAGCCGCGTGTGTCATTGAGTCTGCCTCATCGAGTACAATAATCTTGAATGGTGGACATGGACGGCCATCTGGACGCGTATTGCTCGCTGTCAGCTGTGCAAAGTTCTTAATCTTAGTGCGCACCACATTAATGCCGCGCTCATCAGAAGCATTTAACTCGAGAATACGATCGCGATACATATCACCGAATATTTGACGAGCCGCCGCCAGAATAGTACTGGTCTTGCCGGTTCCAGGTGGACCGTAGAGCAGCATATTTGGCAAATCTGCACCTTCGACACATTTGCGCAAAACGGCCACCACCTCCGACTGTTCCACAACATCGTCTACACATCGAGGCCGACTATATTGAGATTGCAACAATTGTTGTAGTGTTATTATTATTAGTAGAAGTGTGCTTTTTGCAGCAGCTTACTATTTTTCAACCCAAGGAGCAGGTGGCTTGCGACGTTCAATGGGTTCATTGGCTGCTGATTTTTCTGTGTTGTTGCTGTTAGCACTGGATTTTCCAGTTTTTAAAAATGCCTGCATTTTGTTAAAACAATTTCTATTTAAAAATTGCAAATAAAATTGGCGCGAATTGAACAGCTGAGTAAAATGTTAATGTTAAATGCACATAGATGAGCTCCAAATAGTGTTGGTTAGTGTTGACATCTGTGTGAACTAGTTCTATTGACTCCTAAGTGACATCGTAAGTGTTGAAAATCGTTAGATGATGATGTGGAATTTACAAATTGAATTGTTGCTTCAAATTAGCGCAGCGTTACGATATACACAGGAATATGGACATAACACAGCACTTTAAGGCTAGTGTTATGGCGGTACGATTGCAGCGTAAGACTGAATTGGCGGCGGCAGCAAAAAGCAAGACCCAGGATAAGCAACAACGCTCGGCAGCCACAAAACCCACTGCTGCCACCAACGACTTTGGCAAACGGGCAAAGGATGTGTGCAACGACATAACCACACTCCGCAATGTGTTAATAGAGAATCGTACAGCATATATGCGGATTGGTCAACACCTGAAGAGCGCCACCCACATGACTGATGCTCAACGAGACTTTATTGACCGCGGAACAGAGAAATTCGTGACATTATGCACACAGCATCTGGCTAATATGCGCCGGGACTACAAGAGCGGCAAGCGGAAGCCCCAAGAGCGTCAGCATATAGAAGGAGTACTTGATTTGCTGATTGGTTATCTGCACAGTGTCGAACAGATCTATTTGGATCAAAAGAAATATCGCGTGCAGCACGAACTAGAAACATACAGACTGCTTAAACTGGCGTCTGATAAAAAGAAGATACCAGTGCGTCCGGCAGGTGCGAGCAGTGGTAAGCCGGTCAAGCGTCAAACAAGCAATGACAGCGAAAATAGCATCGAACAGACGACTCCCTTAGAGGAAGTAGCCGAGGGCAACGATTGGAACAATGACAGTTGGGCCGACTGGGATGATGAGCAAGACAGCAGCCCTAAGTCGGACACACAGCAAAAGCTACGTAAACGTAACCGACGAGGTGAACAAAACAGCACAGATTCATCGGCAAAAGTCGCACTAGACGAGGACATACAGAAGACGGAGCTCCAACAGGAAAATGATGAGGAGCCTTTGAGCGCCGAGGATATGCAGTTGTTCGAGGCTGAAAATGTGCATATTTACAATTTCCTTCAAGGCGTCTCCGAGGAGGTCGAGCAAATCGAAAAGAACGTCGTAGACATAGCCCAACTGCAAGACATATTTACGGAGAAGGTAAGCACAGCAATTTCTGCCCGTTGGGAGCTTCTCTATTAATTCCCTTGATCGATTTAAACAGGTGGCAATGCAACAACAGAACATTGACCGTATTGTAAGCGCAGTCGTGGGTACCACGGAGAATGTTAAGGATGCCAATGAGCAAATTCGTCAGGCTACGCAACGTAATGCCGGTCTGCGCGTGTGGTCCTTGTTCTTTTTGCTGGTCATGTCATTCTCACTGTTATTTCTTGACTGGTACTACGATTAAATTGTGTTGTGTAACTTTAAGTGAAAACTCATTGTTTGTTATGGTACTAAAACATAATTCGTTTATTATACATAATTAGAAATTAAAGAAAAATCAATCAATATAAAACAAATCCGTCTGCACTACTTTCAGTTTAGACTCAAGTTATCAAATTATAAATCCATTTATCAATCTTGGTTGGTGTATTTTCTGAGCCAAGCTTTAACCCAAATAAAAAAGAAATTGTCTATACTAGGTCTAAACAGTGTTTAAAAGAAAGAAAGTACCCAAGAAATGGTGCACTTGTGTTGAGAAGAATATATTTAGATAATAACCTAGCGTGTCTTAAGATCTACATCTGCTGGCTGACTTTTGTTTCATCATTAGTAAAAGTATGTACAAGTGATCATTGTTTCTTGATATTCAATATTCAATCAACGAATAAGATATCAATGCAACAACTTAACTTAAGTTTTCTATATAGTAAAGTAATGAGTGTATACTCTGTGTGTATGTGTGTGTGTATGTGCGCGAAGCTTAAATTTTAATTTGTGCATTCATTACAGTCTGCAACAGTTTTCATGTGCTTAATTTTCTCTCTCTGTGTGAAAATGGAAGCCAACGCTACGTATAGCAATTGTAATAGGAAGGTATTGTCCCTGGATGGTTGTAAATTAATAAATAAAGTGGCGCCAATTGTTATGGCGTATCAATGATCATCTCCAGTGGTTGTGCCGCGCTGCTCTCCACCATCTCCACGGACCCCGGGCAATCTTCACTGATGCTGCCGCTGTTGCCGTTGCAATTGCTTAGCGGCGTCATTGGTAGCAATTCCTCGTTTATTATGGGCGTTCCAGGATTCTCTGTTTTATTGGGCATCGGTGCTGTTGATTTATCATTTAGAAATACACCCAGCGGCAAATGGCTGTTCATATGAGCTGCATAAAAGTAAATGAATGAATTAATTGCAATTTAATTTGTATGGCATATAAGACAATAGTTTTCAAAGTCTAAGATTGGTGCAAGTGTTATGCATGCAATCATGCAGACGGGCAATCATTCAATTCAATTCATTTCGATAATACAATCTTAAATTAATTAAAACTAGCAACTAACTACATATGGACACTAATCAAGATTACAGCTAGGCTCGATCTTTACCACGAAATGTCGTAAAATGTAGAAACGTTCGTGGACAATGTTCACATTTGTAAAATAATGCGCTGTTGTGGGTACGTCGATGTTTACGTAAATCTTTGATATATGCGAAGGACATGTCGCATTCTTCGCACTGGAATCCGCGCTCTGTAATAAGACAATTTGTTCGCTTTGTATCTTGAAAATGTTATGTTTTTAACACGGAGACAACAGCGAGCTCACAGTGTAACAAATTGTGTTGCAAGTCGAGGAGGTGGTGCACATCAGTTTGACAAATTGTTAGGGGTTTTCGGATTCATGTTTGAGGATAACCACAAAGCAGTGGGGAGATTGGAAACGAACATTGATAATGTCTTGTGTTTAAATGACAAATGTTCTCTAAATAGTATTAATATGAATGTATGAGTAGTTATTTAAAATGCATTATTCTTGCTTATGTTAATAGTCGTTGTTTACTATTGAATTTCTAGAATTTACTTATTATAGTCACGGTTATACTTAGTATACATATGTAGACTAGCCTTCATTTGGGTGCAATTCAAGCAGTTATTGGTTAGTTTAAGCGATATCCTATTATGCTGTGCTCTGCGAGTATTGCTCGATAATATTCAAAAATTACATACAAGATAAACAGATCGATCGTCAGTGAATAACTTTTACCTTTCGAGCAAACAATCACGGCAGTGTAAACTGTTAGCACAACAACAAAGATGATGTTTGGGTTATTAGTAAATGAAAATACATACTAGTAAACAAGTATAAACTACAATAACTATTTATATATATACATATATGTGTATACATATATGGGACATTTGAGTATTTGATATGTACTAAATAGTAAAGCTTAGCTAGCATCCAACCGGCACCCGGTTAGCCACCGCATCCGCATGCGTGCGAGAACCCAAAAACTTACCACCATGAAATCTAATGTGCGTCTTCAAGGCGCTCTCCGTACCAAATTGTTTACCACACTCATCACAGGTATGCGGCTTGATCAGTTCGTGAACGGTGAACTTGTGCATCGCCAGCTGCTTGAATTCCGGAAATCGCACCCAACACTCATTGCATTCGTATGGCCGTCCCTTTGGCTCGTGCGATTTCATGTGATTATCCATATCGGTGCGTTTCCTATATCCACGCTTGCAAATCGAACAAACCCATGGCATGGTGGTCTGGGAATCATGGGCCAGTTGCTGGTGCTTGCGCAGCGAAATGATGTTCGTAAATCGCTTCTCACATATAACACATTGATGGCTACCCCGTAGTTTACTCATTTCTACCGTAGCGCTCGTTTCCATAGTCGAAGACGACGGCGATGAGGACGGTGACGGTGATGCTGTTGTCAATAACATTGCTGTTGCTGACGTTGACGTCGACGTAGAAGATGACGTAGAAGTGCCGTTACTGGGTATGCAACGCTTTCGGAATTGCCGCAACGTAGCAGTTGTTGAGTCCGGCTCCGATTGTTCTGGCGATGGCAACGTAATATGCGGCGTGGGGCACATTGGCAGAGACTGAGGCTGTGGCTGTGGCAGTGGCAGTGACTGTGGTGATGGTGATGGCAACGAGGCAATGGAGGAGGGTGGTGTTGGCACCGTTGGCGGTGTCTGCAAATTGCTCACTTCTTCGAAATGCTGGGCCTTGCGATGACGACCAGTTGCAGGAGAGCCTACAGTGGGAAATGAAAAGAGAGAGAAACTGACTGTTGGAGAGTGTTGGGACAGGCACTAAAACTACTTACAGTCCTCGCAGTCTGGGCAGCAAAGAATGCGCGTCCTGCGTGGCTGTGACGTGCTTTTTTGTTGTTCTGCAGCTACGCAAGCGCAGGCAAATACAATGAAAGAGATTTAGATAGCATATTAATGAAACGAAATCGAAGTATCAAGTGTTTCGTACAGTAATAGACTATTGAAGATGAAGATCAACAGTTAACAGATAACAGTTATTTGACGAATGGTTTATTTGAACAGAAAAACACAAGCTCAATGAGTTACTAGTTCGATTCATGAATGAACTGTACAGAAAATGAAAACAAAAATAACTCGCTTTGTCAAATTGTTTATTGCAATAAGCTAATTCAACGTATTAAGTAATACCATAACAAGAATGTTTATGTCTATGTAAAAGAGATCAACAAATGATTCGTTCAGTCGAACAGAAAAGTTGATGAGCTCACATTTCTGTAGCAGAAAATTTGAAATAATAATAAATGATCTAACTTTTTAAAGTAGTTCGTTTTAAAGGGCTAGTTGAAAAGAACAACAAAAAAGGACTAAATAATACCAAAAAAATATATGCACAGTTCAACAAAATGCTTTCGTATTTGGTTACTTACGTGGCAGATGCGACGATGCCTGTTGCATTATCTGGGATGGCGATTGCGTCTGCTTTACCGTCTTCAGTTGCTGCTCCTGCTTCTGCTGTTTCAGCTCCTGCTTCAGCTGTTTCTGCTCCTGCTTCTGCTGTTTCAGCTCCTGCTTCTGCTGTTTCTGTTCCTGCTTTTGCAGTTTCTGCTCCTGCTTCTGCTGCTTCAGCTCCTGCTTCTGCTTTTGCTGTTGCTCCTTGGTAGATATTTGGAGCTGTACCTCCTCAAGGCGGACACCATCAACTGATGATGCTGTGTCCGTTGCGAGTGGCATGTGATGGCGCTGCAAATGCAAATCGAGAGCACGTTGAGCGGGAAACATTTGTGAGCATTGACCGCAATGGAATTGCTGCACCACATGATGGCTTAGGATGTGCTGATTGCGTTTGTTGCGACCGGCAAAGGCCTGAGGGCAATGTGGACAGTTGAAAGGCGCCCCACCCGGATGCAGCTCAATGATGTGACGGCTGTATTCCAAGCTGCTGGAGAAACGGGGCCCATTCTGGCAGAAACGGCATTTTAACAATGGCGGTTTGCGTTTGGGTGGCGGGGCGACAACTGGTGGTAATCCTAATACTTGATGATTTTGAACTTCTTGTTGGGGGCGCTGTTGCTTTTGTTGTTGCTTTGGTGTTTGTGGTGACCGCTCTTGTTGTGGTTTTTGTTGCGGTTGCTGCTGACTTAACACCGATTGCTGCTGCAGCTGCGGCTGGAACGCAAGCATCTCATTACCCAATGGTGGAGCATACGTGATGTGCAGCGGCGCTTGTTGCGGATTACTGGCAGATGCAACTGGCTGTTGAAACTCTGGTTGTTGTATGAGTATCATAATGGGTTGCTGTTGCTGCTGTTGTTGATGTTGTTGTTGCTGCTGCTGCTCCAACACGTAGTTCTCGTTTCTGTCCAGTAGTGTGTAGGTGTCGCCCGGCACCTCGGTGGTTGGTTGCTGTTGCAACTGCGACTGGTAGAGATCATTGGCATTGATATAATATGTAGTTGTTGTTGTTGTCGCTGAACTATTCTCCAAGCTATCCAAACTGGCAACGGGCATTGACTTGATGGACTCCAGTCCACCTACTGTTGACCATTGCAAGTGTGTCGTCTGCTGGGCAGTTGCTTGTGCCTGCCACAGTGTCTCTTGTGGCGGCACTTGGATGAGCTGTACCTTGTTGGAGTTGTTGACAGCAGAAGGCACTGGGGTTGCTGCAGGGGCTAATGGATAAAGTGCATCATAGCTGGCAGTATCATGTTGTAATTGCAATTGTTGGAACTGCAATTGCTGCAACGGTTGAAATTGCTGCTGCTGTGGCTGCTGCTGCAGTGCTGGCTGCGCATGTTGCATCATCTGTGTTGTTGTTGTTGATTTGGTTGTTGGTGTTGCTGCTGTAACTGATGTGGATGATGATTACTGTTGCTGATCCCAGTGCTGCTACCGCTAATGGGGGGCTGCAAATCATTGAGCAACTGTGTCAACTCCAAATGCAGACTCTGCTGTGCCGCCAGCGATTCGGGCGAGGCCTCTATATTCTCAAAACAGGGCATGTCATTTTGGAATCCAATCAGCTCATTGCTAAAGCTACTGCTATCAAACACCTGCTGATCAGGTTGTTGTTGTTGCTGGGGTTGTTGATGTTGTTGTTCATGTTGTTGCTGCTGCTGCTGCACAACATCTGACTCATAGAGTTCGGGCGATGATGTGGCATTCACTGGCGTTTCCGGCGACGATTCCGCTTCAGTGAGCGGTGCGTAATCAGCGGGCGTTAAGAACTCATCAATGGGCGTGCATACGGGCGTATAGAGATGCTGATCTTGCATCTCGTTGAGTATGCCATGAAGTGTGCTCTCCACATCGTTCATTTCCACCTCCATCTGTTGCTTGGCCTCTTGCAACTGAAGTTCCTGTGGGGCTGCCACCATTTGCAGCTTCAATGTCTTCTCACAGTGCTTCTCGAATTCGGCCAAGAAGTCCATGGCGGTTACAGCTGTGCGTGGCATTTGGAGTTCCCCAAGTTGCAGTTGCCCATCTGGCAATTTCACCAATCTCTCTAATGATCCAATATCATCAGCAACTGACTTCCCCACACCGCTTTCAACGCCTTCTCCTCCACCTGGGTCTGCTTCAATTTGTTTAGATTCGAGTGCCACAACAGAATTGAAGCTATCTGTTGTAGCACTCTGGCAAAAATTCTCAGCATTTGCATTGTTATTAACATCGTCTGCCCCGGCGGGCTCCTTCAGCTCTGATCCAGCATCACCTTCTGCCTCCTTATCCGTTTCAGCATTGCAGAGTTTACGCTGCAAGTCATCATCGAGAGCATCAAGCGGTATGCTTACAATTAACTCTGAATTCTGCTGTTCATCATTTGTCAGGCCTACTTCCCCCTCCAACTCAGGCGATGGCACTTCGAGACTCTGTTGTCGATTAAGTTCCGTGGATGAGGTCAGTTCCTCAAACTGCACTGGACTCATCACTGGCAACTGTGTGCCATTGGGAGTACTTTGAGGCTCATTTGATATGGACGCAGATGTTTCAGTTGAGTTATCTAAAGGCTTTTCGCTCCCTTCGCTTATTTCATTGGGAATATTCTTCAACTGATCCACAGACGGGAGCTGCTCTTGCGGTCCAACGATCTTTGCGGGATGCAGCTCATCACTTATGCTTTGCATTATTAACATTTCAGATTCCTGCTTCGTATCTATTGCCGCTGCCTTCTCAGTTAGTGTGCTATCATCATCTGTTGCCCTTGATGAGCTTCCGCTTGCTGTGATCTCTAAGGCTTCATTAGTGCTGCTGGACGGCTGCTCGATCAACTTGGTTTCAAACTTCTCGGCTGTTTCATCAGATCTTGGCAGCTCTATTTGGAGGATTGGCTTATCGATCTGCTTTTCCGGTGTCTTTCTTCTGAAGCGTCTCGCTCGCCTATTCGGCACGTAACTAAGTGTTGTACGTGGACGTCGTCCACGGCGCGGAGGTACATTGGATTTGTTTTGATTGTTGGACGAACGCTTGGGTGGAAAACATAGTTTGGCCTGTGAAACTTGTGTCGTTGGACCATCGCAGGAGGACAAAGTTTTCGAAGATAAATTGTCATCGCTGGCAAAGCCACGGCATGGATTTACAGACATATCGCTGAGGTGCTCCGGTGACGTTTGACCTGAGGACGATGATGAGGATGAAGAAGGTGAAGATGTTGATACTGAATGCTGTACTGGTGTCATCGCCCCATTCTGAGTGAACCCATTTGGCGTGATCGGGCTATCTGTGGTGTACGGGGGGCTTTCCGAGCAGTTGGACAAGGTTTCGGAAAGCTGCTTTCGAGCTGCCTTCGTTTTCCAAGGCACGCGAATCTTTTTGTAAGGTGACTTCGTGGGACCTCTCTCTCTAACTCTCCTCTGGTGCGACGAGCTTCTCGTTGTCATTGTTTCAGTCTCAATTTTATTGTCTGGCAGAGATCCACGTTGCAACTGAAGACGTCGCCGTTTGGCCGATGGCGGATGCTCTTTTGCAGCAGGCTGGACTTGTTTTGAGCCGAGTTCCGGCTCAATAGATTTCAATCGACGCTTGCGCTCCAATTGTGATTCCGGCAGGTGCATATAATCCTTAACATCCGCCTCATTTGGCTGTTCCTGTTGTTCGTGCAGCTTGTCGGGGCGACGCCTTGCTTTGCGCTCGGCAATGTCGTCGGCGAACGCCTGGAGACGCTGCTGGACGCGCACACAACGCCGCCGGAACTTTGCAACCATTATAAACTGTGCCTTGCACTGCTTACAAATTTCCTGAGGCAATCCATCGTTGCATGATATCTGCAATGATAAATTCAATTCGCTCATCAATTCAAATGATTTAATTGACATTGATATATGATGAATGATTAAATGACATTGAAATTCCGTTTATGAAAGCAAACTATATATAAATTATAAACAATTGACCGTATCCACCTGCCCATCATAAACAACCAACCACGCTTCATATGTTGTCAGCTGAAAGAGGAGTCAACCAACTGTAAAAATTGCCACTTGCCTCATGCCACAACGTCATCTTGTGATTTGGAGCAAATAATTTGTCTTTGTTTTCCAAACGACCGATTTCATTAGAGTGAGACAACAACAGTAACAATAGCAATGGAAATCGTGCCTATAAATATGACAATGTATGATGTACATATGTAAATGATTATACAATATTGTTGGCAATAACTAGTGCCCAAAAAAACCTTCAACTCTTTATTTAGTTGTCATCTCG
The DNA here is from genome assembly GCA_035042075.1 of Drosophila macrospina. Lineage (NCBI taxonomy): Eukaryota > Metazoa > Arthropoda > Insecta > Diptera > Drosophilidae > Drosophila > Drosophila macrospina. Next base: position 1,017,294 of record JAWNLW010000397.1, on the reverse strand, counting down.
CAATTTAAATTTCAATTTCTTTATTTTATCATTTTAAATTGACAATTTGAGTTTAGATTGTAATTGATTGATAAAGCGCAATTTAAACTTTAATTTCATTCTGTAATATTTATAATTTATCTTTAACAAAAGTTAAACTCTTATTTGATTGGAAATATATAAATATATCTTTGAGTTAAAGTTTTTATGATTCAATTATAAAGTTAATTTTCTAAAGAGTATCAATCAGTTGAAGATTAGTACATAATAGATATCTTTGTCATTCGTCGAAGTGACAGAGCCAGATTCACAGGGTCTAGGTGAAAGTGAGAGAAAGAAATCCAAATGATAATGTAGATGAGAGTTGAAATACAAAACTGAAGACATAAAAGCGTAATCAATAAACGCTAAATTTATGCATATATATATAAATATATATACATATAAGGGCAAACGAGTGTTGAACTAAATGGTAATTGACAACACAAGTCGCCAAATTGGAACAAAACTGTGCACAGAAACAGTTATGCGTAGGTTGTTTTCTGAAAAAGCGCTGGAGACGAATTTTTTGCATTTCAAATATATATAAAAAAAAGTTCAAGTCTGCAGAGTAAATGAGTACACAAGATGATATATATATATATAAAGATACAAATAGAGAACGCATGACGAGAGACGTTGTCAAGTGTAAATAATGGGGAAGAATAGATATATAGATACATAGATACATAGATGTATAGATACATATAGAGTAAACAAATGCGATTCCCGCGTGAGCAAATGAAATTCTTGAAACGCATTAAACGATCTATGAAAATATATATAAGACGTAAATTGAATCTAAGCAAAACAACCAGTTGATATACGAGTAATTTAAGATTATCATTTCAATTGAACACCTTGCATGTTCATTTATGCGATTAGTAACAACACCTCAAAAAACAACAACAACAACAACAATTACCGAGAATGCAAATTCTCCTCTGTAATCAGCAGGTTTGTAAACTTTAAAAATCCCAAGAGAGAACAACAATATTTGCGCAATGCCGTAGATTTAATACGCTTTGCACTTTAAGCAAAGTTGTTTAAGCCTCCTTAAGATATATGAGAAATATTAAATAAATATAACTTTGGAATTGATGAGTCACAAAGTTTTTCTATACAAATTTTAGCTATCGACCAATTGAATATATTTATCTTCCAAAAACAATTTGATGGGGTTACATATTTAACCTAAAGAGAGGGTATACAAACAAATAGGTATAAACGTCAGCAACAGAGGGGAAATTTTTATAACAAACTCATATTTATTTTAAAATATCGCAATAGAAATTATTGTGAAATTGTCGAGTTTGATAAGTAATGTCAAACTGTAAAACATAAGCCTTAACCTAATATAAATCAGACATTGCTTGCCAATGAACTCACCACAAATTTGTGAGTGGAGTTCAAAATTTGCATGCTCATCGCATATGCGTTATGATAATATATTGATCAATGCAATAGGCTAAGCTAAATCATGAGAAAGGGAAAGCAAATATTATATTGAGCAAGCTTATATTAAAAAAAACTTAAAAACAATAACTATAAACACAATGGTTATGTAAACTCGCTTGTGTCTTTATTTTATTAACATTCGTTGAAGCTGACATATATATTAAAGTTTTTGATTTCAAAACATGTTTTAGGAGAAGAAACGCCATTAAACAATCACTCACAAAATTGACTTAGCTAATTTTAATGAAATATTTGACAAGGAAAAGGAAATCTAATATGAGAAAATCTTGTTCGTTTATTTATTTATTGTTTCTCTCCAAGAAATATAAGATTTAACACAACACAAATGAACCGATGCTAATTTACTTGAAAACTTCGCAGTAAAAAAGGAAATTGCATGCAATAAAAACTAATTTTACAGCTATGAAATTCCGTAGAGTAAATAGCCGTCGGAATTGGATAAAAATTAATAACTGCAATTTTCCGAAATCTACAATTGACCATAAATAAGGCCCGGAAACACGATGAGCCAAAAAAAGTAAAAGAAATGTATACATAGAGAGAGAGAGAGAGAGAGAGAGATAGAAGATAATAAATCGCTTGTACCTAAACATAAATTTACATTTTTGATGAAAATTCCCGTTGTAGTGGAAATGGAAATTCAAAACAAAAAAACATAAGTCAACAACTCAAAAAAAGAAAAAAGAAAGAAGTGGGATATAACAAGCAAGGCGATGCTTAACTAATTAACAGTCGTGCGGGGGTTGAATTTTCGATTCATTTGCAGCGCAACTTGCGACTCTAATGTACCCATAAAAAAGCCACAGCAGACAGCAGGGACACCAAATTGTAATCAAACTGCACATGCCCCCAAATAGAAGGAGATGGAAAGAGACAGCGTCACTTAATAAATCATAGCTTATAAAAGCCAGAAAGCAAAGAGAGGACGCGCGGAAACAGCAAATTAGATAGGCAACCCAACCCCCTCCCTCCGTCTGTCTACAACACCCGCACTACCAGCGCACTCTATGAAAAGCAATTCCGCAAGGGCTACGGTGAATGGTTAGCTCTTTGTCAGCCAACCAAAGCAACAGAGGCAGGCAGGCGGCAGTGAGAACGGAATTTCCGAAACAGCTCGTGTACGGTTCGGCAACATAGTTCGGATTCGCAACGCCATTTTGCGGATGATGAACAAAACGCAAACCAAGCAGACAAACAAACAAACAATCAAACGAACAAGCAACAATCCACTTGTGGAACTTGTTAGCTTTGACAATTTAACTTAATTGCAGTGGAAGGACGAATGAACGGATAATAGGCGGACGGAGGAATAAAAGAGTGTTAGGAGAAAAGATAAATACAAAAAGGATGCTGCTGTTTCATTCACAGAGCCTTCCTGTCTCGTTTACTCTTCTGCAGCTCTGGTTGTGTGTGTGTATGTGTGTTCGTGCGTACGTGCTAATAGGCGGAGCAATAAAAGCCACAGCGCAAAGCATCCCAGCAGACAGGAAGTCGAAGGGAAAGGGGATACGACCGTTAACATAACACAAAACAAACCAGCAACACCAGACAGCAGAGGATTATGTGTGAGTTTTTGGATGCGCTACGATTAACTGAAATGAGCATATCGAACATGTGATCAAATTAAATACACACTAAGCAAATTAAAGCTAAATGAACTAGTTAATTTTTAAACATCAAGGCAATTCAAGTTTCGCACAGGAAATATAAAATAATTGTATAAACAAGAATAAAATATATTTATGTACATTGAAATTTCCCATACGAATCAATCAATTTTACGTTGCACATAATATAATCAAATATTGAACCTACCGGTTAGGGAATTTCCACTATTTGGCAGCGTAATTCTATTTCTGTATAATTTCAAGCAGCGATTGTTTTTAGGCAGAAAAATGTACTGTCTTTTAACTATGAAACGGCGTTATCGGTGATCTAATAATAATGAATCAGAGCTGTTATCAAATGTGAATAAATTCACATTCATTCAATTTCAACAATTTCTAAGAAATTATCTAGAATCTTTTTTTTTTTTTGCAGCTGAACTCTCTTTTTTTCCGTATTTATATTTTTATATTCTTCTTTCAATAATTACCAATGAACTAATTCTCCGAAAAATCGGCGCTAACAACGAACTAAACCGTACCGAATCTTGGTACAAACCTTTCTACTTAATTTGATTGGAATATGCGCAGGAGGGCAGCAGATGGATGGTCGTTCGGACGCACGGATGAACGGATGTTAGGCATGGTCACGCGGTGTGTGTCAGTGGGGGATTAGCACGCTTATGCTACTGGGCCCCCCCTCTAAGTAGTCGTCTGTCAGCTGTCTACATGCGCTTTGGTTGGCTGATTGTTTCAGAAGCGTTGTCTGAATGTGGGGACGTGGTGGGCTTGCTTGGTCTGGGTGGCTGCAAAATGTCAAAAGCGGTGAAAAATGAAGCGACATGGCTTTGATGTTGTCCTGGGGCTGCTGCTGCTGCTGCTGCCGGCTGTGCGCTCTTGCTTGTGAGGGTAGGCAACCCTTGGCAACATTGGCATTAATTTTTCATTGGCGTGTGCCAGAGCAGTCGTTGCTGCCGGCATCAACAGCAACAGTAGCATCAGCACCAGCACCAGATCCGACAGCTGCGATAAATCCATAAAACAATTTGAGAAATTAAACAATCAAAAGGCGTTAAGTGTTACTGACTTTTGTGTGGGTTGTTTGGGTTTATGTGTCTTTTGCTCCTTTACATTGTGTGTGTCGTAGCAGCTTCATGCTGTTTTTACATTTGTTTGTTTACTTGATTAACCCATAACACAGTAGCGGAACAATTCATCCCCCCCGGATCTTGTCACACATCATAATGTAAGCTTATTTATACAATTATAAATCAAGCACATTCACTCTGTACGAAAGTTTGTGTACATGAATATGTTGCTATACTGCAATATTAATAAATTGCAAATGCGTATGCTTATACTCTTGCAGAGGCTATTATAATTTGGTCACAAAGCATATTAAGCATTGAGGAAGGCGAGGCAGACATCACAAATATATATGTATACTATATATTTATATATATATATTCATCCGTTTCTATACAAACAAGTTTGACTATTTGTCTTGAATGTTTTTCAATCTACACTTTGGACCACAACAGGTAATTCACAAGCAAAAATGATTATTTTAATGAAATTAATTAAATTTGCATGCATAATGAATTTAGAGGTTTTACCATGGCCAAAATGACATTCCGTTTCAAAATTTGTTTATTTTTTTTATCAATATAATACAATTATTTTATATACAAATTAATTTTTTGGTTCATCTCTAGATATTTCAAAAAAATTAAGTTTCTTTCATTAGTTTATGGTTTGTAAGTGTATCAAATATTCGATGTGTCAAAGATAAGATTCATTAGTTGCGATAATCTGGGAAAATACTCAAGAGTTGCGAAACATTAATTAAATTTTTCTTTACTCATTTTAATCTCAATAATTTGATTACAATCCCAGATCGCTATTACGTCGCTAGTGCAATGTATATTTATTATATTCGCCGGGATTTTGCTAATTTTGCAAAATTAAATACATTTAAAGTTGTTTGCAAATTGTAAAATGTTATGTTTACTTATATTTCATGAGCAGATATATAAATTAAATTTCAATTTAAAGAACACTATGACTGTTAAATTGCAGAGCTACCCTACGATCTCTGCACACTTATGTTATGTTAATTAACAGCGCTTTATGGCCTTTGTTTATGTAGGTTATGTTAAATTTAAATTTACCATATTTTTGGATATACAACAATCACTTCTCATTGTTTATCTTTATTTCAATATTTTTGCCACGAAATAAGATTTCTGCATTCGAAATCAATGCATTGAAAGTCATTGGGCATTTGTTGTCATTTAACAAGCAAATAAAAGATTCGTTTATATTTAAACTATGTGAAATTTGTGAAATGATCAAAATACAAGTTTCGAAACTATTGGGGATCAGTCAGAAAGTGGCACAAACTGACGGACTTTGTATGCAAGAGACAGTAAAACTTTATATCGCAGCTAACAATTAGATGAAATGTGAGAAAAATCTGTATAAATAACATAGAGATCATGAGTTCAACGAAATGTACCAACAAATGAGTCACAGCTTTTTGAGGCGTAATATTTTCTAAAAAAATATACTTAATGTCTCGAATGCTAGACCAACATAAGTTAATATTTAATTAATAAACAAAAATGCTGTGGGTTCAACAGAACCAACAAACAAAACTATTTGTGGATAGAAACTTACAAGTATCAATTGTATCGATCGATCGATCGATCTTCTTAACTACTTATGTTTATTTAATTTTATTTAAATTTGTTTTGGCTTCCCTATTTGTTTGTGTCTGGCTGGCGTTGTTGTGTTTAGGATTAGAAATAAGTACATTTTTTATGCAGCAAAAAAAAAAAACGTTTTCAACGAAGCAAACAAAGGGCTAAAGCCATTACAGAGAAAGTGTGTAAACATCAGGTGTGCGGACTGCTGGTTAACAAAGCACATAGCATCTCAGGCAACTGCACCTAAGTCGACCTTTTGGACCCTTCTCTTTCGTATGCCATGCCACGGACCCCAAAAGTCATCGAATTCATCGCCATTGACCTTACAGCATGATGACGAACCGCACAGCATAGCCAAATGCTAAGACGACTTGTCGTCATTTGCATTATTGAAATGAGTAAAGTCCATAAAAAATAATACGTTTTGTTTTTTTTTTTTTTTCTTTTTAAGTTTGGAACGTGTCCAAGCTATTCATCTGCTTTATATTTTTGCGCACAGCGTGTTAATTCACAAGTTTTGCCGTTTGCAGCGACAGCGAGAGACAGAGACAAAGGCATGAAGAAAGAAAGAGCCAATAATAGATCAGGTTGACATACAATCCAGTCAGTCAGTCAGTTAGTTGGCTCAACCCGTTTACGGGCTTTTGTTGCCTTACTGCATACTTAATGTCGTGCACTAAAAGAAATCCAAAGCATTATTGGATATTTGGGTGTAAAGTGTAAAGTTATATATATATATGTATAGTTATTTGATGTTACCGACGAGTTTTTAGGGCTTGATCAATTTGAGAGGATGGGATTTGGGTTCATAACTCTGTGAATGATTGGCCAATTAACACACGAATTATATAAGAAGCGACGGTATTTTACAGTTGGTCACAAGTATAGTGGGATTTTTACTTGAGCACCAACTTTTTATTTGTCTTTCTCTTTGGTGATCTTGCCTACAACGTTGCCATGTGAGTCACGCTTCGCGTGAAAGATATAAACCTGAGATTAAAAAAAAGAAAGCAAGAGCGTTTTATAATTCATATCATTCACTACATTCATGGGATCTTAGTGCGATTTCTTGGCCTGGTTCATATATTGTAAGCACTCTCAATGAATTAGCTTGTTGGAGTTATAGACCCGCTGTGAGCAGACAGCAGACAGTAGACAACAGACAGCAGAATGTTAAATTGTTCATCTTGGCATTCAGCAAACCGCATCGCATGCACAAGGACACAACGCTAGCATTCGAGCCGCAAAGATCTTGGCATGCTTTCAGGAATTTCTATTTCTGCCTTGACAATATAAAAGGCCATTTAAGCCAAACAAAATAATAATAGCTGTGTGTCACCCATCTGTCATTTAATCGATCCAATATCAAATCAGGTCATGCTATAATCGAGCCAACTGCAGTTGGTAAATGACAATTTATGGTGTAGTAAACAACAAATAAAACTTGTATATTATGCTATCCTTATCGAAATGTGATGGTATATATATTATAACAAATTTACAAGACTGTGTAATGTTGTAACGCCGATTAATGTGATTGCAACCCGGATAAGTTAACATTTAATAATAATTCGTTTTACTTAAACCCAACGAATTTCCTGTAAATTATATAAGCAAATTGCAGATCTGTCAAGATAATACCAAAAAATTAACATTCAAAGCCACAAAACCAATTCCGCACATCCGTCTCGATAGTTAAGGCAACGAAAGAAAGTAGTTCCGGGTTGAACGAACGGAATAATGTTTTAATCGATCAACACACAAATGTTAAGAAACAATCGAGCAGAACTAACTAATAAAGTAATCGATTAAACAAGTACAAGTGTGACTCTAGTGAACAAGATTGGAACTAAAACTAAATCAATGAACGAACGAACTTGAAATCAAAACTAACACAACGAACTAGACAAATGTAAAGATAAAACGAACTAAACTAAACGTATTGCCACTAAAGTAAGACAAGCCAACTAGTAAATCGATTAAAACTACAAAAAATAGAAAAAAACAAGGGTACGTTGTCCTTCAATTTGACTGCAATATAGAAAAGATTAACAAATTAACAATCTCAGACCTTGTAAGTTGATTTGTATTTGAGAAAATGGTATATATAAATTATGGGGGGGTTGATATTTATCGCTTTGAGGGGGACAATTGCGTTGAATCGTTAGTTGCTTTTAACAAAGTCCACTTTATAATAATAGCACTTAACAAGTCAACAACATGACACAATTGTAGCACGTTTAATCACTCTCAAGTATTCGATAGATGTCAAAGCACTTGAGGCTGTCGCTATTGTTGTTATCACTCATGATTCCGGGGGAGGAGTTCTGTTAACGATTGCAACAGCTGTTCGAATTTGGCTATAAAGCGGGTTGAAATGCTTGCGTAGTATTTCCACCCAAACCACAAGATAGACAAGGCGCGAGAGCTGCTATATCAGATTAACATACAATATACTCAAATGAGCGTCAAATTCAATTTGAATGCTTAAAGAAACATAAAAAGCAGCGAGGGGCAGTTGGCCGCGTTTGCACAATGTTTCAATGTTATCGCTGTTATACCCCTTAAATTTGCCCATTATCGTGTCAACAGTCATAAATGTGGCTTCACTGCTGTATCACTTAGGTGTATGTATATGTGTTTGGGTGAGTTTTGGCTTTTTATTTTTATTTTTATATCATTTAGAGAGTCTATTAAGTCTATATTTTACACAATAAACCCACGGACTCTCGCAGTTGAGTTCGCTTGACTGTAACCTTTCCAACCAGTTTATATGTTATTTTTCATTACAAGTTATGTCACTTTGAACTGGTCTGCGGCAAGTTGTCCGACTTCATGGCAACGATAAAACAACCTCAGAAACAAAAACAACAACAACAATCATTCACAACTCTCTTGATATATTTAATCGTGTCTGCAATTTTGTTGCTAGCGCAACAATTTAATGAAAATGCGCCAAATTTGATTCGCAGATTGCCGCAAAATTTTAATTTCCCATTGTCTTCAGTTGGCCATCTTTATTTGATGATCTCTTCTGATTGTAGCTATACCAAATAGGCGGCAGCTGTCCCAACCATAATATAAACGTGTCTATAATACATTTTTGAAATAATTGAAATATTTGCCATACAATAAGAAAAATCTGCATTGAAACGGAAACTACGCCATTTGTAAAATAGCACCTTTTGTGCATTAAAAATAATTTCCATTAAATTAAAGATCAAAAGAGAAAAATATCGACGCAAATTCAATTGAGTGGAACAGCCAGGAAGACTTCAACAAAAAACAAAATATTAAGGCATTAACATAATGAAATTTCATCCAGAAACAAAATTATAATGCACAAACAATGTATGAAATGCATGTAAAATTTGAATAAAGTTCTTTAATTATCCCTCAAATTTTTGTAAAAGTAATAAGGGTTGTCACTTAGGGGGTTTTTTTTTTAATTGATGCATTTTTTATTCAAAGCAGTTATAATTGTACTTCCAAGTTGAATTAATAGTGCTCGATAATTGCCTATTTCAAAATTTTAATGAATAAAATTGGTTAGCAATGGTACACGGCATTTAAGTTGTCTCACATTAATTGAAATGCTGTTCTCAATTTATATTTTGAATTCATTTTCATAGCAATTAAGAAAATTTGGTATAATTAAACCTCATAAATGTTGTATGATCATTGCGACAGAATTTGCTCCGAAATCTCGAGTCAACACGTCAATCTCGAGGATTGCTCTCTTTCAATACATTGGACACGATATATATTTGCACAGTATAATTATTTTCTTATCTCTGTCAATTTTCTTTTATAAATCATAAAAATAACCATAAGCCCACGTCGTTAGATGTGTCTGTGTAGGACAGCAGAATTATTAGACAATTGAACTATGCAATTTTTAACAGTTTTACTTTTAATGGAATTCGTAAGCAATGCAACCGCAATACAACATCAATAAAACTAAACTATGACGATATTGTGGTGGATTAATCGAAGCGGAAATCGATAATACAACACAAACTATGAACGTAAGACGAATGGTGAATACTGTTTGGCAAAATGAAAAGTAAAAGTCAAATAGAGCGCAACAAATACAGAAATACAAAAAGTGGCTAGACGAGCCAAACACGTAAAGCTTGTAAACCGGCTTTTGTAGAAAAACAACCAAGACAACAGTAGCAACAATAACAAAAATCAAAAAATGAAAAATTTCCGAGCGTGCCGACGCATGAATGCCCTTGCAAAATACTCGATAATTTCAATGAGAAGTAAAATTACAATTTTGGAATAACATTGAAGAAGGCAAGAGTCTGAAAAGAACAATCTATATTATACATGTGCATATCAACACGTACACATACACATACATGTTGTATATATACATATTTATATATAAATAAAAATTGAGTAAAGAACACATGACACACACATACATTGATTCATCGACGTGATATGAATTAATTTCCCTTATTGTTGTAGCTCAGTTCGTTTAGATTGATCTTAAGTTATAAATAAATTATATATACACATGTATATACAAATTTTTGTATGTGGCCACTCTCAAGTAACGCCTTAAAGAATTCATACAAGGCCAGCATTTCCTTAAAATTCTTTATAAATATGTATTCTTCTCTACGGCAAATATGCTAAATTGATTCAATGCATAGTTGAGTTATCAACCGTTGCTGTGGCAACCTAGTTGACCCACTTGGTTGGCTCACTTATTCCAACATGTATACAGTTCGTAACAAAAACAAAAAAAAAAATAAAGAAAAAAGAAAAATAAAAAATAATAATAATAATATTTTTTTGTTGTTAACCGAATTTCATCGAAAGCGGAATGAAAGAAGCGACGACAAGGAAAGGCAGCGCGCCAACATTTCTTTAGCTTTACTTTCTCTCACGTCATCTTTAAAGTTGTTATGCAGTAACGTTAACATCTCTATTGAATTTTTAGCCATAGCAACATCCATGCCCAACAATACCATAATACACTATTCAAATACATTGTCCAAATAAAATAACAACAACAAACAGTAAAGTATTCAAGCCAACAAAGTCGATTTTCCAGCGAGTGACTCTGGGAAGCTGGCGGAAAATGTCAGCTAGTTGATAGACAGGTAACTACAAAACAACACCAACAACACCAACAACACCAACAGCAGCGGCAGCAACAACAATCTGACACATGAACGTGAGAAACAAACTCTTTTATACAACTACAAGGAAAACCCAAAAACAATAACTACTTTGTAGTTTCCCAAAAATAATAGTTACTAAATTAAAATTTAAGAATAAAATCAAATACTAGTTAGCTATATATGTATATACCCTCTTGCCATTACAAAGTTTATGCACATTTTTACCCGGTTTTAACACATTAAATTCCAGACGTTCACCTCTTGCGAATGCCACAGGCAATGAATGTAAATTCCTAAATAATAATAATAATAAAAATAGATAGAAATATGCAAATACTTTGTAGCAAAATAAGTGCATAAATAAAAAATTAAAATAAAAAATAAAGCTAACAAATTAAAAAATTATGTTCATTTATATATAATTTATTAAACATTAGCAATAACATTAGTAGCTTTTTACGACCGACACAAGTCACGATAATGTCATCGAGTACTACATTTTTAAGCCTCGCCGACAAGAATTGTGAGTGTTATAAACAAGCGTTGCATAGTAACGTACAGAATACGTTCCATTCAAAGTTTATTGAACTGTACCGTGGTACTGGAGCTATGATAATTGTTCAATTAATTCGTTGGCTCCACTCAAAACTAGTGCAAAATCAAAATTGCTGCCTGTTATGCAACTGTTATGAGGCATACTTCCAATACTTCCCTCAAGTGAAGCACATTTTGCCAAATCATTTATGAAAAGCTGTTTACAGTGTGTAGTGTTACACTCGAAAGTTGATTATGAATTCTGTCTGATTTGATGAAGTGTTGAGGCGCAACCAACTTAACTTGTTACACAAATTAGGTGGCAACTCTGAACTTTGGTATAAACTGTGCATATGTCCCCAAAGCATATCAACGCCAAACAAAACAATCGAAATGCTCTGTTATTTTCAGAGGCCTTCTCGGACAGACAATGAAATTGGACTGGTTAAAGAGGAGAACGGTTAAGTAAGCTGGTTGGGCAATACCAACGTGGCAGCTCAGTTCCTTTCATTTCGCAAAACTCGTCGTGTGGGCTCGTTGTATTCGTACTTTTGACAGCTTTTCATAATATGATTTTGCAAAATGCACTTCGTATAACACAGCTCAAGGTGCAACACAGCCTTTGTTATTGCATAATATAGCTCTTCAATGGCAGCAATATGTTTTATTGCCGGCCTCTTGGTCTTTAGCTAATGGCACCGTGGAAAATAGGCTGCAAATTTGTTCAATGGCACTTTGCAGGCGTTTAAATGAAAATTTCATAATAATAACATAATATGCGGAAAGTTGTAAAACGTGTGCCAAAATCCCAAATAACATCAGAAAAATACAAAAGCGAAGTAAAAATTGCTTAGAGAAGCAATTTATTGTTGAGTGGTTTTCTCGTGTTTTTTTTTTTCTTCTTTTTTTAGTTTTGTTAATAAACAAACGTCGCAATGCATCGCAATTGAAACAAGGCTAATAATAAAGACGTCGACCATCGAAGTATAACAATAACAACAGAATGAAGGCCAGTCAGTTTCACAGTCATACACAGATAGTTTTTCCCTGGATTAAAGCGGACCACGTGCCGTATGCCTGATTGGAAACCCCCCTCAATCGCCCCCTGTCCATTATTCACATGGGGCAAGACATTGCACAACCCTATGTGTACATGTCGAGGCAGAGGTTCAATCTGTATAAATGCGTTTGCGTTTGTAATTCGTTCTCTGCCTTGGCTTCTGTTTCAGCCACCTAATTGAGGCGATTAAATTGCATCGCATGGGAATTGCGATGCCCCTACATCCCCCCCTTTGTATAGCCACTTATGATAGTGCTACGCGAATAGAGACCCGGTACTTCGAAAGCAAACAGGGTCTTTTAAGTTTGTCGAATGAAAATTTGCATAAACTTGTTTTAGAATTTGGCGACGCCAATTCCTAACCTATGCTATACAATAGTCATTATAGTTCAAACCTGTTCTGAAAACTGCAGCACGATTGGATAGAAGACTTAGAAGTTAAGCAAGAAGCAACTTTGTGTAAAGTCGGACGTAATGAAGACGAAGCGATCTATTCATCTGCAGCCTATAAAGCGCGTGGTTTTACGCAATAAGTACAGGGTCTTTAACAATCTAATTCTCTCGAGGGTAGTCTAGTTGTACTAGTTTGTAGGGTTTTCCCCATTGTTTGTTTCCCAAACAAATTTTACAGTTTCTGGAATGAGCGTGTCCCGTTTGCGTTTGGCTTTATTGTGGTCTGACTCTTTAATTAGGCAGGGCAAGTCTCGGTAAAAGTAAGGTGGAGAATCTAAATGTAAAATATGTTTGATTGTGGAAGACTGTTTGGGTGGGTGAGTGGGAACGTTCTCATCGTTGTCGTATTGTTGTCGATTGATTAGCATTGCTAACAGCCGCGGCCTGATAAGGCCATCAAAGTAAACTTATTGTTTTCAATCAATTTGAAAATCAAATTAGAAACGGTATTCAGTCACTACGAATGGGGTATCAGAAGAATCGCAGCGATAGAAAGTTCTAATATACATATATATATTTATTTATATATATATATATATTTGATATATTCCACTCATACTATCGTATATTTATTTATAAATATGTATATATATTTATATTTATAAATAAATATACGATAGTATGAGTGGAATATATAAAAAGTCTAATCTTTTGCGAATTATTTATTATTAGAAAGTGATTTTATTCCAAACCTGATCGTTATGAAGTTTAACATGCTTTTAATTGAATTAATGCAATTAATTAATGATTATTTATGTTTCGCAAGTCCAAGGCAAATAAACTAATCATTAAATTAACGAAATTTTAACAACAACATATTTTCAACGCTTGTATTATTTGCAAAGTATACTATTACTATTACACTACAAAAGCTGTAATCTACTGATAAGCAAAAAAATAAGCATAAATAGACCCGAGTAGTTTACTATAACACGTGACATTTCACCCTTTGTTATCAGTGCGAGAAGAATCCGTAACAAATACTAACCGAAGAGCATGGCGACATAGCACAAATTGTATTATTTTCATTAAATATTAATCTATACAACACTTTTCAAATCAAACACTTAATAACTACACAGATAATACAGATAACGTACGATAGTCGACGTAAACAAGAAACTTGACGAATCAACTAATATGATTCAGAATATCATATTTGGCTTGATTAATTCCACAATCACGAGCTTCATAAATTTAATTTTCCAATAAATTAGTTCTTTAATTTTACAACGATTCTTGTGTCATGTGCTTTTAGCATTAGTATTCAACTACGTTAATGATCACGCGGCTATCTCCATCACAATATAAACTGCAAACATTTTTAATTGCTTAACAAGTTATTCATTTGTACACCCTGTAAGGTTGGCATACAGATTTTCCATGCTACCATAAGTTCATGTCACAATTGTCAAAATATATAATCTAATCATTAGTTCAACAAAATAGTTAATATATGATATAATTTGCGGTTTATTTTTATATATATATACAGGGTATATTTGAGTCTAAAACTACAAATATCTTATTTATTTTAATACTGTCGGTATTATTATTATTGTGTATGATAAGAACCGTGCGGTTTTCGGCTTAGTCTTTGCAGACAATATGCTTGGCTACTAGATAACGATAACAGTTATACGCCGTATCAAACCATTCTCAATGACCCCCATATACTGACTTGCTGAGTGAAACTGTTATACACAAGTCAATGTTCCTTATCATATCAGCTGAGAAATGCCATCAAGCGGCTGTTTTAATTATATATATAATTGTGCAATATTTATATTGAATATTGTTTGTTATTCATTATTATCAGGTTCATTAATACAGCGTATGTTGTATAAAATCTCAAGACATTTCAATGTTATATTAGTTAACCGCGATCAACCGAATTATGCTAGCGACCTCTGTTATTAACAGAATTCTGCAATGTACACACACGAGCATACACTGCTTGTGCGTTAATAAATAATCTGATATTAAATTGGATTTCCCCCATTGATATATTTGCTAACGAGTTACGATTTATATGAGTTGGTTAAAATATGGCAGCAAGTAATGATCCACGTAGCTCTTTAACTGTTTAGCTTAGCATTTGTAGAAGCGATTTCACAAAATCATACGATAAGCCCGTTAGCTGCAATGTCCGGAACAATAATCTATTATTCGCCGTTTACCCCTTACAATTACAACAACAACAATGACAACTACAACAACAACAAAAGTCAATTGTGAATTGTATACCAATCGACGACAATGTTACGTATACGATGCACGTATAAGCGAATCAACAAAAGCATCGTTGAACGTTGTAAAAGCGAAGCAACGAAAGCTTCAACTACAAGCATTTTAGAGTTCATGTGTTCGGTGGGAATTGAAACGTACAAAAGAACAAGTTTTCTTAAGAAAATAGATGGAATGCATCGGCTGCTTCAGCTTATTCGAATAAATTTCGAAAATATGTGTAACAAATAAATAAATTAAATCATTTCTCAATTTAATTAACATTGTAAAACCACTTTTTTAATTCTTTTAAATATTTTATACTGGTTTTCATTGACTTTGTGGAAATTTCTTAAATTTCACATGCAACTTACGTGGCAACCAACTGCCCTTTCACTTTACAATCTTGAGGCAAGGTGTCTGCCTTGAATATCGCTTTAAGATTTATCTGTGTGGAATGACTTTAAATACTAATGAATCTGTTCGTTATAATCGCAGCTGAACTAATTTCGTTTCTCTTGACACACACAAAATACACATTATGCGACCGATAATAAATAATGAAAATAATTACAAGTCAAATTATATAACGAACCAAACGCGCAACTTAAGGTCAAGCAATTTTTCATGCAACACGTTGTGCAGCAGCTACCAACAATCACACATGCCTTTCAATGAGGCCACCAACTGATTTCTACAATGGCGACTTCAGCAGTGGAGATTAGGGGGTTCTCCTCTCAAGGAAACCGGTTGTCCACGCCTGGGGACTGCGGCCTGCCGTCAAGCCCCTCCCCCGACACCACTCAGCGAGTCATTTGTAATGAGTATATATAATTGTTGCGACTACAAAATACCAATGGCTACTATATACAATATATGTTTATGACCTGATGTCCGCTCAAGAGTTTGAAAGTGGGTGCGCAACAACAGCAACCGCTGCAACGGCAACAGCAACAACAAGTAAATCGAGCCCATTTAAATTGAGCGAACAATAATATTAACTCTATATATAGAGTACATATATAAAACATTTCCACCTTCTACTGGCCCAGTGTGCACATCGGCACAAGTAAAGCTAAACTCAAATTGCATTGCGTGCTTATGGCATATATTCGAATGCGGAGAAAGGAAGCAGTCAAAGGGGATTGACTAGCACGCGATTAGGTCCTGAACTTAAGAATAACAAATAAATAGGCCAAGAAAAACAGCAAAGCCGAAAATACAAAAACGAAGGGCTTGTTGAAATTTGAACACACTTTGCATTAAGGCGTATATACTAAATTTAAGATAAAATTTATTGATTACAATATTGCTTTGATATCATTCTCATTACCAACTTCAACCTTGATTGTTAATTAAAAAATGCACAGCTCAATGTCAACTTTATTATCTTAAATATATTCTAAAGTAGAAGAATGGAAAATTATGATATGAAAGAGATATTAATTTAATGTGATTAATATTTGTAAATACGCAATCATGTTAATATACGTGGCAAACAAATAAAATAACCACTAAAATTAACAGAAATAATTGAATATTGGCTGTGATCCAAGGAGGAAAATGGCAGGCGATATCAGAAAGTCAGCGAGCGAATACGACAAGTTCGTTGATTCGTGCCCCGTCATTCGCAATGTACGGCAAATAAATCACATTAAAAATTTAACATAGTAAAGAGGAAAACAAACGATAATACACAGCAGTATCAGGCATAGTATCAAAATGTAGCGCAAGCACAAAGCACGCATACAACTACAATTGCATGTACATAAGCAGACAGTTACTTTGAAACTATTTCCTGTGCTCATGGGGGAATTTTTAAGGAGAGAGAGCGCTCTCTCCGCTCATGGAAAACGAAGCAAATGAAATTACCTCTGTATCTCTTCGCCGCACTCATTCTGACAACGACTTCTGTGTCTCTTTCTATCTCAAGCGTAAGAAACGTTTGGTCTGACGAATTCACCTTATTCATTCCACCATATTGACAAGGAGAGCATTTACGTGTCATTGTGTTGTACTTACATTGAGCATCCATATGATCATTTCTTCGAGTACGATGTCCATGCTACTGCGTGCTCCGCTTAGCGCATAGTCTACGGGATTATCACATTTTCGCTTTTGTTGCTGAGAACATTGTTTTTGTTCTTCCTCTTCTTGGTGCTGTTGGGGGGCTGTTATTATGGTTTCGTTTGTTGTTATTGTTTTGCGTTGGCGTAATGACAATGAAGGCAATTGATGAATTTGTGTTGCGTGTTTGTCATTGGTCATATCATCATCACTAATCTCAAACAGGCTAAGCAATTCCATATCGCCTTTGCAACAACAACGACACACACGTGGCATTTTCAGCTGCTCCACTTCAGTGTCGCATTGCATATCCTTTGTTGCCTTTAATTGATCAGATTTAAACTGTTGATTGCTGTTGCTGTTAATGGTGCTGCTGTTGCTGCTGCGTGGTCGATTGCTGGCACTCTTTTCTTTATTCATTGTTATTTTATAGATTTTGCTTTCACTTATGCGTTAACTTTTGGGCACTGTTTCACTCGCACTCACACTCACTCACATTTACATTGAATGGCGGCGTACTCTGCTTTCTCTCTCTACCCTTCGGTCTCACGATCGATGCCGCGACGTCGCCTTTCTTTGTTTTTTTTTGTGGTCTGCTGGCGTAACACGCTTTCGTTTTGACCACGACGCAGAATACCTAAAGAAAATTCGAGGGGCAAAGATTAAGAGAAATTCATATACAAGCAACGACATTATATACAATATGTACACATATTTTATAAATATATATTTGTATATATACATATTTGTTATATATATATATTCCATATATATATATATATATATATATATATATATATGTATGTAAATATATGTATATATGTATGCACATATATATATGTGTAAGTGTTCAAGTAAGTGTGCTTAAATTTGTATGTATATGTATGTTAGTCAGAACAAGTTTTGCTTCATTAGGCCAACGACCGAAAGTTTTAGGCCTTAAGTCGATCTTTTGATTTCTTTTTTAGCCGCTTTACGACAAAGTTGCCACACCATCAATGAACGACCTGCGATCTCTCCGAGGACAGGCCAGTGAAATGTCAGTTGCATAAATCAGACAATTAACGGCGATATATATTGCTCGCAAGTTGCAACGCCCAAACAAATTGTACCAACAATCATAGCGTTGGCCTTTCTCAAATTTAAATAAACATGCTGGCGCACACAAACGCACATGCATAAATAGTAGTATTGACGTCGTCGCGACGTCCGCGGACACACAGACACACACACCCACACGGGCGAGAATTAAATTTGATTAAATGAATACAACAATAACATAAATAAATAAACACGCACACAAACAATCGCATACAATTAGGATGCTAAATGTAGGCAGCAGATTTTCATTTCTTTGGGCACAGCACGAATCTATTTTATTTCTTATTTCGCGAGTTTTATTCAAATTATTCAACACAGCGGCAAAACAAACTACTCGCCACGCGTTTTGCTTTCATACTGAAAAACCCAAGTAGATCCAACGGAATGGTTGAACTAAAATCAGCTCTTGCTTACGCTCTTTTCATGCTCTCGCGTTCCGGCATTCGGCTCGACTTGGTGAGAGGGAGAGCGCGAACCACTGCACATGTTCGAATGTGTTTGTGTACACGGAACACAACGGGAGTGTAAGTAGCACATACGTTTCATTTTACTAAAAAGGCAGATTTTATATTGCAACGAATGCAAAATAACAGCAAATCATGCAAAAAGAGGCAACTTGTTATGTATACCAGGCTCTAAAAGCAACAAAATCCTACTCGCGCAGACAAGAAGCCACTTGATGCAGTAGTTTAGGTTTCTGCAAACCGTTGCCGTTTTGCATCTCTCAAATTTCTGACGTACGTAGTTCGTGCTCTGTTTTTGTTGTGCTCCGCTTTGATGTTCAATTTCTTAGGCGCTTTTTTCTCGACCGCTTTGTGTCGTCTGTACGTTTACAAAAAAAATGAAAACAGACAGTTCGAGAAAGACGAGGACTAAAATTCTTGGCACTTTGTTTCTTTTTTATACTATCGGGTTAATATTAACTATTTTTAAATAGACTTTTTTACTCTGATCAATTTACTCACATTTTGTGGGTAAGTACCGACGCCACCGCCTTGGCGGCGGCGTGTAAACGTTTACCGACAACACAAATACAGGAATGCAGTGTCTACTTTCTAGAAAAGATTAAAGTCTACACTAAGCCAAGCGAAAACTAATCGAGAATTTCTTAATTTTACAATTTCAAAACGTTTAATTGCTGTTCACAAGAAAAAATTAATTTAGGACCCGGTTGCCACACTTGTCACTTTTGTTGGTACTGCAGTGTGGCTGCACATCTGAAATGTTTAAATACCTGTTAACAATCGTAGTAGTATTAAAAAAATAAACGCGCGCGGCTTTTAAATTGTAAATTTTTTTCTATTTCGACGTTTTTTTTAACTAACCGTTGTCTAGAATATTTTTAGCTTACGGCTCAAATCGACATTTCAAACTGAACAAAAGAAAACCTAAAAAGGACAATTATTATAATTAAAAATGTTCATGTGTGACCGGCTGCTGCAATTGAATTAATACCCGATATTTAAAATTGAAACACGACAACGTGTAGCTATCATCGCGTGAGCTATCATCGTGTAGCTATCATCGCGTGAGCTAAAAAATGCGTGCTGCCAACTTCACGTTTATATATGATGGGACTAATTAAATACTATCTTGGTGTAATCGATATAGAAACTGTACAACTATCGATAGGTATCAGCTGTAATAAGCGATGGTATGTGTACGTTTACCAAAATAAAAAAGCGCTAATGCAATGTCCCACCAAAATGCTAAGACAATAAACCAAAAGGAATATTTAAAGAAATATTTGTCCGGCGACAAGGAAAAGAAGAAAAAGAAGAATAAGAAACACAAAAAGACCACACAGGCAAAGGTAAAAATAATCGACGATGATGCACACGATTCAAACAACGAGAAGATAGATGAAGATTTATTGCTGGGCGGTGAGGATGCGCCACAAATAGTTGGCGAATACATTGAGGAAAACCCCAATGCAGTGCGTAGCAAGTGGCGCAACATTGCTGTCAAAGAACCAAAATCTGAATCTGATACGGAAACAAATGGCAACGATGGACGCGTCAATGAGAAACCAGCGGAGGATGTGGCGCACCTTTGGGGCCGCAAAGCGTCGACAATAAAAATCAAGGAAGAGTTATCTCCCAGTCGAAGGAGACATCATACCCACTCACCTGCCATTCAAATTAAACAGGAGAAACGTAGCAGCTCACGCGATCGGAGCCCTCCAGCGATCAGAATTAAACAGGAGAAGCGAAGCAGCTCACGCGACCAAAGCCCTGCAAGACGTAAGAGTAACGAGAGGTCACCACAACGGAAAAGACGTAGTTCCGATCAAAGTCCACCCAGACGAATTCGTAA
Source organism: Drosophila macrospina (assembly GCA_035042075.1). Taxonomy (NCBI): domain Eukaryota; kingdom Metazoa; phylum Arthropoda; class Insecta; order Diptera; family Drosophilidae; genus Drosophila; species Drosophila macrospina. The sequence continues at coordinate 996,587 of JAWNLW010000397.1, read as the reverse complement.
TGAGGCGCCTAGAGGTAGACGGGATTCCGATCAAAGTCCTCCTAGAAGACGTCTGGATTCCGACCAATCTCCTCTAAGAAAAAGGCGTAATTCTGATGAAAGGCCGCCCAGGCGACGTGGTGAGACAGATCTATCTCCTCATAGGCAAAGAGATTCCGATCAAAGTCCACCCAGGCGACGATGCGAGACAGATCAATCTCCTCCCCGCAAGCAAAGGTATTCCGATCAAAGTCCACCCAGGCGACGCCGCGATGCGGATCTGAGTCCGCACAGACGCAGACGTCAATCTCCGCCTCGCAGGCGACCGAACACAGATAAAAGTCCACCCAGGAGACGCAATTCCACTACTAGAGATCGCACACAACCAATGCATCCAAGACGCCAACATAGCCGTGACCAATCACCACCACGACGGACTAAGAAGGAAGAGCACAGATCTCCATCACCACCTTATGAGCGTAAAAGTCGCTGGGGCAAGGAAAAGCATAGCCGGACGCCCTCGCCTCCTCCTACTCATAAACCGAGGACAAAGCACACGCTGGATGGCAAGAAAGCGGGACTGCAAGATGCACAATCTCTGAAACTCGAAACTGATAAGCGACGACGGGAGGAACATCAGATGTTTGATCAAATGTCCAGCGAAGTGTCTGGTCGTGATGCGGAGGTAAAGGTTCGTAGCACGGGTCGTCGTGGTCGACGTGCCCGCGATGCTGCTGCCGAGGATCCGGAGGAGCAAAAACGCAAGGAAGCCCACGAACTGAAGAAAAAAGAACTGTACGATCGCTGGGGCAAGGGACTTAAACAACTGGAGGATCAACATGCACGCCATGCAGAAATGACGCATGAGGCCGCCAAGCCGGTGGCACGCTATGCGAACGACGAGGATCTGGATCGACATTTACGTGAGCAGGAGCACGCGGACGATCCCATGTTGCAGTATATGCAAGAGAAAAGGAGAAAACGAGAACTGCAATCCGATAAGCCCGTAATGCCCGTCTACACGGGCAGCTATCCGGAAAATCGCTTTGGCATAAGACCCGGATATCGCTGGGACGGTGTTGATCGTTCAAATGGCTACGAGCAACGCTGGTTTAACAAACTGAATGAACGACGCGCAGTGCAGGATGAGGCGTACAAATACAGTGTGGAGGACATGTAAAAATGATGTGCATTTAAAATAAATTCAAGTTTATTTCTACAATAACATTGAGATATCGATACATTTTATTTAAATCGGCCCACGTTTTGCAGCACTGCGACGCACTCTGTGCGCGCGCGCTAAATACAACCCTGTGTGTAGAATAGCAGCATAAAAGCGAATGGTAAATAGTTTTCAACGACACCTGCATGCTGCCTTGTGATTGTCTGAAACTTGGAAAAAGACAAAAGAAATTCCATAATTCTTATAAATTTACAGCAATTTTTTGTAGAAAAGCTTTGCATATACTTCAGCTGGGTAAGTGTTGATTAATATACATAGTTTATCAAAAAACTGGTTAATTACTGTGATGTGTAAAAATTTGTTGTATATATTATATGATCAACGTTGCTCGTTTTGTGCCATTATACAGAATAAAGCGTAACAATTTGGTGTCAAAACAAGATTGTGTACGTGTATTAGTGCCCCGCCTCCGCTGATTAGCATAAACACAAACAACAAAAACGTGTTGTTGTGAGCATTTTTTACACAAGCGACTGGTTGCATTGTTCCTATTTTTTTATTTTGTTGCTTTTTCTTTGGTGTTGTTTGTGTTATAGTTTTTGTTGTTGCTTCTATTGCAACCTTCACCATGGCAACACTCGGTCAGTCAGCCGTTGCAAACCTGTTTCTTGTTGTTGCTGCTGCAGCTGTAATGTTGCTTTGTTGTTGTATGCTACATATTTTTATGGTCGTGCAAATTGGCGCGAAAATATTTGCAACAGCAAAATGTATGCCAGCGCATGAATATCAATGTATGTATATGTGTGTGAGTTGCATGCTGCAAGCCCACTTATCAAAGCTTCCATTCTCTCTCAGTCTCTCACTCTTTCGCTCTCTCTCTCCTCTCTCTCTCTCTCTCTCTCTCTCTCTTTGTCTCTCTGCGTGACACACTTCCGCACAAGAAATTCATTCATGGCACTGGGCCCGCCCCGCTTAAAGTGCATGTTGATTGTTTAGCTTTTTGAGAGAATACATTTATTAGTCGTTTTTAAACCCTATACCCGTTAAAAATTATTATATTATACAGAGGTTACTTTGATATTAATAAGGGTATCGATAATTTCTTCTGTTTATTTTCGGTTTCTTGATCTTTGCTTTGTGCAGAAATATGGAAAAGCTTTGGCTTATTGAGAGAAGCATCTGGTTAGCGTTGCTGCTGTGAAGTGAAGCCATTTTGCATGCTCCGATCATGTGCACGTGGTCTTACAAAAGCTCGCTCCACTACAGGTCCAATCATCCCCAATCAAATACGCGTGTGTGTTTGTAATTGTGATTTATACTTTCGTGTTACGTTTCGTTAGCTTGTGTCTGCCCTTGGATCCCCTCAAACTGAAGCTAAAGCTAAAGCTTAACCTAAAACCTCAACCCTTGTCCTTCAGCTCTTACTTGGCTCCTTTGCCTTGACGGTTCGCGTTTTTAGGGTGCTTCCAGGGACCCAGTGACATTGTAATGAAAATTAGAGAATTTACACGCATCTCATGCTGTGTGTGTGTTGTATGCACCCCTAACATGGTTGAGCCCTTGAGGGGTATGTTTGGTCTCAAAAAATCCTGTATGAAGTTCTTTCAACTTTCGCTTTTAAAGCGGTTTTGAATTCCTTTACACCATTTTATTCAAATACCTTCTGTTACACATACTTTTTCTATAGAATTTCTTTTTTTTATATTCATTTTGGCAAATTCACCACCACGTGCATCTAATGACTCATGGAAGGGTTGTTCATGAAGTTCCTATACGAAAATCTTACAGCATTATTATAGAACGCTTTTTCCAAGAATTCGCAAATCGAAAAATAATTGAAGAATATTTAATATCTCATATATGCACCTCATCAATTAAATCTCAATTCATCGATTATTTCTGTTCAGCGACTTCACACGGCGCAAACGAAACAATGAAATTTTCAATAATTTTCATGCTGTCCAACTGTTTTTCCCCCTTGGAACAATGGCGAAGGGAAAAATCGCCCCGGAAGCAAAGTACTTCCATGTGGTTCTTACGGTAATTCAAGAAAAACATAAATTGGAACCAGTTCTGCTAATTTGTGCACACGTGCAAAACTCTAAGCAGCTCTTTGAAGACAATGGACTTAAAAGACAAAGAAACCAGTTTCAGAGGGCGAGACGGGAGAGAGGAGGTTCTAGGATCATAATGTCATACTGCAAGTTAATGTTAATTTTTGGTAAAAATTCGACAAATTGTTCATTAATCTTCGAGGTAATGAGTTGCTTGTTAAAGCAATAGAGTTGTTCTAAGTTCAAAGTTCTAGTTGATCATCTTAATGAACTCCAAGGAACTGTATCATTTAAGAATTCCTGACTTTCTGAGAATTCGTAACGTCTTTACGAAATGCAGGTTTTCTTGATCTAAGACACTATTTGAGATCCATTTATTAAATTCCATTCATTTCCCGTGCCAAGAACACTTTAAATCTATTATAAAACATTGCCAGTCAGTTTTTACAGGGAATCTTATATTGCGCAATGTCAATGCAGTATTGTATGTACCGTGAAATCGATTGAATAAATTTATCTGCATTCTCTCTCGACTTCAAAAGAAACTTTCCAAGTGACTCAGTTAGCAGTGAGATTGTCACATGCAGTTCTTGGATGGATTGCAGTGTAAGTCACCCCTGGAAGGTGCCGCACACAAATTTTCCTGGGCAAATCTATTTCAATTATTATTAAAATTTGTTATTTACATTTCTATTGAAATGAATTGCTTGCAGAAAACGGGATAAAGGCTTTTCCCTACCAATTCACGTAAATCGCTGGTCGTGAAAAGCTGGGAAAACATAAAAGTAACCTAAACAAAACAATAGTCTCGAGAAAGAGAGAGAAAGGTCGACAATGAGATACCCTTTAGCAGGAAATGAGTTAAAGGAGATATTTCTCTTACAGAAATGCTTATACAACAATTGGAAAAACTTTAAGCAACCCTTTTTTAATTGTTACAGGGTATTATAAGACAAGATAGGGTTCAGCGTCTTTACCATTGTCTTGAGCTCACACACTGCTTCATGGAGATCCTTATTTCAGTTCGGTTTGGGTCTTTCCCTCTTCTGTCCTTCAGTTAGACAAAAGTTAATGTTTTTATATGCGAGGCTTTTGTTCAACAAACTGGAATTGGAATTAGCATGAAGCGTAATAATAATTCCAGGTCGTATAGATGCTTTCCCGATCCCAACTAGGGCAGCGGGTTGTCTCCTTTTTCATTGTTCGAATGTAGAAAGCAATATCGTTAAACAGTTTCGTAAGAATAGAATGATGTTTAGGCAAAGTTAATAAGTTTGTAAGATATAAAATGAAAGTGCTTAGTTATTGGTATCTTATAGATAGAGATTTCATAGCAGTATCCTCAAAGAGCTCAACTAAATTTGATATTTAAAATTGTGTGTTCATAATATATATTTATATTTATTATATTATTGATATTTTATGGGTAAAGATAGATAAATATGGAATATTCTGAAATATCTTTTGTAATACATATTCGATCTGTTTACATATAAGTATCTATTAGATCCATGCTTTGAGTCGCGATCTAGTTTTGAGTTCATGCTGCAATTGACATAAAAGCTCACTTCATGTACTGTTCGGAACTGGTTCAAAGCTCAAAATAGCTATGCAGAAAGAGTGAAAGAGGAGTAGAGAAGACACTAAGCAACAGATGCTCTAAAACCATAATTTTAATAATTAATTTATTGATCTGCTGGATCTTATAATGTTTAGATCATTTTCATATAATAATTTTCTTTGAATTTCCCAACTCGCAGTCGAACATGAAAACTCCTAGAAATCAGAAGTCTTACTGTACTTTGAGTTTACTACATGAATTCGGCAAAAGTGAGTAATAAATGCTTTAGTTGTAAAGTTGCTGAATTAAAAAGGAAGCAAAGGGAACAGAAATGTGAGCGTCCTGTTGCCAAGCTCATTCTATTGCACACTCGCACTCGCTCACACACAGGACACACGGGATCCGGCCGCGAGCGCTTTCCACCCCGCGACGTTTGGTGGGCAAACACGTAAGTTAAATCGATGAAAATAAAAGGCAAGGAAAGGCAAAGATTTCGCGATGCCATTGAGGAATACTCTTCGTATGGCACTGGGGTTAGTTTTGTCTTTTGAGGGTTTCCCTTCTTTTTTTTATTTTATTTTTATCTCGCGTCTTACGACAGGCTGCCTGGCTGTGCTGGTTGATGTTAGTGGTGCTGGTGGTGGTGGTGTGGTGGTGGTGGTGGTTGCTTTGTTCCCATCCACAATCCGCCCCACCGCCGCCAACATCCAACAGGAGAGCATCCTAGAAGCCCGAGTCAGGGACTCTCTGGGCATTCCGTTGCTACACACTGACACAGTTATCGAGTGCAATTCAGACAGGTCGGTTGTGTCTCTCTCCGTTCCGTTCTGTTCGCGTCGCGTATTCCGGTTATTAGGGTTTACTTCATTCCATCTCCGTGTAGTGCTCGTGCTTTGAACGCGTCGTTTTAATATCCTTGCTCTGTGTTGCTGTTCTTGTTGTTGTTTAATCCTTAGATAGTTATTCAAGCATCGTATTCAATCTTGTTCTTTCTTTAACTTTTCTTACTCTCGTTCGCCTCGCTCGCTTCGTTTCCTTTGCTTAATCGCATTTCGTGTTGCGTCTTTGGTTTGTTTGCTTGCTTTGTTTTGTTTTGGGTAAGTTTCATTCCTTCTTTATTTTGAGTCTGTGTTGTTTTGGCCTTCTTCTGACATTAACGCTCTAAATGATATCCATTAATTACACGCCAGATAATGCCAATATATGTATGTAAGTGTATACAGTCATAGGCCGACTGTCTGCGCTTTGTTGCGATTGTAGACAGAGAGAGAGAGAAAAGAGAGATTCGATATCTATCTATATGCAAGCACATGCAGTTCTCTTTGTGTCCCCTTGGATTTGTTATATTTCAACAACTTCCGCATTGTCAAACATACTATAAAAGAAACATACTATAGGCGGGTGCTGTCGTCGCCGATGTCGTCTGCAATCAATGAACCGCGCCAACACAACTTTCATACTCGCCTCGGCACAATTGCAATTCAAAATGCCGCACAACAAAGATCCGACGTTTGATATACCACGTATCCACAATATCACGATTTCCTTTGTTTCTATTATCGTCTATATATGTATAAAATTGTGGTCCGTCTTTCTTAACTATGTGTATCCCACAATTTCAAGAATACTTTGTCATTAATTATACCCAGCGTTAGAAATTATATATAATTTGATTCAACTATTAAGTTTATTTCAAAATCTCTTTACTTATAGACGACTTCGTGGTCCTCCATAGCATCAACATTAATATGACATCTGAACATATATAGTAATAACTATAAAGGTGAGTACTCATTATGCCAGACAGCATTTATATAGGGTATAGTTAAACTACTTCAACAAGAATATAGCCTATTCATTAAACGGAACACTCTCAAGTATAGTTCTGTTGTGAAATTCAGAAATTTTATTTCAATTGTTAATGCTACATATACATTTGTATACTCTTTATTAGGGTATAACAGAGGAGTGGGTATCATTTAATTAATTTAGCAAAACAATATGAAAGGGTATTTAATGGTTGACTTTTCTTCCCAGCTTTATTCTAATCTATCTATCTATACTTACTTATCAAAACGATTGCCCTATCTGTAAGCAAATGCAATATTAATTATTTAGAAATATCATTGCACTTGACTTTCTGTACAATTATAACAATAATAATATTAATAATAATAGTAGAAAAGCAAAAACAAATAATTTATTTAAATAGTCTTTATACATTATATTATCATTATTTGTATCATATTATATTATTCATTATTTAAATATATATTTCATCCTATTGATAATGTGACTTAACGTCAGGTTAAATCAATTGAGAGATTACTAAAGCCCACCTTTCTCTGTGAACATGCGCTGTTTTGTATAAAAATAGCCATGGAATATTTTCTTGCCAAATTGTCACTAAAAACGCCCACATTTCCGTTCATTTTGTTTCTCATAGTCGCACATTATTGTATAATTTAATTTCCTGAATGATTCAAATTGAACTTTGTGTAGCAGCTAAAAATATTTATATTTTTCCTGTTGTCGCTATGACGTGAAATTTTTTTGTGATAATAGATAACACGATATATGTATGTACCTAGTCTGATAATTGTCTGGTAGTACAATATTCTAACAATTGAGTTGTCAAATGAAAAAACTGCTATAGAAACAGTTGAAAAGTGACCCTGAACTTGAACTAAACTTGACGCTGTGGAAAAGCCAATGGCTTGAGGTCTGGTCTACGTTTGGGACTGGTCTAATCGTATACAAACAGTAGAAAATCGCTTAGTTGTTCATAACACATTATTGTGTTTGTGTTTTTTTGTTGTGTTTTATCAGAGAGCTTTAGCTATAATTGGTGTGCGGTGCTTGGGGCCATTGAACGTTAAGCACACGAATCAGCAGAAAAACAAAACACAAAATAGCAAAATCAACAACAATAACAATATATATACATTTATATATATATAAATATTTATATGTATATGGCCATAATGTTGTTTATTTGAACAAATTGCTGAGTGTCTTCAATCACATGAAAAGTACATGTGAGTTTTGTTGAATATTCTGGTTAAATATTGGGGCATTTATTAAAATTCACGTTAAATAGTATTACAGTTTTGTGGTTGTTCAATTAAATAGGTGAGTTCAGTAGTTCGATAGATGGTGAACGAACAAATCAAACTGCTAGTTCGTTTGAGTTCCATACTTATTTATTTAGCTCGTGTGAGCCTCAACGAACGGTTGAACTAATTGAACGATGATGAGGATAATTCATTCCGTTTTGGGAATCGTTTGATCGAGCGTATTATGAGTTACTCGATAGAATTTTACTAGAGGCATTCCCTTTTTAATAATAGTAAATAAATTAATAAATAAAAATCTTTACACATCGGTAACAACTTTTTATTTCAGCGTTTTCACTCTTTCTTTATCGTCTACAAAGGAATACACCAGGACATGTAATACAAAAAAGCTTACCTGTTTAACCATAATTTCTTGGAAATATACAGAAAATTGGTTGTTTATTTCTTGCAAAAAGTCATAAATATTAAACGACATACAATAGAGTGCGAAAATTTCAAATGGTCACTTCACACCCTCTTAATGCTGCCCACTGACGCCCCCCATAGCCACCCTTTTTGGCAAATTTTCATTTAATAAACATAAACAAATCGATACGCGTCACAACAACGCCAACAATGTCTGCGTGCGCTCTCCAAAATATCTACACACATACACACATATTTATATGTACATACATATATGCATTATATTATGTATTATTATGTATTACATGTATTATACTCGTATATAAATGTACGTATATATATTATATTTTGGATGTACACATTCGCCGGTTTTGCTCTTATGAAAGGGGGCTTCGTGCTTGGGGGTTGCTGTGGACATTTGGCTGCCATGTTGAAAAGTTACGACGCAAAATTCCCTTGAAATCCTTAAACCAACAAGCAGCAATACTCTCTCTCTCTCGCTCTTCTCGGCTTGTGGCATGCTCTCGCATAATAAAACCCACGCTGCCAAATGCGTATCTGCAACCCCAAGGCCAAACACATCCACAATCCCCCCAAGTCCTTGATGTCATTGCCAGTCTGCGGTCGCATTTTTGTTGTGCTTCTGCACATTCATAACAAAAACAATTTATAAACTGTATGGCAAGAGCGACGCAATGGTAATATTCTTCCACTCAATGCTCAGCTCAGACTGATTCTAAAAATAAATCGTTATAGTTATTGATTGTAATTTATCTTATAATTAACTTAATCGATAATCGATTAATCAATATTTATAGTTTTATACATTTCAATAAGTTTACATCTTGGCAAGCCCCTTTGCATTGTTTTCCCTGAGTTTTGTTAATAAAAGTATTTAAAAACATATACCTGCGTACTGCAGGGGGTGTAACTACGCCCCCAAGTAGGCAACAACTTCAACGATTGAAGGTGCCACAGTGCTTCGGACTGCCTTGAACTCGACAATGCCTCGCGAAAAGAAAGTAAAAGTAAATAGATGGATGAGTGGAAAATAAGAAAATGGGAAAGCAAGCCGGTGTTTCACGCCCACGCGCTGAAAAGCCACTACGTAGGCGTTGTTTAGTAAATACTCGAAGGATACCGGCGCCCACGTCCTTGACAATCATTTTCAGCAGACTTCCACATAAATCCCTGATGTGGGCGTCCGTGCGTGTGTATGCCTGTCATCTGACATCCTTGGCATTTCTATGTACAGGAACCGACCATTCCCGATGTTGGTTCCCGAACATACGAGTATGTATAACGTATTTACTTTATTCACGACATATTCTGCCGTGTTATAACGTTTTTATTTATTTTTTTTCTGCCATTGCTGTGTCGCAATTTGCCATTCAAGGACATGTCTGTGATTTTATGCAATAACTCCCATGCAAATATTTTCCGTGCGTCGGTTTGAAAGGCTTCAAATGCCAACATGACTTAATATTCCTGTTAAAGTGGGTGAATGTGGGAAATTGAATTTTCCACTACATGGTCGAAGGGAGGGAGTCGATTCTTTTCATCTCAATAAATGAATCGGAATTACATTTCAAATTAAATAGCCTTTGCCTTTTTGTTTCATCAGCAGATTTCACAAGTATCAATGCTGGCTTCACAATAATAATAGCCAATATTAAATGACGCCTTTTGTATGACAAATTGCATCATCTTATGTTGAGGAACCATGTAAACTGAAAAGCAAATTAAACCAAGCTCATATCCAATTCATAAATACATACATACATACATGTTTATGTGTGAATTTACTATTGCTTTGCATATTCCTTTTGTTATTATTTTTTTACTGATTTTGTATAAATAAATCAATAAACTACTGAAAACGCAACGTCTGCAGTAAAACGCGATCATGCATCGGCTTTAAGCTCCTTTTTTCGCTTGCACCTTTGTTATTTTGGTTTTTTCTTTCCTCTGAATGTGCTGGTAGCAGTACGCTAATTAATCTAAATAAACAGAAAGAAAAAACTTTCAAAAATAAAGAAAAAAAAAATCTTTCCTCTAAATACAAACAATTCGATATTATAGTATATTTTCAATGTTCAACTAGTTTATTTTTGCGAAAATCAAAATACAAATCAAAGTGCCAGACAATTTCATAACAAAAATTTGCATTAAAAAAAAGAACAAACCGCGCAAATAACAATGACAATAACAGTGCGCAAAGAAAATGAAAACAGGCTGACTGATCTGAAGTAAACAACAAAGGTGACGTCAAAAAACGGGTGGGCAGCAAAAACATTCATATGTACATGCATATGTATATGTATGTATGTTCATAGTACAGATAGAGAACAAGAAAGAGCAAGAGCGAACTTTGTAAATGATTTTATTTATTAATCAAATGAGGAATAAAACATAAACACTCATAGCAAAGAGAGCAACAAATGCGAAAGGCAAAAAATCAAAACAACAACAAACGTTAAAGACTGTACCACAACAGTGACAGCGACGCTGGTTTACCACTGCCACATGCCCCCAGCACCGGCATTCAAGAAACCGAATGGGGAAAAATGGTAGTGAAAGAAGCAACAGACGAAGAAACAACGGGCATGCCTCTCTTTGTGAGATATTATTTGTGTTTGTTGTGTGCGTGTGTGTATGAGTGGGTGAGCGACATGCGCTGTTGGTGTTACTCTCTCGAAATGCTGCGCCTGCACAGCTGAACAATCAAAACAAAATCAGCAAGCGCGGGAGCTTTCACTTGCTTGGCATGTTTTTGTCGACGAGCTTTTCAAACTTTGTAACAATCGGTCAAGAACGTTTGACAAGCGCGGACACGCGACGCATCACAACACATTTGGTATGTGTATTTGTGTGTAGCAGAGTGCGATAATCAAAATAAAACAGCAGAAATTATTTTTATTGTCGTTATACATAACGAAAAACTCTAATAGATTGAACAACAACAAAGCATCGCAAGCAAATCAAACTAAATAATTGTAAATACATATGTATACACAATATTAATATGTACATGCATTTTGCTTTAAAAGTAGCTGTAGTTGTATCCATAATTCAATTAGCAAGTAATTAAAACAAGTCATCAAAACGCGCGAGATTTCGAAAAACGCAAACAAAACGCGCTTCGATCATACGAGTTTGAGTAAATTAACTTGGGTTCACCCATACATACATACATATGTATGCATATTTAAACAAACTCGCTTAAGCGATTACGCGCGAACTAGTTTTAAGACAGCAAGAATATATTCAATCAAAAAAAAATAGAAAAAAAACGAGCATAGCAAGAAAACGTTCAGTAGATTTACATAAATAAATGAAGCAACAAACAAAAATAAAAACGCTGCCAAATTTGAAGAGTGCTGGAATTTAACTACAAAAATTCTTACGTCGGCGTCGACGCAGACGTCGCTACGTTTGCTTACACACTCACACTCGCGCGCATTCAGAGAGCGGACATAGTGCGAGCTTTACTTTTGCTCTCGACTTCTCTGTTCACGCTTTGATCAGTTGTTCGCAACGCGCTCAGCTGCTCGGTCGAAAACACCGCAAAATTGACAGCAACAGAAAAAAATACCCGATAACAAAAGTCCAACAAAGCTTTTAAGTTGTTGTAAATTTTTGCCATAATTATAACAATATTTTACGGTATATTGGATTTAACGTGTGCCATCAAGTGTCAGTGTTTTCTAACATCTTAAATATATCTACATAGGGAGCTTTCAATGTCAAACTTCAAGTCTTACGTCATAAAAGTATGCACTCACGTACGTCCATACAATGTATGCTTGTATTATTAAGTACATGCATATAACAATTCTTCGAGCTTATGCTTCTTTCTGGCAACTGGCTGATAAGATTCTCTAGCAGTCAGACGCGAGTGTACAATGTGTATATGAAATTATAATTTAACTTATCAAATTTTATACAAAGTGAGCAAGTTCTTAATGTTATTATGTGTGCTGTATACGTTATACTAAATATTATACATAAATACCATTTCTGTTTTAATCGCCACATGTGTGACCCACTTTAAAAATCCAACCAACAAAAAGCGTGACCAACAACAAAACCAACAATGAAAACGATTTACATATAAATACAAAAAATATATATATACATATATACAACAACATATTTCCCTCACACCGCGTGCCCATTCATACAAATTAATTAATGGATGAAAATATACAATAACAATTCATCTATAATTACGGGAAATGTTTAAGTAAACATAGCGAGTGAATTCTTCAACAATTTTTATATTTTATTGGCTGAAATAACGTATACGGAAGTCGAAGAGACCTATTTTTCAACGATTTTCAACTCTATTCCTACTCTCTCAACTGGAATTGTTAATACTTATAGTACATCAAATAATATTACACGGTGCAGACATATAAGGTTTGTATTTAACCCTATAATTATTGGATTAAAATTCCAGTGAGGAAACATATTAATAATGGGTTTCAGCTCACTTTCGTGATACATATTTATAAGAGGTATAAACAGATGCATATTGAACAAAAAAGAAAGTTAAATGTGATAAGCTATTTATAGTTTCATTACCTAATTAAAGCAGTAGTAAGAAATATTAGCAAGAAAACTATAGTAATCCCTGCAAAAGTCAACATACAAAAATTACTAACATATTTTACATATGTATATGTATATGTTTAGGCACATGAATCATATTTTGATTGTTCTTTGTTTTATGATATGCCCCCGGTTCGTTTCTCAAATTCAAAGAATTGTCAAATTTGGTTATTTATGAACCAAAGCCAATTAAAATGTCAACTCATTCCCGATACTTACACACACACTTACAAATACACATACAGAAAGTTCTCAAAATTCAGATTTGTAATCGAAATCGAAATTGTGAAATGTGAAACGTTGCAACAAAGCCGAGCTATAAACTCGCTCGGATTTGTTTATGTATATGGCCCATAAATTGGAGCACAGAACTTGATAATTTCCTGTATGCGTCCGACAAAGGAAAAGCCAAATACATAAAAAATAATACTAATATCTCTTCAACTGGAACCAAAAAAAGTTAAGATTTTCAAATCTTTCGATTAGATGAATATGTATTTTTGTGAATATCTGTTGCCATTTGTGCAAATAATCAAAAAGCGAATACAATAAAAATTTGTTTGCAAAAGAAAAAGAGCCGAGCTAAAATTAAATTAAATTTGAAATTGATTTCAATTTATATTTGAATTTGAATTTGAAATTGAAATTCAACGCTCTGCGGCCGCTTTCAGAGTTCAGTGTCACTGAGCGAAAATTCAAGGCCGAATAGCTTGACTCTCGGACTCAGCACACACTCGGCTGATTTAACAGCCAAAAACTCAATTGAGTAGAATGCCTAAACTGCCCATATGTTGAGCAAATACCAATAGAAGAAACCCCTCCCCACACCACACACACACACACATGCTCACATTTCTAGTTTAGTTTCTTCAAACCGCAGACAAAACCCAAATAAATGATTACGGCGACGCTTCTTAATAAGCTCCGTTTATTTAGGCGCCGTTTTTCTCCCTCTCTCTCTCGGTTGGGGCTTAACTGAGTCTCCTGCTGGTTCAGCTGCTGGTCGACTTAATTGACTTAACTAACGACAATCGCTACTTGAAGTTCAATTTTGTCATATCACCGTACAGACATAAAGTACTCGTACTAGATATCATATGTATGTATATCAGTTACATCAATGACTCAACAACAGTTGAGCGCACGATAAGCAGTCAGAGCAATACTGCAGCAATAATACGCCAAAAAAGGAAAAACAACAAAACAATAACTCGCTTGGTTAATACAAATGCAAATACGTGATAGCACGTATATGTAGCAGGTGCTCAAAACTGTTGACTTTGCTTGATAAATTTATGACTGATGATCCTTAAATCAACGGTATATTGGCAAATTGTGCTAAAGACTTCCGCAGAACAAAATGCCAATGATTAAAGCTCAAATATGATGATAATACATATGATAAACCTTATGGATTATTTTGGAATTCACTGCGATTTCTTTTAATTCCCAAATTGGATAATGAAATAAATACATTAGAAACTTCTGCAAATCGTTTGAATTGACATTCCATTCTCATGCGCGTTGTGGTGACATTCACAATGTTTAAGCATGTGTGTCCTACTTCATGGTGAATTTACTAAACCCACCATAGTATTGTATTTTGCAGTTCCATTGAATAACTCACATCGAATGTATCAAATCGATCAGCCAGTTCATTTCATTTATTTAGTTCGGATGCAAACATTATTGTCTTTATTTAATTAAAACAAAACAATTTGATATAGATCTTTGCACCTGGAATAGCTCAGGCCATTGATACATCAAATTACGAAATACTTTCTAAAAGTTTCTAACCAACCTTTAAAATTGTGATTATCATTCTCGAAATTATTGTATCACGTATTCATTTAGAATTATTTCGTCATTTGATTGAGTGCAAATTAATTGCATAGTTTAAATGTGCACATCAGTTGATATATTAACCAAATATCAGTATATACATACATATGCATATATAAAAGTATATATGCTATGTGGATACGTACTTTATATATTCTAAGTATCTATATATGTATGTATATACATATATATATTTACATACATATATACTACGGTCATTGCTTTGTCGGCCTTCAACTTTCTTTATTGTGGGGCTGTGTGGTGTTATGGTCTGCGGATGCGGCCATTAAGCAAACTTGTTTGCATTTCATTGAAATTTCTTTTAAAAAAAGTACAAATATGTTTCACACACAGATTTCATATACGTACGTATATCTCTTTGTTCTGACTGAATAACTGGATGATATGATTGTTCAATTAGCGCACAGTAGAAGTGAGATTTGGGTATTTTAAATTAAAGTATAGAGTATAGCGAAGGCAATCTTATCTTTTTAAACATCGCTCAAAGCTAAACCCTTTTTTCACAATTCCTAGAAGACAATTATATGTTTGAATTCCGCTTCCAATTGCGATTTCGCTTTTGTTTTCATTCGTTTTCGCTCGACAGGCAAATAAAAATAGCTATACAAAAACAATAAGGGAACATTTCCATTCAATTGTTGTTTGTTTTTAACTCTTGCAAACATCTCAAAAAGTCTGAACAAATAGTTCTCCATGTGGGCGTGTGAGAAGCTTAACCTCACTCTGCATTTACAGCTGTTGGGGTAGATACATACATACATACATATATGCGATGGGGATAGCCAAGTTTTGTACGTGTATCTACATATGTACACAGGCTTGTATTTTGTAAATATTATTGATGTGCGCTGGGAAATACTGAAAATATGCAATGTGCTTGACCCAATGCTAGTGATGGCTTATCAGCTCTCAGTTGCCAACGTCACTGGCACGCGGCTGGACGCTGATAAGAGCGACGGACAGTTGAGAAACCAGACGCCTACTGATACGAGACTCACGTGTTCCTGCAATGTATCCGTTTAAATTGACAGTTACAAACACCTACATATGCACATCATGCATACACTCATGTGCTCATCTCAATGTAATACTATATCGTCAATTTCAAGTTATTTGAAGTCTTTAGAGTGTTTGCTAGTGGGATCGGATTCGCTTTTAGGTTTTCACGCACGTATTGTTTGTCTAACATTTCAGCTGAACTGTGCTAATTTGTTTTTATATATACGTGTGTACTCTTGTATTGTGGACAAATATGTTACTAAATCAATATAAATTGATTTTAATTATTTTTCTATTAGCAAAGCAGCAAGCTAGCAATTTGTTTGCTGATTCTTCAATTTATACCCTGCAACCATTAAAATTGACGGTTGTAACAGCTTTGTCAGCTGTACATCGACAAGAAAGGCAATAACATTGAGTATAAAGGGTAACTTACAGTCTAGAACTTTTAACTTAAGCAATCTAACTTGTTCTCTTTGTGGTTAACAAACTCACATTGCTATTGATTGGTGAGGGAATCGGAATGAAATCAAGAAAGTGCAAAGTGTACGAATTATACTATAAGTGAGAATTTTCTAAGCGATTCACAAAGTAACCGAAATAACAGCCCTCGCAGACGCTCCACCCCGTCAGTTCGTTGATCTGTTAATTTGTTATAATGTGCTTTGCATTTCACTTTGCATATCTAATTCTCAATCATTTGATATAGTTTCTTTATATATGAATGTTTCCATTCTAATCTCATTCCATTTATTGGCATTTGGTTCAGCGTTTCTATATTATTATATTATCTATTTGATTAATACAAAAACAAGTTCTAAATAAAATCTCCCCCGCATTCCGAAGGTTTATTTTTACGTGGGACCTCCGAAATTGGCGCCCTAAAAACGCAGACTAAAAATAAGTCACAAGTCACTTTTCTGTTACGCGCGCGGGGAAGGAACTTGCACTTGGCGGTAAATGCGGCTACCTCAACATAGAGTTCTTTGTGTGCGTGTGTGTGCAGAAAATAAAGCGATGCAAAGTCAAAAGCAAAAAGAAACCAGACAAAGCAAAAGTGACTTGCATAAATGTGAAAACAAAGGAAAATATACACAGCTATAGAGAATAATATAGGGAGACACAGCAAGAGAGAGAGAGAGAGAGAGTGCGAGTGCGAGTGCATGTGGATAAAACCAAACAAAAATTGCATGCATGTTCGAAACATGTGACACTGGTGACGACAGCAACAGTGTTGTTATTGTTTGTGTATCAAACGGTTGAAAGTTGAGAGTGAAATATAGAGAAAATGAGTCTTAAGTTAATCAGTTTCTCAGTGTAGAAGTCGCCGGAAGCGGAGAATGATTCAGTTGATCAAATGACCACTTATCTGGTGGACAAAAATAGAGAGTACAAAGTTTTGTTTTAGCTGAATATTTTATTTTATTATCTTTAAAAGCGTATCTGTACACATTTGACAACATAACCTTCCATCACATCAAATATCCCATTTATTTAAATTTGGAATATATGTACATAACTTGATGTCCTTTGTTTAAAAAACAACTAAGACAGAGGGGCACCGATAAGAACAAAAACTGAATCTTCTAGTATATATTCTGGTGAAATGTAAAAGCTTCTTTCTAAGATTTGCTGATTTGTTATTGTAATATATATTTTATTTACTCACAACAAAAAAACCCGTCTAGCACCAGTCAAAGCGTCCGAAAAGCTTCAGATTATTTACTACACATACACGCACGCATATATATGTATATATACTCACGAGCACGAATATGGCGACAAAAGCAAACAGTCAGAAAACATATGTTGCTCAGAGCGCATATGTCAAGCGTGCAGAGAAAGAAGAGAGTCAGAGCAGGGGAGCACAAACAACCCACGTTCTCAAAAAGCTTTTTACAATCGCCTAGTTTTGTTTACAACCCAGCGCTCTGTGCCTCTGTGTGAGTATAAAATAAAAGCAACACAACGATAAATTATAAATTCAAAACAAAATATAAAAAATAAACAGTTTTGACCTTGAGTTTGGTTAATAACTGTGTTCCAAGCCCGCTCTCTGTGTACTTCTCTCAGTTCCTCTTTCTTTGTTTCCCTTCAATAATTTGTTGATAGCGTGGCTGTCTAACTTGTAACTTTCTTGTTGTTGCTTTTGTTTATAATTATTGCATTATTTCATTATGTCTTGAAACTTCTGACAGTGTAGCCTGTGCTTTTATTTTTTCTCCCAAATTTTGGAATCATATATATTTTGTTTTTGTGTATGATTGGAATATACATATAATATTGAATTGTTGTTGCGTTATTTGCTTTGGGCGCGCCTTGCACACTGTTTTGTACTTTAAACCCCCAACCTATTTTAAAAGCTCCACGTGCATCCCACGCGTCTTTTGTTCTGTTCCGCTTTGTTTACCCATGAAAAATTAGATATATTACATATTATAATGCATTCAACTTTGTGAATAATATAGTATGAACACTTATACAAATATACGTATATATGTACATATGTATGTATGTATGTACGTCTACTTACGTACTCTCTCTTTCTAACTTATCTCTGTTTTGCTATCATATGTTTTGCATCAGATGTTTTCTCGTTTTCATCTCTTTTGCTAACATTTTACGTTCATTAACTTATTTGTTAGCGTTTTGGAACTTGTTGTTGGCCGTTTGAAACAATATTCTTAATGATAATTATATAGACATGTTTTTTCTCACACAATCTTTCGCTCTTTTTCTTTCTCCCTCTCCGTTTTGCTCTGCTCATCAAATTAAAATGTTTGCTTGTTTTCGGTTTGTTTTTTTTTATTTTATTCGACAAAAAAAAAGTGTAATAAATTATTTTCGTATTTTCGCCTTTGTCCACTTATTCGTAGCTTTTGTATATAAGCACTCACCCGCCGTATGTTTCCTATATACATATGTATATAGAGTACATAAATGCATACATACTTATGTATGTAAGTATATTGTTTGGAAAATACACACGTTTGGTCATAGAGGGCGCTTTTGGTTCGTCGACAAAAAGCAATGTTTGGCCTTCGACGCGTTCGGCCACCTTTGACGAATATTAAACAATTTAAACGTCCGTTGGTGGGGAGGGTGGATGGGGGGGGGGGAGTTGAAGTGGAAGTGTTGGAACATAGGAATACTGTACAGAACCCAGAGAAACAAGCATATCATTTAGCTAAAGTAGAATTGTTGTTTTATTTTTGTTTAAGTGCCGCTTTAGATGCTACACGTTATGTTTGGTTTGCTTTTGTTGCTTAGGTTACTTGCAGGCTGTTGTCGGGTGACCTTGATGAATGGGAGGTAATACTCACGACGTCCATATTCCTCCACATCCGATTGTTCGTGTAAGCGAATGTTATCAGCTCTGAAAAAAAAAACCAGTTATCGCTCAACTAGGCTGACTGCATGGAATAGATAAGCTTGGACGAGTAAATGATATTAATTCCAAGGTCTATGTAGTGGTATATGCATATGTACATACATACATGTACATATATGTATATTGTTGTGGGGGTCGTCGAACAATGTGATGAATTATTGCAACTTTTTTATTATATTTATGTATAAATAATTAGAATCATTCAATAGGTAATTTACTGGTTGTTGTTGATAATTTAGCAAGTCAAATACAGATTTAAATAATACATTTATTGTAATTTTAATCAATCGATTGCAGTTTTGGTAATCTAATGAATATTTCAAATTATTGGTTTATTTGTTCCTTTTTGGAATAATTCTTGTTCTTTCAGTTCGTTAAATCTGCATTCGATAGACTAGTTCGTTTGAATCGCAAGATGACCACTGAACTAGATGAGTCAGTGACTTATGTCGTTCCCTCGATCGAACTTATTCGGAAGCAATCGGGCAATGCATTATCATAATTATAAAAATAACCTCTTAAATCTGTTTATTGGTGCTCAAAATTTTGTATTGCAATAAATTATATCTACCGTCTTGTTCGTAATGCAGCATTCAGAAATTTATAATCCAGATTCTAGATGTATTTTCCTTCCAAAATGAAGACCATTAAAATCAACCAGAAATTTCGTTTTCTTTGTAAACAAACTAATTAATATTTATAAACAGCAACAACCATAACAAGAAGCATCAGAAGAAAAGAACAATAACAAATTGCAGAGTCATCTGATTAGCAAATGGCAAAAAACAATGGACAAATAAGCAATCACTAGAACAACAACAAAAATATATCAAATTTTGGCAAAGTTTTTACAACTTTTTTATTAATTAAAAGGGATTAAGATGCAACTACATATATGATAAGAATCCACATTTGACTAACATTTACAGGGTATCTGATAGTCAATCATTGTTGTTCTGAATTACTTGTTTAGTTAGTTTTATTATGGTTTTGTTTTCTATTTCGTTTCCTCTTGCTTTTGTTATTGTTTTGTTTTTATTTTTAGTTCGTTTTGTGCAAATAAAAAAAATGCAAATTATTTATTTTTTTTTGTTGTGAAATGAATTTTGAGCGTTATCAGTCAATGCGATAAGTTGAGAAGCAATTAATAAAACAATACAACTTGTGTTTGTCAGTCGAATGACTTATATATTAGATTCTCTGGTTATAAACCTTTAAATATAGATATATAAGCAAACAGACATCTCTCAATTTTATCTCAGTTGTTCCTTACGTTAAGTCCTAACACTCTTGATTAGCTATTCATATTCAGCTGCCAGAAGACCATCAATCATATATATATATATACATATACATAAATATATATAATATAGATATAGAAGAGTTGGCATTTCATGCATATGCAGTAGAGTTCCGTTTCGTTTTTGTATACAGATTGCAATAGAATCTGGAATGTGGCACTTGCATACATAATTTGTATTCAAATTACAATATATGGAGTTTCGTTAGAGTGATCGACCATTAAATTCCCTGGGTTTCTAGTTCGTTAAAGAGTTGCCTACAAATTCAACTTGTGATAGTGATACTTAATGCTGACCAGTTGGAAGTGGTTTTAGCCATTAAGAGATTTATGTATAATTAACATCAACTAACTAATGCCATTCTTTCGCACTCTTCTCTCTCATTTCAGCTACTGTAAAGCAACTGCGCAGTCGCGCCTGCGCGTCAGGCGCACAACGAGGGAAAGACCAAGAGAAGAAAGTGAAAATCTATTGGTGTTCGCCTCCACAAATCCCCTCTTCCTGTTCCGTTCCTCCCTGTTTGATCTCTACCCACGTGATACGCAATGACTGAGAATCAGGTGTATCCCATGTCATCGGAATTCTTTGACAGCGGCTCAAACAGCAGCAGCAATCCATTGAAATACGAACTTTACTCACTGGGCACGCCCACGCTGAGCATTAACACTGGCAACTACGGCGGCAGCAACAGCTCATCGAGTGCCATTTCGAGTGCCGGCACCACCCCCACCAGCTATACATCGAATGTGATGCTGAGCACCACGGCAATTAGCATACCGCGGAGCAATAATCAAAATCAGAGCCATCATCATCACCATCACCATCATCCGTATCAGCAGCTGAGCGAGACGCCGACTTTGACGCCAACACCACGACAGCAGCATCATCTACATATGCTACCCAGCATGGCACAACAACAGCAACAACAACAGCAGCAGCAGCAGCAACAACAGCTGCAACAACAACAGCAGCAGCAGCAACAACAACAGCAGCAGCAACAACAGCAGCAACAACAACAGCAGCAACAGCAAACACAAGCTCTGCAGCTGGGCGAACTATCAGACTTTGGACTTGATGCGCTGGACGCAGCCTCATTATCGCCAACGTTGCTGCAGGATGTCAGCCTGAGCGCCGCCTCGCCCCTCAGCACCACAATGTACAGCAACAGTGGTAACGATGTGAGCGGTGGTGTTGGTGGCAGCAACTACTTTTCGCCGGATCTGAGTGCCAGCATCAATTTGAATGTGGTGCACGAGCAATCGCTGCTGCAGGAGGTTGTCAGCGGCAGTGCACTGCTCTACGAGATGACCCCCAATTCGAATGCCATGTGGAGTGACATAAGCATTAGCAGCGCCATTGTTCATACCAAAAACGAGCCATTTAATCTAGACGATGATTACATATTCCCCAATGATAAGGCCGAGATTCAGGCTAACGATTTGACAGATTTGAATGGTGGCGACTTCTTGGATGTCATTGGCACCATTGAGGATTTGCTGCCTGCTGCAAATGTCACACAGAATGTTAACTTTTTGCTATCGCCGCAATCGCACACATCTGATAACTTGGGGGGACCACCGTTGGAGTTGCTCCAACAACAACAGCAGCACCAGCAACAACACCAGCAGCAACAACTGCAAACTCTACTGAGCCAAAGCCAACAGCAGCAACAGGACACTTTTGAGCTGTTCCACAGCACACCACATAAGCCATCGCAGTTGAGCTCGAGCTTCTCGCCGGGCAGCCAAGCATCGCAATCGCCATTGACACCACCACCGCCACCACACACCAGTCGCTCGCAGTATCAGCTGGTGAAGTCGCGGAACATGCAGGAGCTGTTGAAGAAGGGCATTGCCATGTCCTCGCCACCGGAGCGTAACTCTTTGCTAAGTCAATCGGCTGCCCTCAGCCCTGGCGGCAGAAGCAGCGGCTTTGGCAGCATCAACAGCACCCCTGGCAATGGCACTGGCGTAACCAACGCATCTAGCTCAGCTCAAAACCAGGTGGTTATCACAGCCGATGCGGCGGGCAGTGTGCGTAAGTCGTTTGGTTATCAGAGCGCCGTTGAAAGCTCCCAATTGTCGCGTCTGTCGTCGTCGGCGCCAACGCATCTTGACCGGGATCACATCTGGATGCGACGTGAGCCCCGACAGCATTTACTATCCACCGGCTCGCTGGCCGAGGCCGAGAGCTTCTCCTCACTGAGCACTGGCAGTGTTCTATCGCCAGATGGCATAGATTTCTCGCAAGACGATGATGACGATGCGTCCAGCGACAACAGCGATAACTATGATGACTTTAGCAGTGACAACGGTGAGTACCAGTTAACAAGTGAATGAATCCTACTAATAATAGTCTATAACTAATGCATTATTCATTCATTAGGCGGCTCTGGGGATGAGGATGAAACACGCACATCGACACCGAATCAACTGAGCAGCAGCAAAGGCAAGGAGCGTTTCTTCTGGCAGTACAATGTACAGGCCAAGGGGCCCAAGGGTAAACGTCTTGTCTTCCAATCGAAGCTAGAGGATCCGCATGTGCTCAATGAGGTTACCGATCCGGTGTTTAGTCCCACCTGTTCCGTCCGTGGCATCAAAGTGTATAAGGTATGCAGCACTATTAAGCAAATTATTAACATCATTATCTAATTGTCATGTTGTATCTCCTACCCAATCTTGTATCTGTAGCACAGCGGCAAAGCGCGCAAGGGCGATGGCAACGATTTGACACCAAATGCTCGCAAATTGCACAACATCGGCAAGGAGCTGGACAAGCTGAGTCGCACCATCAATGACATGACGCCCGTTTCGGAGCTGCCTTTCAATGTGCGACCCAAATCGCGCAAGGAGAAGAACAAGCTCGCCTCGCGCGCTTGTCGGCTAAAGAAGAAGGCACAGCACGAGGCCAACAAGATCAAGCTCTTTGGCCTAGAAATTGAGCATAGTAAGTTGTGTGAATTATATATTGTTGAGATTATGTTACTTACATCTATTTGATACTTCTTAGAGCGTCTCATTAATGGCATCGCTGAGTTGAAACAGGCGCTGGCGATTAAACATCGCACAAAGAGCCAGGGCGAGTCCACCGAGGAGGTGGATCTGCAAATACAACGCATTTATACAACGGCTTCATGTAAGTTGCATTGATTTCCCTACTCAACGATACAAGATTAATCTGATTATTATATTCATTTGTTGATTAACAGCGGGCATACGCATTGCGGGCGGCTCTACCGATTTTGTGAATAAGGTTTTGGAGAATATGCGCGGCGGTATGCCAAATGGGGGCCTGGAGGAGCTGCGCAAATCATCATAGACCAAAAAACAGAACTATAACGAACCGCCCATCAAACTATGTTATAAGATACAACTAGCCAGTAACGCTATCCATGCCCCCCTTTCCCCCAAAACAATAATTTACTGAAACGATCCAAGAAACCAACTTACACAACTTACCAAACAATCATTTTTGAAAATGTTCTGCTTGAGTGATAATACTTATGTTGATATGATGATAACAGAAAGAGATAAAGTGAGAAAGATAGATAGAGAGATGAAACTGTGATTAAGAGCCTGGCGTAGCATGCAACAGATAGATATATGCCACATATGTAAAACTATGTGTAATATTATTTTGTCAAGCGCTAAAAATTCCCTGGAAATTCCCTGGCAAAGCAACCGAAAAGAAACGAAACAAAATGTAAAGAAAGAGGCAACCATAAAAAAAAACAAAAACAAAAGAAACAAAAACATAAAGAATTACAAACATATATTACGTCATTTGTTTAGCTATTAAGAACATGTTATTAAGAACTTAAAGAAAGAGCGAGAAGAAAGTAAGAATGCGACTTCGATTTAGCTACCAGATATACCTGTTTACAACATAAGATTGTCAATCGATTTGTTTCGAGTACTATTAACTTGACCATATTAACCATAACCACAAATACAAATATGTATATTCAGGTGCGATTTAATTATTTAATTTTCGATGCTTCTTTATAAAAATAATGTATAAATTGGTTCAATGTTTAGCACTAAGTTTTTAGAAATTCGATACCAACTGGAGAGCTTTTACATATATATATATATATATATGTATATTATTAACATTATGTTTGTTAAATCACCCAAACTCCCCGCTTCTCCCTATCCCACTTACCTAGGTTGGCAGTTTGTTAAAATTTCTGTTTTCGCCTAAGTTGTTTAATTCAAACATGAAGAATATGCTTAATCAATGTGAAATGTTATGCATACGAATGTGTATTTTTAATTACTTATACTACAATATATATAAATGTATATATATATATATATAAATATATATATATATATATATATATATGTATATATATGTATATATATATATATATATATATATGTATATATATATTAATATATGCATGGTGATATAATTTTACTTGTCTTTTGTATGCTTTAATTTTGTTAATGTAAAACCTATTCGCTGGCAAATGCTTTTAGGTTTTACCCGATTTTTAATTTTAAGTTTTCTTTATCATACTTTACGTTTTGCATATAAAATACCTTCAATATAAAATATTTACATACATACATATAAATCATAATTTATTAACTTAAGCCACACTTGAAATATTCAAATTCATATCCTAAATTACTTTGGTTTCTTTAATTTAGTTACGGGTCGCTCTTTGAAATACATACGAAATAAGTTTCAAATACAAAACACCAAAAAAAAAAAAAAAAAAAACAAAACAACTTAACACCCTTTGAGTTTTATTATTATGTTCATATGATTTTTATTTGATGTTATATATTATGATTATTATTATTATTTTGATGATGATTTTTTGCTCACCCTCGTTGCTAATTGTGTGATATTTGTATTGAGTTATTTGTGTTATTGGGATTCATTTTGGATTGTAGATGTACCTATTTGTAGCCTTATAACTGCTATTTGTTGTGCAACAAATTGTGTTCACCTGATACCATTCAAAACATTCAAAGAAGGCGTTCAGTTTTCGCTTTAACATTTTGCGGTTAATTTCTTTTTGTCTTGCTAATTATTGATAAATGAGAACGAAAATACAAATACAAAGTGATTCAAGTTAAAAACTTAGGACCTAGGCACTCGTATCACCTACTAAGTTGAGCACGTGACGAAACAAATTGTACTAGCTGTTAGATTAGGCATACAAAATAAGGAAAATAATTCTATTGTAATTATTAAATTATTACTTAACGTATATTATAACAAATTGGCCATCAGTTTTGTTTAGGGTTTTCAAATAAATGTTTTAGGAGCTTATAATCCATAAGTGATATGAATATGAATTCAAATTTACAATTACATTTACGTACACCTACACACACACACATACAAACACACTCACAGACACACACACACACAAACATATGAACATGCAAACAAAGAGTACAAGCGACAGCAAAGCAACAAAAATACTATACTACTTGCATAGGTACACGCATACATATGCACATATGTATATCCTATGTATACTGTAGTTAGAAAAATAGTTGCTTAGGTTAAGAAGAATAGGATTGCCTTTGTCAAATTGCAAATGAAGTGTGAGGCGGCATTGAAGTAAGCACGACAGTTCCTCAGTGTTTAATATGTTATATGTGTAATGAGAATATTAAACATGAAAGATTACTAATACTACATTGTAACGAAAACGAAAACAAATACAAATACGAAATAGAAATACAAAAAAAAATAAATAAATAAAATAAAATAAAAATAAAAAGACAAAGACATAAACATAATAAATGTTATGGTTGATGTATTGTAAATGTGTGCTTTAAATAAATGTGCTTCATATTTACTTTTTATATGTATATCGATATCGATAAAGATGACGCTGCTGATAACGATACCTAAACAACAGAATTAACTACCTCAAAGTTAAATAAAAGTTTCATATTCAGTAAAGAGTTAGGAGCAAAATTATTATGTACGTTCGTAAAGCTTACAAATTGGTCAAAATATTAATTGTTAACCAACTGAAATCACTGTGGGAACTAATAAAATGTGTATAAATATGCATATACATATATAATATACAAAAAATATACATACATATGCAAACATAAAACCAAAAGCCTGATTCAAATTCATGTGTCCATTTAAATAAAATCGTTTGTATTTTGAAATGAACTTGCTATTGGGTATGAGAACAAAGCAACAAAAATTATACAAAATTATCGATCTTTGTAATGAAACGGAGTACTGAATATCTTACAGATCGTTCTGTATCCGATACCAGACCAGAAGTTTTTGAAATAAATAAAAACTTCGTTCAGCGAGGTTATCAGATAACCAAACAATTTATGTGGTGTCCAAAAACAATTATGAATTATAATATAAAATAACTGTGTTGAAAATTTCAAATTATATGTATATGCCTTAAGGCAAAGGAAGAGAAAACATAATTATTATGTTTAAAATGAAAAGAACAGCAAAAATATAAATAATATATAATATAAACTATTCAACTATTCAGTGTACAATTTAAGAACAAACACATACACATATAACATTTATGCATGTCAACCAACGAACTTTGTGTCTGTATATACATATATAAAATACATACCAAATTCAATATAAAATAAATGGCGAAAGCAACAAGGAAACTCTTTGGAATTTGAAATATATTTGGGTTGGGTGCAGCAAAAAAATGTGGAACGCTTCACGATTTTGCGTGTCATCCTTGCGCAGGGGCCATGCTAATCTTCTCTGTATCGTTCCAATTTTAGTATATGTTCTGCCGAAGCAAGAACGAATGTAGTACGAAATTCGAGCTATATAAATGAATAGTCAAGCAAATAACAACTTGAGAATTATAAGAAAGTTAGCTGTACATGTAAGGCCATCTGTTGTCGATTTCACACAACAAACAAACGAGTTGCAAGATACGGACGTTAATGCCTGGTGGCGCTTTCGTGTTGTGACCGAGTAGGTGACTACACTATACCATACAGCTTTTGACAGCATAACCATCAGCTGACTTATTTTTATGTGTTATACCAGGCAGCTCTAAGATTACTATTATCAATACTTATCATTCCCCTTTTTATTCTAATTTTAAAGCGGCAATTTGCAATGAGGATTATCTGGCTTTTTGAAAGATACAATTGAAAATTGTAAACAAGTTTCATTTTATTACCTTTCATTACTTATTTTATTTAATGCGTTTATTGTAAGTAATCGTAACTCAATTATATTAAAAATATTTAAGCTCGTTGCTTTCGTAATATGGTACGTTCTAAATCTCGTACCTTTTGTTTTTTGGAAGGTGCGAAAGATGGGGCCTGCACACCATCCTCCGTTTCATTACTGTTTGTAGTAAAAGGTGTGTCGAAATTATATTTATCATTTGAATTGGCTAACTGTTTTCGAAATGTTGCTGCACTGTTTGAAATACGAGCCTTTGGATGTGCTGGGGGCAGCCAAGAAACTTTACGAGTTGATGAATTGTAGAAATAATAATATCCACATCCACTGTCGAACATTTCTTTCCAGTCGGCACCTAGGGGATATTTACGAATTAACCGTTTATAGCGACGGAGATACTTTTCACTAGCCTTTGGATGGCCAGTTGACCATCTATTAACACAGTACAGTGTGCAGGAGTGATATATATTATATTTGTTTGGACAGAATTTAAATCCATGATGCGACTCTGTAACTCCAATGCGTTCCTTTATTCTGTCTGGCCATAAATGTTCACTGCTGGCAGTCTGCTTGGTAGTAGAAGTTTCATGCACAATATTAGAGTATTGATGATTTTTGTCGTCCTCGTCATAATTTTCTGCAATAATTTCTTCTATTGCTTCGGATTGTGATGCTTGAGCTAAATAAAAATGCAAAATATGAATGAAAATCGTACTTCTTTTCTTTTGGTTTTCTATTAAGAATTATACCTTTTTGTTTATTAAGTAGCCCTCTTGACGCCAAGCGTTGTAATAATGTTGGTGGTAAGCTCATTCTAAAATATTCTTACTTTTTCCTTGCTCAACAATTTATACAAACTTATTGTGGAAATGTAATTTACGGTGTGACCGAATCTTCAATGATTAGTGATGAATTTAATTATCGATTGGGCAGCAATATCGATATTATGGCAAAATAATCATTACAAACGATAGCATCTCTAATAATAATTCTATCTTTAAAAGTAATTCACGTGCGCGTGTTAGTGGAATAACAAAAATTAAACATGTTGAGGAAACAAGCGAGACAGCGAAGAGAATATTTATACACGAAGGCAGTAAATGAACGCATCTTGACAAAGAAAAAGAATTCGGCGGCTTTACAAGAAAAAATTAAGCAAAATAAAACTCTAAGCTCTTCGAACATTGCAAATGGAATTAAAGTCTATGATTCCCTTAAATATTATGGAGGTATTCCTTGAACAATCATAATAGCTTGCTGCAATTACTGAGTGATCATTTTATTAACTTACAGAGGGGAACGGAAGCACGACTACAATTGATGAATATCAGTTTGCTGGCGCCCAGGATCCCAAAATCATGTTAACTACTTCACATGAACCGTCGTCACGCCTGAAAATGTTTATGAAAGAACTCAGATTGATATTTCCTAACGCCCAACAGATGAATAGAGGAAAATATCAAATAAACACACTAATGCAAGCCTGTCGCGCTAATAATGTAACCGACTTTATAATAGTCCACGAGCATCGAGGCATTCCCGACAGTCTTATCATTTGTCATCTACCGTTTGGCCCAACTGCGTTTTTTAATATTTCTGACGTTGTAATGCGTCACGATATCCCTGATATTGGACCAATGAGTGAACAAAAGCCTCATTTAATTTTCAGTAATTTCAAAAGTAACATCGCCTTAAGAACCGTAAATATTTTAAAACATTTGTTCCCTGTCCCAAAGGAAAAAGCAGAAAGAATAATTACGTTTGTCAACAATGATGATAGAATATTGTTTAGACATCATCAATATAAATATGTTAACAAAGAAATAACCTTATCGGAAATTGGGCCAAGATTCCAGCTTAAGCTGTATCAAATCAAACTCGGAACATTAGAAAACATTAAGGCTTGTGACACTGAATGGGTTAATCGCCCTTATTTAAATACAAGTATAAAAAATCTTGCTTTTTCGAATGATGACATATTCAATAATAAATCAAAAGTGTCTTCCTAGACATTCAAAATACACCTTTGAAGTGTTTTAATTATAAAATTATGATATACTACATCGTTAAAGCAATCTTGTCGGGATAACTTTAGATGATATATACATTTTTTCATTGTAAGAATATAATTTAATTTATTGTAGCAACATTTAACTAAGAACACAAACAAGTATTTTCTAAATTAGATTTGATCCAAGGAATAAATTTGCTAATGCGAGTGTAAACACCAGGATACCCCTCGCGTCCGCATCCGACTCCCCAGGATACAACGCCAACAATAAAATATTTGACTCCATTTGACAATAGCAGAGGTCCTCCACTATCGCCTTGACACGAGTCCATGCGCGGCCTGCCGGCACACAGCATTGTCGATGTTATTCGAGTACTTTTGTATTTTTGATTTCGGCATTCTGCAAGAGACATTATCGGAACTTTCACTTGATTAACGATAGAGGGCAATTCCCCTCCTTCTGATGTACGACCCCAGCCAACGACGGTTCCAATTCGACCTATAAGAGAATATAAATATGATTATTTTATGCAAATCATAATCATGACTTTCCGAGCAGACGAAAAGGTTGACTGAGAGAAGCTATGTATATATAGGATAAATACCTGCAGGATCGTAATTGTATCGTGGAAGACATATTGGCTTAATGATTTTGGAAAATACTATAGGTTTCCTTAGCCTTAGCAGTGCAATATCGTTGTTGTAGGTATCCGGATCAAAATTCTTATGCTTTATAACAGCAGTTACTGCTCTTTGAATTGCTTGAGATTCTGATGTTATTTCTTGATCATGATCTCCAAATATTATTCTGATTTTCGATCTTCGCAACTTTTTTATGCAATGTGCCGCAGAAAGAACATAGTCCTTAGTTAACAAAGATCCGCCACAATGAAATTTTCCATCGTATATTATACGAGCCATCCATGGGTATTGATTTACTCCTGTTGGTTTTCCTCCGACAATTCTTATTTCCTCATTCGAAAAGCCGCAATCTACAAAAAAGCAACAAATGTGAATATTAGTTTATATGAATCATTTAAAAATTAATTATAAAATTATTTTACATTTTTAATAACTAAAATGGGAAATGGTTAATTAAATAATAAAGCCCAGAAAATATTCAGTTAACTAGGCATGCATTGATTATATACAAACAAAATGTGTACAGGGTATCTTATAATCAGGTTAACTGCAAAATTCCTGTCAAGCATGTTATCGTCAAGCGCAGTTTCGAAATGAGGCCAAGTTCATAAAAAATGTTAACCAACAAGTTCAGCTCACTGGTTTGTGCTACTCTTAAACCCACTGAACTTTAATCCATTTATCATTTTTTATATATATAAACATTAATATTAATGGGCTATTATACTCACCACAATCACAGGTGGAAAGATTGTTATTGTCAACATATTCAGTTTCATCTTCTGCATCAAATCCAAAGGCATTTGATACCCCGGAACTAATGCGGAATATAGTATCGAAGAGAAATCTACTGGTTCTTCGCGAACTAACACTGTAAGCGGAATTATTATTTTGGGAAATATTATATCTGATAAGCTGCTCGGTACTTGTGACACTTTTATCAATAGTCAACATTAGAATAACTATGCAACATATAATATTCATCGTTATAATTTAGTAAGCATTTGTAAACATGTTTTTGGATGATCGATAACCGCTTGATTCTAATATATGTGTACTTAATAAATATTACTTAAATATTTAAAAATGTAAATAGTGTCACCTAAAATATGCTATAAAAAGTGAAGCGACAGTAACGTAGAGTACAAACAAATTTAAATTAAAGCTGATCTCGGAGAATTTGGCAAAGAAATACAAATATAAATAGAGGTATTGCCCATGTAGTAAATTCAAGATTTATTATTATAAGTTATAGTTATACTTAGTGCTTGAAATTGATTAATATCTCTTTTTAAAAATTCCCTTTTAACTTACTCGCGGTACATTTTCCAACTGTTTAGTTCTCCTCCCTTGGAGTGTACGTTGATCTCCCATCAACAGTCGCAACAATTTAATATATATATATATAAATTATACGCATTTTATTTAAAATTTTACTTATATTTGCAAACTTTTTTAAAGATTATAAAGACCGCAGTTTGAACATACGCTTATTTTTGTAATTGTTAGGGTCGAACAGAAATAACTACGGCGGACGTGCTGTCGGTGGTGGCTGAGGACCCCGTTCCTCATCGTCTGAAGGTTCAGTTGAGGCAGCACGAGCTGTCTCGTTAACTGATACATCATCCACATTATCATCTTTGTATCGTGTCCATTTAATAAGTGTTTCCGGTGATCTGTAGAGAAATAGGAGTTTCCCATACAAATCTTCTTCCAAGCGATATTCTCTAGTCTCCCGCACCAAATATATGTCATTGCACAACTTCAGTATTCGATCTACGAAAGGCAAATCTTCAAACATTATTCTTCGATGGTTGTTGGCGATAAGTGAGCGAATAACTCGGGAGACCACGTAAACACATGTTGTATAGAGACCAATAATGCTAATCAGAGAAAAGGAAACAAGGTAAGTTTATAATAAATAAGAATAAGAAATAAACAGATCAATGGACAACAAGTTACCCAGTCTTTTCCAGAAAACTCATAGTTGAGGGAAATGATTTGTCATTAAATATGTAGAAAACAATGCCATCATCGCAATCATTTAATGGTAGATTGGAGAGAACATTTCTATAGTATTTGTCTTCACAGAAATCATGCATTTCCCACCACGAATTCTTATCATCTTGTTTCTTTTGCAATATTACTGGGCGATTGTGTTTACCTGTTGTAATAAATTGTTAAATGTATTTTCAATTCGTATTTTTATATTCGAACCTTCGTGGTCTTTAATAAATTTCACGTAAACCTCATTCTTTTGAATTGTTATAAATTTGGGCAGTATCTCTGGGACAATGACTTTAGCTGTGCTATTTTTATCAGACAACGTTTTAATAAACATTTCACGGGTCAGTTCCTTGTTAGTTGTCAAAGTGTATGTTGTTTCATGCGTAATTATATCGGAATTGTCGCCACAGCTGAAGGACAATCGAAGGCGAATATCCATTGTTTTGCCTATAAATATTTTAAAGACAATAATTATATGTAGTAGTATCTATTGATGATGCACGTACCCTTTTTCAAATCCTCTAGCAAACGTTTTTTATCTGGAGGCGACATATTCCATAAAGTCACTGAGTTGGCATCAAACTTCACTGCCGTAACATCAACGAAATCATAAACCATAATATGATCAGTTGCATAGATATCGTGACTGAAACTCTTTTTAAGTATATTATAGTCTCCTCGGGAGAACTGATGAATGCCCGAGTAGCTTTGGGACACATAGATTGGCTCATAATGCCCAATTTTTAACGATATATCCGCTCTGTGAGGAACATTTGGCTTGCCAACCGTTCCAATGAGCGCAAAAAGAAATAGTGGACTCCATATGAGAATTATTAATATCAATACGATCGTACCACCTATTAAACACTTGGCATAGAATGCTTTTGGCTCTCCCCGCAAAACCGGAAAGTCGGCATCCATTTGCCTATAGCAACGTACAATGAATACCGATTGAAATATATCTTCCATTTTAATCCATTCCATAACCGTAAGCGTGGTGTCAATGCACAGCCAGTCCAGCATGGTTCGAAGTATATAGAGAAATGGTATTTCCATATAGCTAAAAAAATTATATATTTTTGTTAGAAGCCTTGAAGAAACACCGATTCACCGGTTAACGTCCATTTGATTTTAAATTTGATTAAAAAATGTGTATTATATAAGTATTAAATTCAAAAACTCATAATAAAAGAACTTGTTTTTGGCTTGGAACCAGAAATAAGAAAATTGTAGTATTCGTTTAATGTCATTTCGATGTTCGACTAAGTTTGATAGGCCGTTAACCGGGTAACACGTGTATAACGTATTGAATTGTTTATCTTACACTTTGAAGGCGACGTAGTTGACCATTGAATAGCTTTTTGTGAAGACATTGCCCAAAATGCGCTTCGGATAGCCACAACGGATCTGATAGGCCGACAACAGCATATGAAGGCACTTAATTAGATAGAAGATAACAGGCGCAGTTGATCCGAAGCTATGCGCTGTAACATATGGCACTGCAAAGAACATCCAAACATGGATTCCAATCACCGTAAAGTAGTGAAACACTATCTTCACCACCAACGCCTTTCGCAAGTAGATGGCACGTTCCGTGACAATGGTAGCAAATTGCACCACGAGCATAAATAGGAAGCAGAAGGGCACCTTGTTGCCCTGTATATACGTCTCTAGAACACTTGTGCTATATTTGTGACGATACTAAAATACAAATGAAAACATTTTATATACAAGTTATTGTTAAGAACGAGAGATGTTATTTGTTCTGAATGTTCTATCCTGTTAAATCTTATTCACTATTTTCTATGTCAACTTGTGTAATTGACAACGTTCTATTCTATTTAAAATTCACATATATAATATGACCCTTCTCTTTTCATTTCTGAAGAGCTTTCTTAATTTTGGATCGATCTTTATGAAATGTGCAGGATTGCTTTGCAGTGTTAAAAAAAATTAGTGCTGAAAAATTAGGTTGCAAATAGTTTTTGTTTTCAATCTGAGGGTTGGGGGATAGTAAGTTCTAATTCCAAATAATCTCGATCTTTGGACGGTATAAGGAAACGTTTTGCCTGTTAGATATATTTACACAAAGCTATTATACCTTTTAGCCCATACTGTTTTCATTAATTTCTCAAAAATCAAAGACAAAACATAATTTTAAAACATACCACAAACTTGGGAAATCCGAACAATAGTACAAAGAAATTAATAAAATCGCATAAGAATATCAATGTATATACATCAGTTGAGAGCCGTGCTTTGTGCAGTAAGGCTAGAAAGAACTTCTCTATACCAGATAGAAGACCACCCTTGTGCCTATAGACAAAGTGATTATTCTATTTGTAAACCTTCAAATTTGGCAACTTACTCTAGATTTTTCATAGCTGTACGATAATACTCAGATTCAATGTTTTCGTAGACATATTTATTTTCAATTCCAGGTCGCAATAAGTCATCCATATCCCGTTCAAACTCACTGCTTTCACCACGATTGTTATTTTCTTTAAGCTCACTTCCAGACTCTTCCCTTAAATAAAAAGTTCAGTTCATTGAGAAAGATTCAAGAGATACAAATATTATTTACCTTATTCGCTTTAGTGCATCATTGGATCGATCCTTCTCATAGGTTTTCGGACCTTCAAGGAGAGATTAAATAAATATGTAGATTTCAGATTTCAAGTAAATGCAAAACTTCTTACGAGATTTCCTCACATGTAAGGGATTTGCCACCGGTCGTGGTATGTTCCAAATGCCTTGCTTTTTTAACATATACCGATGCCAGAAGAGAACAACCAAAAGCAGAAGATCATAGACCGCCTTGCCGTGCTTTATAAATAGCTCAAAGTCCATCGTCTTGGCCATCTTTATCAGCCTCTGGTCGAGCACGATTTTCTGATGCATAATGCACTTCAAGAAAATCATTCCCAGTGTGTAAGTGATGAGGGTAACCCAGAAAGTCTTTGTGGGACGTGGCAGTGTAAGGGCACCCCAGTAAAGGACGAGGAATGGCATTGGCAATGAGATTATAGAGGAGTTAGCGGCTTGATTCATGAACACCGCCAAATAGCTGATCACCTCCGTATTGGCAATTATCGCATACCACACTGATATCAACATTTGCACAAATTCACTATGGTCAAGTGTGGTGAAATCAATGTCCTTATTTGCTAGATTAACCCTCAATTCCTTAGCCGATGAATTAATCAAATCAATCTGTTTGCTAAATTCAACAATTATTCAACGAGATTACATGGAATTCAATTGCAGCAACTCACTCGTAAAGCGACTGATTCAAGAAACTGAACATTGTCGCTGTATTGACCATGCCCAGTCGATTCATTGTACTTATGTCTTGCAATGTCTTCTTCTCGGCCGAAAGAACTTTGTGCACAAATCGAAAAT
Organism: Drosophila macrospina; assembly: GCA_035042075.1. Taxonomy (NCBI): domain Eukaryota; kingdom Metazoa; phylum Arthropoda; class Insecta; order Diptera; family Drosophilidae; genus Drosophila; species Drosophila macrospina. Next base: position 960,919 of record JAWNLW010000397.1, on the reverse strand, counting down.
TGCGCGATAAGCGATTCAATCGTAATGTCACTAGCATTATTAGTTCGGTGGTCAGCTTAACTATCGGATTGGTTTCGAAATCAATATCCGAATCGGAGCTGTACATACCAGCATTTGCGCCTTTAGTTTGTGCCATTTTATTTTTGGCCTGTAAATGGACTAAACTAGTAAATAATGCTTAGAAATAAATAATTTTGTATGTGGAGTTTACCGATATAATTGTTTGGCGCGTGCGCATATCCTCTTTTTCCAAAAAATCATACTCTTCATTCAAGATCGGTTCGTCGCCTTCATCTTGATCCTCGAACATATAATAATCCCCGGCACGCACTGCATGGGGATGGAGGCGCATATCCCGCCTTTTAAGAGGTGACGAACGAACCAAATTCAAATTCCTTAATGTTGTCGATGTGATTGGAATCTGGGTCTGAGATTCGGTTTCTGCATCGTCTTGGAGTTGTGTATTGTCCCGTGGACGGATCGACGCACGCACCTCTGTGGGAGAAACAGTTAAGTAAAACAGTTAACACCTTGAGTGTCTCCATATACTTTTGTAGTTCTTCACGTTATTGGCTCTGATAATCTCCATTTTTTTCTTTACATTTTCCAGCATATTCTTTTCATATTCCCGTCTGTCGTAGATTTGCTTATAGTGCAAGTTCTCAATGACAATGGCACCACTGTAAATTAACTACAAAGTCAAAGGATCGATCATATATGTGTAAATTGGTGCCTTACCGTGACGCCAGAATCGTGTTAGCTTGAGTGTCCAGTATAATGTGACAGAAATAATACGAGCGAAAAATACGACTTTGAAAGATGATAAAGGCAAAGATGATCGCGTGCCAGATCAAGATGTTCTCGAATATCAAGCTGTTGGGACCGTAGTGATAACCGTTAGTTTCTTCAGGTCGCTTATCAGCTTCAGGCTCCGGCAGAGATTTATCGTATTCCATGACGGCAAACAAACTCTGATAGTCCTGCTTGCTCTTGATACCGAACATATAACCAAATACAAGAATGCAGACTTTGATTGCAATATTGAAGACATTGAAGGCAATAAGGAAATTCCAGCGACAGATGATGTAATGAATGTTTTGTAAATATACCTCAGAGCCCTGAAGTAGAAACACTAAAGCAAATATTAAGTATCCCAACGATAGCATATCCATACTGCAAACGCCACCCATAAATACAATTGCCAATGTTATCCATAGGAAGCTACAGAAGACCACAGTCTTAAAGACATCGGAATAATTACGCACGAAGGAGCAAAAGTCATGCGTTGGGTTCTTGAAGTAAACATGTCCCAGTTTTGCGATATTGTGAACAATATTCCTGTTATCACCTCCAGGGTAAACGAAATTATTCACTTGACGAACTTCCGCTCTGAATGCCTTGCGTTGTCGAGATATCAACACAAGCACAATAAAATCCAGCATCAGTTTGGACTTGGTATGATCATCAAAGATTTGCTCGAATGGCCGATTATCTTTGTAATGTTGAGATTCATTGGGTGAAGCTATAACAGTGAACGGGAGGGGAGATATTTGCATAAATAAGCGGATCTATTATTATATTATATATATATATACACTTACCATAGCATAGGTTAGGGGGGAAATGTATTACATACACATATTGAACAAATATCGATATAACAAAATACAGTTGCAAGATATACCAAATCCGAGCACATTGCATACGATTTAGGCACAGAAGAAGTATCAGCCAGAGTACATATGTTACTCCAAGTACATCACGTCTATGGGCAATTGAAGAAACCAGAGCTATCAACGTTATTTCCAATCCAAACTTAAAGTATCCATAGTTTAGAAGATATTTCAAGAGACAGGAGAAATTACGTTCCGCATCATCTCGAGATGTTTGAGGAAAGAGAATCGTACGATCTTTTATTTCACCCATTGAATAGCGTATTAAATGATCACGCAGTTTAACAACTGAGTGCAATGTCGTCACGATCATGTACACAATGTAAGGTGCTAAATACCGTAGTAAGGAGCCCCAGCTTTGTTCAATTTTCCGAAGACCCATCCAAGCAGCGAAATTGACAGTGCTATTATTCTAAAAAATATAAAAAAGGTATTACAACTGCCTCTTTTGAAAAGAACTGAACTAGCTTAACATACACATGTATAGTCGTAATGGGATTTGTCCAAATATTTGATTTGATAGATCATTTTCATGAGTATGAGCACAGATATCCAAAATGTGACGATACGAAAGATTACCCGTCGAAAAAGCCGATTGACACAGACACTGATCAAAGCCAAAATGACAAGGCAAAGATTAAAGCAACATATCTCTGAAATGGCGCTTACGAAGGTGGCTAATATTACAGCTTTGATCATGTGCATTTCAAGAAATCGCCATGCAATCATCTTACTGGGTCGAAACCATCGATACATTGTGGAGCGTAGTCTCTTGTAACCAAACGAAAATATTGCTATCCACGATTTTTGTTTTGAGCTGCTAGCTTTTGATTGCGTTCGATAGGAATGCCTTTTCCTATCAGTTGGGCCTGGGTTAATTACGGATAACATGAAACGACGATGAAAATAATGAAGTTGTATAACCGTAAAAATAACTGTTAATGTTGGTACAAGCAGATGCAGAAATAAATCCTTGGTTCGATAACGTCGTAATCCGATATCAGCTTGTCTAAGCTACAATTTAAAAAGATTTCAATATGATTAGAAAGACACTAGGTGGACTTACAGAGTGGGTTGAACATGCAGGAATTTCTCCCAGTAGTGGTCGAAATAATCGAATTGATAGGTATAAATAATGGTTAATATTGTCATTGCGTAAAATATGACAAACATCCAATAGCCATATAAAAACTTAATCCACAGCTGCAAAGACATCTGGAAGACCAGTAAATGGAGCAGAAAAAGCGACATATAGCATATGCGAAACCCAGTCATAACATGATCAAGCATTGCACATAGAAATATTAAAAATATCAGCATCCACATCCAAATACGTGTGATAAAATTGGAAACACATTCGAAGAGAAATATGAATGCACGATGGGCACGCGACTTTTCGAAAAATGTGCTCTCGGATCGCGAATGCTGTGGTCCAAAGAGTTGCTGTAAAAGATCTGCCCTATCCTTATCCTCGGCCTTCTCCTTAAAATATTGATGCGACGTTATCCAGAAAATGAAAAGAAATGCCGTCATAACTGCCAATGGAATGAAGGGCTGAATACCACGATTCGTTGGATGTACAAATCCAATTTGCTCGATATTTACTCCATTGATCTAAGTAAAGAGGTTAAGTACATTGTTTAAACATGTCCTTGACTCCAGTTCAAATGGTAAAAGTGTCACACGGTTTTTATAAGACAGTATAAAGTATACTTACTTTTGTTGGGAGCTCAGTTTCGTTTAAATTCATGCCATATATGTACTGTATAATTATGAGAAACTCACTATATAATACAACAAAGAAACTAGATCGCATCATAGAGCGTCGCTGGTTGGGTATCATCCACAGGATATTGGCCCAAATGAGAAGCACAAAAGTCAACCAACTGTGATAGATGATAGACCAGATCTGCAGTGGATTGATAGAAGATATAATAAATGCATAAGAGTAAATTAATTTGTGCATCTTGCCATCATAATAATGTTGAGCAATATATAGCTATTCTTATATATGAACGATGTCACATCACAAATCATGTAGAAAAATTGTTCCAGAGTTGATGGCTCTTCCACGATAGCTGTGGAAGTCTCGCTATGCTCCGGCTGACGTACCCTATCGGGGATTGCCTCGCCAGTCTTTTGACCGATTTGTAGTCGAATCGTGCTAAAAATTAACTTTTGTCGGCCATGTTGTACAATATTCAGTACTATAATGAAGTAGGCACACATCAATGCAATCGGACTGAGATAAGAATCTAAGCTTAACTCAATATTTAGCTCCAACAGTGCACCATTTCGTCTGGGATTAAGAATCTTCAATAAAATTTCCAATCCCATAAGTCTAATGGACGTTAATGTTATTAAATATTTAAAAACTATAAGCAACATTAGGAATTAAAATTATATTACTTACCGTACCCAAATTGAATTGCTATCTAAGGAGTTGTTGACTATCGGCAATTGATACAAAAGAAAACAAATTATTTGCATTGTTAAAACTATAACAACAAGAATAAGTGGATATTGTAAGCCACTTTTTAACGGTCGATATAGAGCCCAATATGTTCCCGCCACAATAAATACCATGAAATATAAGCTACCCGGTAATGAGGGTCTCAAGGTAGCGGCAAAGAAGAGAACAATTAGGGAAAAGATCGGGGCTACAAGAAATGCGATCATTTATATTATTGATGATTATTTTTAGGTCTTGGTTCATTTTGGTTTTTAATATATTTACTTGTTCTTAAAAATGATCGTATATACGCCATTATCAGAAGACGGTTCATTTCCGAATATTTTAAATTATTTTCCACTTCGTCATCAAATTTTTCAGATGATTCGGAATCACGTGGATCAAATGAAGATAATTTCGCAGATATTTTCATAAAAACAAGAACTATAAGTGCTACAACTGTAACCATTATATCCGGTAAAATCCATTGCAATATCGCAATAGCGCTAAAAAAATTTACTGATAATTAAATATTCAGTATTTAACCATTGATTCTTATACCGTAATCCAGTGAAATCGGCGAAACCAATTTGACATAATATAATTGTCACAGACCGGTTCGATTCCAAAATATCCCATAAGAAATCCATAACATTTATAGCCAAATGCCCCACGACAAACAATCCAGCCAATATAATCGCAAATACCAAGTAAATAGTTAGGACAGTGCGTTGCAAATTACTTTTATTCTGCGTCAGCCAAGGTGAAGCAAGGAACATGACCATATACACAACTGATACAGCGACTGGACGCGTTAAGGAAGCTGGGTATATGTACATGTAATTACGCAGACACATTGCTCGGTATAACAATATTGTACTTACCAAATATTAAAGTTAATGGCAATAACAAACGCAAGAGAGTAAGCAAAACATTTTCAGCCATTTTGTTTACTTAAGGATAAAGCTGAAATAAATGAATATTAATCTAACAATGTTTTTAGCAATCACAAACACGACTACTATGTTTAAGAAGTAACTAATACGGGGTCAATATTATAATATTAATATATTATTGTATTATAATATTATATTATTCAATTATATCAGTATTATAATTATAATACAGACGTCACATAGAAATTGCAAGACAAAAGCATTTAATTTGTATGGAAAAAATTGCTGCAATTGTCATATTGTCATTATTATTATAAATAATATTTAAGATATTGTTTGAATCAAATTAGAACATGCAAAGTCAAACAATGTCTTCGTGTTTCATTCCCTATTCCAAAATGTTCAGCACCTCGCAGGCCTTTCCAATTGTATATCGCCTATCGAAATCGATAGTTTTGTAGTTGCTTTAACATCACCAATATAAGGCACACGTTTGCGTTTGGGAAAATATGGAAGTTCCTCAGGTAATAAATTTATTAATTATAATATTATCAAATTCTAACACTTTGTCTTTTAGTTGTCGAGTGCCCTGCGTGATTTGCCAAATAGGGTTCTCAATGTACCCGTAGAAGAACGGCAGTCATTATTTCACAATGTCAGTGCGGTGCTATCAAATCCCGGTAAGCATGCAATTTTTAAATGTACATATGTACATGTATGCATTCACATATTCTCTCATACATATCTGTATATAGCTAGTTCTTAAAACTCGTAAGCCGCATCTTAAACATGGCTAATACTCAAATAAATAAAAGTGCTGTTATCTTAGTATATACACTTACATGTTCGGTTCTGTGTATAAAGTTATAATAACGTTGATATAAGTGCTCACACATGATTCAGTAAAACTTCGATTTTTTGCAAGAATTAGGTCAGCAAATTTGTTTCAAAGTAAAATGTTTTAATTGCAGTGCATGCTGACATAATATCATGCAAAGCACGTTTATGCAACTGTTTAAATTGCTGTAAATTGCACCAAATCTAGTGATACACATTGTTCGAAATACCTTTTTTTACTAGATACCGGCATTAGTAAATGCCTTTTGATTGAAAACTTATTGGTCTAAATGACATGTGTAATTTAAAATATGTGGCTTCCTTTCGTTAGATTATATGTCCAATTATATTAACAAATTTAAGATTACATTGACAACGCGATGTCATTTTGGATTGATCGATAAGCCTATTATGTATTTTAAATCTTTTGTTAATTCTAGCTCTAAGTATAGATACAGATATAAATTTATCGATACCATCGGGAATATCTTCGATTACTTTTTTTGTATCTCGTTTATGTTGGACGGAAAATGTATTCAAGGATATACCATGCTAATATAAATATTTATCTCATTTTAGGTGTTAATTCTGCCATCGTTCGGGGTATATGCAAAGTGATAGGAACAACGATATTAAAGTACAAAGATCCTCCATCTCAACTGCTAGTTCGAAAGCTAATTTGTGATCTTATTGTCGCACATCATGATTTAACTATAGAACATATGCTATCTGTTCTTAAAACACTTTTGAAGGAATTACCGTCAGCACCTGCTCATAAATCATGTAGATCTTCCGTTGTGGCCTTAGGTTGGGCTTGTTTGATATTGAAGAACGCAAACCTTGATTCAAATATATACAAAACAGAAAAGTGCAGGTTAATTGAGTATCAATCTTTGTTATATCAGACCACTTTGCTGGCACAAAACTCACGTGTTACAGAAGCAGCTACAAAGATAATATACGATTTGTGGGAGAACAACAAGATCTTTGATGAAACTAAGGACATGTTATTCCAAATGGATGCAACCTCGAATGTCACAATAATGATTATGATGTTGATTCAATTCGACACAGAAAACACACACTTGGATATCCTGAAAAAATATAAAATGAAAAGTGTAGAATACTTTGTAAAAAGTATGGTATTGTGTAAATCGAAACCAAACAAGGCGTTCATCACAGCCTGTCGACCATTATTGTCAACCCTAAATGAAACGGAATTTAACTCAATCTATAATGATTTACAAAAGTCAATATTACGGAGTCCTGAAAATACTCTAGAAAGTATTGGTATTATTTTTGAGCTTCTTAATATCGATTGTAGCCGTTATGCTTCTCAAATCGGAACTGTTTTAATTAAAAAGTTATACAGCAAGGGAGAGGATGCGCGCCGTGAATCTTTGGAATCCTTAAAGAGTTTATCACAGAAATGTTCGGATATCAACGTTATTAAAGAGTTATTGCAACTTGTTTTTTCAATTCTCAATGGATCTGATGGCAAAATAAATGTTGTGGAATATAGAATTAACTTGTTACAGGTAATTTTATAAGTTTATATAAAATTTATCTGGCTCTCTATTTTTACTTATTAAATAATCTAAATGTAATGATTTTATTTATTAATTGTCTTTTTTATTTACTACAGGGTGCTGGCTATTTAAGCTTTAACAAGGTACATGAAGACCACTTAGAGGATATTTTAAACATGGCTGTGGACCTATTTTGGAAAGCTCTTGAGACTGAATCCCAGGACAAGGTGATATGCTGTACACTAGAAATGTTCGCATTGTGGTCTGGCAAGTTTAAAAAGGAGCTCCCAAATGTGATTATAAACATTTTCAAAACTGGCATAGAGCATAAAAACTCAAATCAAGTGATACGACAAAGTTATCTTGAATGGCTGCTGTCATCGATACAGAATGCAGAAATCAAAGACACGAGCAGTATAGTACCCACCTTATATAGTTTGTATATGAAAGCACAGCAGAATTTCTCACAGCTTTCCTTTGTATCTGAAGCGGCATGTATTGCGTGTCATTTGCTAATATTAGAAAAGCCATCAGAAATGTTTTCAAACTTCTGGAACTCCCTTTTTGATATGAATAAGCAATATTTCTTTAATGACAAGTTTATAGCTTCAGCAACGACAGAGACTTTATGTCATATTTCATTTATAGCTAAGATTCTATTCAAATCTTATTTAGATCAAATTAAAGGTCCTGTAGAGCCATTACACCGCGCATTGCTTAACAACTTATGCAGCAGCTCATCTAAAGTAAGAAAATATACCAAAGAACAAGTAACACAAATAACAAAAAGTACTGATGGTGTAGATTTTGTTAAACTTGCTCTTAAAGAATATAGTAAGCTTATAAACAATGCAAAAATTCAATATGAAATCGACAATACCATTCAGACAGATCAGAATTGTACTCCAAGTCAAGCATTTGTAGAAGCATTAGAAGTTTTATGTTGCCTCCAAAATGTCCCTCATGAAGATTCGCTTGAGCTAACTATGCTACTCTTAGATATTTCGAATTATCCTGCTATATTATCCAACAATGCATATTTTTGGGAACAGACCATTGAAAACAATTTTCACTTGAATCCTAAACACTTCATTTCCATAAATGATCAGCAAATTATTGAGACATATATTGAACAATTTAAGATTTGCCCTGTTTTTGAAAATACGATTGCCTCGTTAGTGCGAATCAATCCTGAAATAATAGTCCCAGCGATAATAAAGCGAATTAAAACGTATCTAAACGACGAGAGCAACTTCAACGTGAGCAACGAAGATTTTCTGACATTCATGACACCTGATGGAGAACTGTATGATAAAAGTGTAATACCACATGCAGATGCACAATATGCGACTACTGGCGTAAAGCGGGAAAATAAAGTTTACAGCTATAAAGAGCAATTGGAAGAAATTCAACTTCGTCGTGAAATTGATGAAAAGCGTCAAAAGGAGGGGAAATCTAAAACGGTAAAGCTAACGCAAAAACAACAGGAATTAATCAAAAATCAAACAGAGAAGGAATTGCGCATAAGAACACGCGTCCAAGCGCTGCATGAGAAATTGATGTGTGTCATAAGTTTGTTTAAAGCTTCTTGTGCGGGAAATGAAAATAATATTGCATTACATTTTCATACACTACTCGATGATATTCTAAGAGCGACTTCGAGTCCCTTGAGCGCCGAGCCCTTGACGGATCTGTACTATTTCATTAATAAAATGTGTTTCAAGACAAATTCAGAGTTGGGCCGTTCTATTTCCATTGCAACAATAAGACTCCAGAAGCCATCCTGTATTCTAAAGGAGGAATGGAATACTCAAAATATTAATGAAAGTATCATGGACATAATATCAAATCTAAACAATCACGTACTTATCAAAGCAAACCTATTGGATTCTCAGTCGTTTTCTTATGCCTTCGAGTTTATCAAACGTGCGCTTATACATTTGGATAATAGAGCAAATGAGGAATTCGTATTATCAAGCATAAAGCTAATCGAAATTCACGTCCAACAGAAATCTGAACCCATTGATGAGTGGAATCACCCGCGAAATTTGCCACGACTGGGTATGCTTCAAACATTGCTATATTTAATAAAAAATAATTCGACAGCTGTTCAAACTCAGGCTGTCAACGCTCTATTGGAAGTGGCAACAGTTTCATCAGGAGGCAAATCGTATGCTACTCCAGATAAGCATATAATTGAATTATTTTTGGATGCATTGCAAAGTAATATTGAAGCCATAAGAGATGTAACATTGCGTGCAATGCAAATCATGATTGGATCAATAGTCGACTATTTGAAGAGCGACCCTAACTTGGAGAAACAATTAGTCGCAAGATTGTGGATAGCGAAATTTGATGTTGCAGCCGAAATCAGACAGTTGGCCGTAGATCTTTGGGACTCATCTGGTTTCCCCTATCCAGAATTTGACGATATCATTGTTGATATCACACATCCAGAACTCTGCATCCAAAAAGCATCCGCCGAGTCCTTAATACCACTCATATTGAATGACAAAAGCCTAATTAAATGTGGATTGAAAAAAATGCTGGCCATCTATAATGAGAAGCTCACATTAATTCCTCCAAAACTCGACAAGTTTGATCGTGAAATTGAGCCAGCGTTTGATCAATGGAAGCCCAGAAGAGGTGTCGCTATTGCAATATCTCAAATTGCACAATTTTTATCCATTGAAGACATAAATTACCTAATGCAATTTATGGTAGCCCATGGCCTAGGTGATCGCGAGGAGATCGTGCACAAGGAAATGTTAGCTGCTGCATTGAAGATTGTTGATATACATGGCAAAGAGACAATTGTGAGTTTGCTGCCAGTTTTTGAAGAATTCCTTGATGGCGCACCGAAATCTCAAAGCTATGATAATATACGGCAAGCTGTTGTTATTCTCATGGGATCCCTGGCTCGGCATTTGGAAAAGGAAGATAAGAGAATTGATCCGATAGTGAAACGTTTAATAACTGCTCTCTCGACACCGTCTCAACAAGTTCAGGAAGCAGTATCAAATTGCCTGCCACATCTTATGCCATCTGTTAAAGACGAAGTTCCAGCAATGATCAAGAAACTCCTACATTCCTTGTCGAAGTCTGAAAAGTACGGTGAACGTCGTGGAGCTGCTTATGGAATTGCTGGCATTGTCAAGGGACTCGGCATTTTATCGCTTAAGCAATTGGACATAATGTCGAAGCTAACAACGTACATACAAGACAAGAAAAACTACAAGAGTCGTGAAGGTGCCCTATTTGCATTTGAGGTTTTATGCACTACACTTGGTCGCTTGTTCGAGCCATATATTGTCCATGTCCTGCCCCACTTGCTGCAGTGCTTTGGAGATTCCTCTCAATACGTTCGACAAGCTGCCGATGACACTGCCAAGGTGGTTATGGGAAAGCTGTCCGCTCATGGAGTAAAGCTGGTGCTGCCATCTCTGTTAGATGCACTTGATGAAGATTCATGGAGAACAAAAACTGCTTCTGTAGAACTATTAGGCGCTATGGCATTTTGCGCACCAAAGCAACTGTCGTCCTGTTTGCCTAGCATTGTACCAAAGTTAATAGAAGTTCTTGGAGATTCGCACACAAAAGTCCAGGAAGCTGGTGGAGATGCTCTAAAGGTAATTGGTTCCGTAATTAAGAATCCAGAAATTCAAGCGATTGTTCCTGTTTTACTGAAAGCCTTGGAGGATCCATCTAACAACACATCAGCATGCTTGCAAAGCTTGTTGAAAACGAAATTCATTCATTTCATCGACGCCCCCTCATTGGCTCTGATTATGCCTGTTGTTCAAAGAGCATTTATGGATCGATCGACGGAAACCAGGAAAATGGCAGCTCAAATTATTGGGAATATGTACTCGCTGACAGATCAAAAGGATTTGACACCATATCTACCAAGTATAATACCAGGCTTAAAGTCTTCGTTGCTGGACCCAGTTCCAGAAGTTAGAGCGGTATCTGCACGTGCACTTGGTGCAATGGTTAAAGGAATGGGTGAGAGTTCATTCGAAGATCTCCTGCCCTGGTTGATGCAAACCCTGACTTCGGAATCGAGTAGCGTTGATCGTAGTGGCGCAGCACAAGGACTTTCTGAGGTTGTTGGCGGTTTGGGTGTGGAGAAAATGCACAAACTGATGCCGGAAATTATTGCCACTGCAGAGCGCACTGATATTGCTCCACATGTTAAAGATGGTTACATTATGATGTTTATTTATATGCCAGGTGCATTCCCAGAAGAGTTTACGCCCTACATTGGCCAAATAATCAATCCCATTCTTAAGGCATTAGCTGATGAAAGCGAATACGTGCGTGACACCGCCTTAAGAGCTGGACAACGCATTGTGAACTTATATGCAGAAACTGCAGTCGCCCTTTTGTTGCCCGAATTGGAGAAAGGATTATTTGATGAGAACTGGCGTATTCGCTATAGTTCTGTACAATTACTGGGAGATCTGCTGTATCGTATCTCTGGAGTATCTGGCAAGATGACAACGGAAACAGCCAGTGAAGATGATAACTTTGGAACTGAACAGTCGCACACTGCCATTATTCGTTTCCTAGGCGATGAGCGTCGCAATAGAGTCTTATCTGGTCTTTATATGGGCCGCAGTGACGTCTCCCTAATGGTTCGTCAATCTGCATTGCATGTATGGAAAATTGTCGTTACAAACACACCCAGAACATTGAGAGAGATTCTACCAACTTTGTTTGGGCTTTTACTAGGCTGCTTGGCTAGCACTAGCTATGATAAACGACAAGTTGCTGCCCGAACTTTGGGAGACCTGGTGAGAAAACTAGGTGAACGTGTTTTGCCTGAAATTATTCCAATTCTAGAAAGTGGACTGAACTCGGAGCAGGCAGACCAGCGGCAGGGTGTTTGCATCGGACTTTCTGAAATAATGGCATCAACTTCAAAAGAAATGGTACTTACCTTTGTACACAGCTTGGTTCCAACCGTACGCAAAGCACTGGCCGATCCTCTGCCCGAAGTTCGCGAAGCAGCTGCCAAGACGTTTGAATCGTTGCATAGCACCGTGGGATCCCGAGCACTGGATGACATTCTGCCTTTCATGCTGGAAAATCTTTCTAACCCGGATCCGGAGGTTGCAGAGAACACATTGGATGGATTGCGTCAAGTTATGTCCATAAAGTCACGCGTTGTATTGCCATACCTTGTTCCACAGTTAACCGCACAACCCGTAAACACAAAGGCTCTGTCTATATTAGTTTCAGTCGCTGGCGATGCTCTAACGAAATATCTACCAAAAATTCTATCTGCATTACTGGAAGCCTTATCCCAATCACATGGTACGGCTAATGAAAATCAAGAATTGGAATACTGCCAGACTGTTATCTTGTCGGTGACCGATGAAGTTGGAATACGGACAATAATGGATACTCTAATGGTCTCAGCGAAGTCCGATAATGTGTGCACTCGTAAATCTTCAGCCAGTTTGCTTTGTGCTTTCTGCATTCACTCGCCTGGGGATTACTCGCAATATATTCCACAACTGCTACGCTGTCTGCTTCGTTTGATGGCTGATCATGACAAGAGTATAATCCAAAAGGCCTGGGAAGCATTAAACGCTGTCATCAAGGGCTTGAATCCAACACAACAAATTGGCTATGTTACTGATGTCCGTCAAGCAGTTAGATTTGCTGCCAGCGATTTAAAAGAGCCCGAGTTGCCCGGTTTCTGCTTGCCTAAGGGAATCACCCCGCTACTGCCCGTGTTCCGCGAAGCTATCTTAAATGGACTACCAGAAGAGAAAGAAAATGCAGCTCAAGGACTTGGTGAAGTAATTTTCTTAACCAGCGCAGCTTCCTTGCAGCCGTCTGTCGTCCACATCACTGGCCCATTGATTCGAATCTTAGGAGACCGTTTTAACTCTGGCGTCAAGGCGGCAGTTCTAGAAACATTAGCAATTCTGCTGCACAAAGTCGGTGTTCTATTAAAGCAATTCTTACCACAACTTCAGACAACATTTTTGAAAGCATTGCATGATCAAAATAGAAGCGTTCGCATGAAAGCGGGCAAAGCACTATCGGAGTTAGTTGCAATTCACTCTAGGGCCGATCCGCTGTTCAATGAGATACACAATGGAATAAAAACTTCAGATGACTCTGCTGTCAGAGAAACAATGTTACACGCACTGCGAAGCATCATCAGTCCATCAGGTGACAAAATGTCTGAGCCAATCAGAAAGCAAGTCTTCTCAACATTGCTGAGTCAGATTGGACACCAGGAGGATACAACGCGAAATGCTGTTGGAGGATGTTTGGGGGCTATGCTCAAGTATATGCCATCTGCTCAAGTTAGCGATTTGTTAAATAATTACATACTAGCTGAGAATTCGGATGACCCACTGACTAAACATGGCTATACAGTTATTCTTTTTGTTGCTTTGAAAGAGTGTCCCAAGGAAGTTTTATTAGAGAATTTCACAGATAGAATAATTGGTAACATATTAGTTAATATCTTATCCGAAAAGGCACCCATTGCATGCAACGCTGTTCGTGCTGCAACATATCTGTTAGAATTCAAGCTTGTTAATAGAGATGATCCCCCCAACAATGTGTTAGTCTCCCTAGCAAGAGCAATGAACCATAGTAGTAATGACGTCAAGCAGCTAGTAGCTAAGAGCTGTATTCACCTCTCTAAAAATTTAAGTGCTGACCAAATACATTTAGATGTTTTGAAAACATTAGTTCCAACTCTCGTTAATGGCACTAAAGAGAAAAATGGCTATGTAAAATCCAATTCAGAATTAGCTCTAATATCCATACTAAGACTAAGATCTGATGAGGTAACGTTTAAAAAGACCTGCGATGTCCTAGAAACTGGAGCGAAAGACTCATTGAGTGATGTTGTAGCAAAGGTTTTAAAACGAGTCGCAGCTCAGCCACCAGTAAAGGAGGATGATTTGGATGACACCTTACAAACTTGATTATAATCACTTACATGTAATTCAATGAAATTTTATAAATTATTTGAATTCAAAAGCACATTTTATGTAATAGAATGTACATTATTATAATGCATATTTGTAAAATAATAAAATAAATCGTAAACATCAAAAAGTATTTGTTTTCTCTTTAAAAAGTATACACTATAAAACAAGTGTAACCTTGCTAAAGGATGCCTAGACTTTGCATCGGCGGACTGGACCGTTAAGAGAACAAACAGTTTTAAGTACTATAAAGCTTATTTTATTTGTTTCATTTAAATAATAATGCTAGTTATCATGATAAATAGTTCTGAAGCTCGGCAAATGATAATGTAGGATCATTGATTTCACTTAATACATTCGTATTGTCTCTCAGATATCCTTTAAATTTGACACATTGTTGAATCCTAGAGTCTGACGCTAAAAGTGATTCAACCTTTGGATTTGATAATCCAAAAAAGTCTTCTCCCTTCGCTATGAGTGGCGCTCTTGCAGAATCCTTTAGCGAACCCTGTATAGTATTTAATAGTTCTTGATGACATACGTTAGCAGTTTCTCCAAAGAACACTCCGTCTAAGTCATTATCAGGAATTAATTGAAATTGAGGAACTCCAGCATTGTTGAGGATTTTACATGTAAATACACACTTTTTTCGTGGATCTTTGGGATGTGCATATATTCTCGTTGCCATATACCCAACTGGATATATCCATTCCGCCGTGTGGAAATTGGGATTTGCTGGTAAAATTTCACCAAGAGTATGTATAAGGATATTGTTTAGCTTCAAAGGAAACATGGAATTTTTTTGGGATGCTTTTGAAGTGTCTTTCAATTTATTTTTGTTACTTTTTTTGACCATGTGTTGTTTCTCTGCCCCATATTTGCTTGTAAAATCCCGACTTTCATTTAACATTGGCATTTGTCCAATGGCACTTTTGTCTAATCCTTCGTAAAACATCAGTTTTTCAATTAGGGTCAGCCTTTCCGAGCGTGCTGCAGAGAGTTCCGCTTGCAAATAACAAACTTCATCAATAATAGATGCGTTTTCCTAAAAAAAAGATACATTATATATATTTAATATCCTAGGGGCATTAAAAATAATTAGTATATGCTTTCATTTTGTAAGCCACATGTTTTACTCTTGTTTTTATGTTAACTTCGTTACTTGGTCTGATAATGCCAAGCGTCTCAAAAATTGATTCTTTTGACGACTTATGGAGGCTTTTGTCGACTATTGTGTTTAAATAATCGAGATGGCCGAAACCTAATCAATATACTTTCGGGGATACGTACTAGAACGTAGTTTTTCACTCGAGATTTTAATTTCCCATATTTCTTTTTATAATCCATTTTGTTTACTTTTTTCTTCAGCAATAATATTTAACTAGAGATGTTAGTATATCGATAAGACCGCTCTTTATACGATGTATTGTCTAACAATTGTATTTAAATAAGGGTGTCAGAAATATCGATGAAACGATTTGTAAGTAATCTGTTTACCAATGATAAAATGAATGGAGTAAGATTGTCAGCGAAAAAAGCTATGTTTATCTAAATGGGCTTTGACATTTGGAGCCTATTAATACAAATTTCCAAAACATTAAATTAATAATCTTGTTTTATTCATAGGGTGAAGGCTTTAACATTTATTTTAGTGAATTTAAATTCTTCTCGCAAGTACTGTAGGCCACTCCAACGCCAAATCCAGTGCCGACAAATGCAGGCCAAACGCGTCTCTTAAAAAATACTAAGGACGCTACTGATCCAATAAGAAGACCGCCACCTGAAAATATATTAATATTTGTATATTCATTATCATATAATATATACACAAAATGAAAAACTCTAAATACATTCAGAGACAACATTCGTAACAATAATTTACGCCTAATATACTAAAGATATGGTAGGTACTATCACTTATGTTCTTTCAAGCACCTACATACACTTGTATAATAATTCCTTTCAATCTGGCATATCTATTAAAGTTGTAACTAGCCCAATATTTGTAACAGCTGAGATTTTACTGCCACTCTTAGATTCAGTTCATGCAGCTAATCTTATTTTCTATATTATCAAATGGGTAAATGGTTTTTTATGGTATACATGTATTTGCAATATAATAAATGAGCCGAGAATAATATAAGATATCGAATATTAAAAAAATTGTATGGCAATACTTTTATCACTGTATGTATGTTTAAAACAACTTATGTTATATAACAAAAACTTACATCCTTTCACAATTGTGTCGGATATACACTGGTCTAGTTTCTTTCCTAATTGATCTTCCGACAAAGTCAACTCATTAACCGGCATTTTTGTAAATTTTTATTATTTATATTTAAGAAATAAACGTGTGTTTGTATTATCTATGTACGTACAAGGTACAATGTAACTATTAGAGATGGAAAATTATCAAAGGCAATATCGGTATTTAGATTAAATTTATTTTCGGTAAGCATAGGTGATTTGTTGTAGCAATCGATATATCGATTTACATTTATGTTCTTAAGAGGAAGTTTTTAATAATCGTTATTTGATTGTAAACTACTATATTATTAAAACGAAAAAAAAAACAAAAAAACAAATTAATAAGCAAATACTAATGTGAACATGTAATTATAAAATATTTTGTTTTATTCCTTATTTTGAGAGTCATGTTTTAATTTATCTCATCCGATATACTATCGGAATATATATTTATATGTCATTTATATGTCATTTATTTATTATTTATTTATTATTTATTTATTATTTATTTATTATTTATTTATTATTTATTTATTATTTATTTATTATTTATTTATTATTTATTTATTATTTTTTTATTTATTATTTATTTATTTATTATTTATTTATGTATTTATTGCTTACCATCGATAAGTTAAAACAACCATCTTTTTTTATTCTTTAATCGACTTGAATTCATATTTTTTCTAAACATTATCTTCTGTTGGTTGAAAATTCTGATAATTCTTATATAAGCTTTAATTTATAGTACATAGCTCATAAAATCCATAGTCCTCTGTAAATCTGACAGGCTGTAGATTTCAAATAGACAATTATATCTGTGTAAAGTTCACGAGTTCATATGATCTTATTAGAAATATGGCTTGGTTTATTCACTTGTTTATTATTGGATTACTATGATTTCCTATCACTTTCTTCTAATTTAGATATTTTTCATACTTTCATCAATGAAAAGTTTTAAGAAATATTTTGTTAATATTACAACTATCACTACTTATCCGTTAAACTTTTCTTTAGATATGATTCAGCGGCTTAGATTCTAATTGGACGTTTTCTAAATCCATTAGCGAATATTAACCGTAAATTTAGTATTTAAGGTTGATTTTAAAATAATCGTTCCTTTCGCAGCTGTATTAGCTTTATTAAGCTTTAAAACGGGTTGCATAGAAACAGACGGAGAAGAAGAAAGTCGGACATGGATATATGAGCTCAGCTCGCTGTTCTGATTAAGAATATAAATTCTTAATGGGGTCTGTCACGCATTTTTTCAAATAAAAGTTTTGGTCTCTTTAAACTCACATCTTAAAATAAAAACAAAAACTTCCACCACATTCCCGTTTTACATTCCCACAGTTTACAAAATGTAGTCTGAAGCAGAAATTCGTACATGTAAACTGCAGTTCTTCGTTAATTTACTGGCGGAAATTTAAAAATTGACTAATTGAATGAACTCTGTTAAAATTGTAATGGAATATTTGGTATAATTTCATTTAAAATTTAAATCTGGCTTCTGTATACAATTAAAAGTTATACAAAGTGAGCTCAGGACAAGTATTTATTATAAATGAATGTCGACAAGTAGAGCTTTTCAATTCCCATATCCCTATGGTCCCACGCAAGTAGATCTCACATGCTTACACAAAAAAGTATATAATAAAAAAGAAATGGTTTATTATGTTCGGAAAGCCAAGTTCACTTATAATAAACCTTAAACGAAGTGTGCTTTAACTTTGCCAGCGGCCTTTAGTGTAGCATCAACTGATACCGACGGTTTACTTCAAGGCTGACAAGAGAATGCCTGTGGTGTGGTCCCAGTGAATATTTTCCTTTTAGTACATAAAAATGTAATTATTTATAAACTTTTCAAATAAATGCAAATTATTTATATTGATATGAACAGCAAGCAGCACTAAATTATCAACGAATTCGTATATTCAACCATTTCCAATGTTGGTTTGTCAATCGTGGGCCCATAAGTCGAGTTTATAATACCGAAATAATGATAGAAAAATCTCTTCAATTCCTTTGAGTTGTTGAAAATGTTATTTTCAACCCTACAACTTAAAAAAAATAATCTTCTGAATATTATTTACTTTTAAGATACTTAGTAATGATATCAAATTTTATTTTTTGGTTACAATAGCGCTTATTGTGCCCATAAGTTCCGTTTCCGATCAAAGTAGCTGCTAAATGATGATAAAGTTATAGGTCCATCAGGTCTCATCATAGGCACACTATTCCTTGGAACACTCATCGTATATACGGTAAATACTTATGATACAACTATACAAATCTTTTTGATGGTATATCGGATAACTTTTATTTAAAATTGTGCTTTTTTATATGAAAAAAACTTTTAGTTGACATAACACATGGAAATCGATTATATCATGCCAAAGTTATGACTTAAATAAAGAAAATTTAAAAGCAGAATTTAATTATAGATCTAACAATGATTAAATTATTAGCCTGCATGGAGATTTAGAAGTTTCAAAGTTTTAAACGATAATTAAACATATTCATTTCGAGCAATTGTAAAAAAATGTAAATTTTAGCTTAGATTACTTATTTTAACATTGTAAAGAAAACAGCATGAGAAAGACTATGTTTACATAATTGGTATATAATTATCGGAATTGGTACATACGCCAACCGCAACTTCTCAAGGTTGGGGCACTTCCCATTCTTTCTTTTGGTAGGGTATATTAATCTTAGTGTGTCGTGCCATTCTTGTTATATTACTAAGCTGAAGCATTAGATTTGGAACAGTCTAGTATCCCGAATTTACATTTTTTGACATGTTATTTCTGCTTCTAACCGTGTCTCGGTTTTTCACAGCCGAGCTTTCGCGACAAAAATATATTTTGAAAAATGGACCCAATAAGATGTCAACAGTTTATTATGGGTAAGGTATTAGTATATTGTATAAACAAAGCAAGAACAAATTTTGTTTATGTTTGAGAGAAATCAGAGATTAGAGTTTAAGCTGTTTCACTTTTAGGAAAATGTTTGTTTCCATTCGCATTCGCACACGTGTGTTTCTCGATTTTCCATTGTTCTTGATCTAAACGGTGGATCAAATTATTAAACAAATATTTTGTCACACATTACCATCCCTTAAAATACAATTTATTTCGAACGTCTGGTAGTGTCGTTAAGCACTAAATAAAATGATTGGGCTAGACAACAATGGATGCATAAAAATCAAAGTCGTTAGCAACGCGCCGGTCTAAATACATATACTCGTACTTTCGTACTTACCCTCAACTTTATGCACGTGGCCCAAGGCACGTGTACACAATTCAGGTTGAACCCACGATTAAATTAATCGCTGATTAGTAACAGAGGACCTTACCGCGAAATGCGACTAAATTAAATATATAAAGCTACCTTTCCAGGTGTCTGGTAGCAACGTATTTTTGTAATATCTCAAAGCCAGTCTCAAATATATTTAATCTCATGTACATTTGACTCCCATATCATAGTATATAAAGCTTTATTAATAAGATGAATTCCATTTCTGGAAAACAAAATCTCTTAGCTATACCCTATAGAGTGGTCAGTTCGTTTTTCTTTATTCTGCATGCTGCAACGTTATAAGCATATGATGGAAAATCATTTTAAAGAACAATATATAAAAACTAAAAGAGTATCCAATTTTTGTATTGTCATGCAAAAATGAATTTCATAATACAAAGCATCTTGCACAATTAACATTAAAAACCATTTTCTTACCATGAGGGTTGATTTATCAAAATCAATAAACCAAACTTTTAATTGTGAGTTGTTAAGAGCAATCTCCACTCATAACAAAATGTTGCTCATAAATGTTCCTAGAATTTTTTCCATAGTACTTCATTTTATAAAATCTGTGGAATAATTTAAGCTTCATTTTTAAAGAAGAGTTAGCAAACATGCGACCTTCCAACCATTAAAGCTGTTACCTTTCATTTCCAAGTCGACTCAACTGTATTTGAATTATTTATTAGAGCTGGTACCCAAAGGATTCAAGAGACTAACATGTTTGAATTATATTTAATATAGAGTATATTTATATTTGTTAGGCCATTTGTCTTAACATTTATCCGTTAGCTCCTGCTTTTGCTGTAACATACTTTACCACAAACTTAATATATCACTGTAAACGGAATAAATACAATATTTAAAACTTGATTGCAAATTGAATTACAATTATATGTAACTATATGTAGCTTGATTTATAGCTTCGGATGAATGCGTGAATGTAAATAAAATATATTATGATTTAATTATTATTAAAAAGAAAAACTGTGACGGTTGGGGAGGATTTCTTGACATTCCCCACAGCAAACGCCTTTTCATATCTCTGCGAGATCAGAGATTGTTCGGAAATAAATCAAATAGAGTGACAGAGGCCGCTAAATAGTTAATTGCAACAATGGAATCCGGCATGCACTCACGAAAGAGTTATAGATAGTAGTTTGTAGCTGACCTGAAGGTAATATTGAAAGCAAGACGTACTTACGTTGAACGGAAGCTAAGATCACCGATATCCAGGAAGAAAATAACTCAAAGAACGGCAGAATGGAAAGCCGAAATATACCGGGCTGTGATGGCAAAAGCCGAAAAGTAGAACAAGATTAAGCTGTAAAGATTCAAATTCAATTGGATGATGTTTATGCTAGGGACACCAGACACATAAACAATTTACTCCTTTGTATGCCCTGGTTAGCTGCCTACTTTGGTACTAAAAAAGTTAGAGGTGAACCAAATCCTTTTGCTGTTAGAAATTGCAACTAAGTAAAGTACCGCTAACCGGGACACAGTAGTATTGGTCGAGATCCTTAGAAATAACTGTGAAGCGAACAAATAAATAGCAATAAAGTTTCATTCAACAGTGTTCCGTCGATTTTCCACCCCTAGCGACGGAATTCACTGCACGCTTCGCATTCGACGTAAGAACTTCAACTCTCGAGTTGATTGCCAATCACTCAGCCAGTCAGCCAGTCATTCAATCAATCAATCAGCACTAAAGTTAAGCGTGAAAGAAGTATAATAAAATGAAAGCTTTAATAATATACATCTGGTTTCGAATAGGACAATCTATCCACTATAGTCTGGTTTTGTAGACTTCAACAACTTAATAGTCTGTAAGCATAAAGTCAGAAATGTTTTTAATTTAATTAGTTTACATTCTGTATTTTTGTCCATAATTAAATTCGTTTAGAATGTATTTTATACCTATTTGGAGTTATTCGACGGTGTCGAATTGTATGCATTAAATTAGGTGTGGTCTACTCACACACACACACACAAGCACGATATGTGTGTATGGTATGTATGTATGTATGGAAATAGATATGTATTCATATTGTGTGCTCATGCATCATGTTTCTATTTCATACCCTCATTCTTATTTGCAATGTGGTAAATCGTAAAGAGGCGTTGCTTACAATTGACCAATCATGAGTCTCAAACGGTACTCCACACCTATGCTCCTCCCCTCGACATGCTCGAATGACGCCCATCGTTATAGTGAGGGGTATTTCCCATTGTAAAATAAAGCATTTTGGGTCATCCACATGCAGCATATTCAAAGATATTTACAGAATTCCTTTTTAGCTTTATAGTAGCTGTAAGTAGTTAAGTTTAATTAATCAAAACTGAAAATGAGTATGTAGTTTTCACAAATGCGATAAAGGCAATAAATTCGTTTGTAATTTATCAATTAGTTCATTTCACAATTAAAATTAATATTCATTATTATTAAAATTGTTTTAAAATACTCTTAAGCACCCTTCACATATGTAGATTTAATTTAAATTTGAATATAAGCATACGAACCCACAACTCACGTTGTCACAGGTAATAAATTAAATACCAATATTCATTTGAAAATCTGTGTAAATTGCGAAGCCAGAAATAAAATTGAGGGGACGCAAAACATCAAATTTATCTTTAAACAATATTATTTTGATCCTATGCTTTTTTTAAATAAATCAAACATTTTAATCCTGTCATTTGCTTTACAAATTCGGAAAAAAAACCTTATATGATATAATTTATAGATTTCATTCAATTCAGGTCTTGTAGCAGCAGTGTGGAGTCTTTGTGAATATTTGCAAGTCTTAGAAAAAGTCCCATTATGAATAATGCACATTACATTATTAAAGCATCATCTGTTATTCCTCGGATAGTTCCAGTAATCTTTCGAAACAGAACAAAGCACTTACAAAGTGGTCTAAGCAACCATTGTTAAACTTTATTTAAACATTTTGGGCACCACTTTGGAAATATAAAGTTCGTGGGTAAAGCTATGTGCAGTAGAGCTAATTGTTCCAAATATTTCAATTAATTTTTAATATAAATATTTAAGCTGTAGAATAAAAACTCAATTATTTGCTGATTGTTGATATTTAAAAAAAATCAATTGATAATTATACTAAAATTAGAATATGCATATTCGATATACTTATTAACTTTGTGCAAGATGTGTGTTACAGGTAAAAGAAGCCGTAGTAGACCCTATAAAATATATAGATTCTTGATCAGTATCAATAGTTGATTGGTCCGTCTGTTAGTTTGTCTGCGTCTCGTCAATCTCAGCAACTGTACGAGCTCTAGACGCTAAAAATCAGATCAACTAACAACTGATCAACGATCAACGTATATTTTTAACACCACAGCCGTTATCTTTTCCAATTCTTCTTTCATTTGCTTCTGCACAGCTCATACTATGAGACATTAACACTTTCGTTTGCGTCCCCACAACAACAACAATTAGTTAATTTAGTATTATACTACTTTTTTTGGAAACTTTTACAGGGTATGACAACGTCACGAGTGTTCAATTGATACGCTTATTATAAACTATTATTTTTCTTTAAATTCGAGGAGTAAATCAAACAAAGAGAATTAAACCAAACAAACAAAGAGACGTTTGACGAAGAAAAGAGATAGAAAGATTTGCTAAAATAAAAACATGTACAAAACGAGAAATGTGAATTTTATTTATTTTTATTGAAGAACTATCAATAGCCGTACTAATGTTAAAAAATACTATTTAATTTGGTATAGCAATTAGTATATTCATTATATAATTATTTAATGCTCTTTATTTTACCGATACATTTAACTACTCTAGATTAGTAAAGTCATTAGCCCCCTAGCGCACTTAGTTCTTTTTGTGTGCTTTTGATTAAGCGAGAAATTAATTCTGGTATTCAAGATTATAATATTTTTTGAAGCATCGTAATAATTTAAACACTGACAACAGTCAATGTCCAGTTAGCACATAAAAACGATGTTTTTATGGTTGAATTTGATTAAATATAATTTGAGATGACTGGGTGTAAAGAAAAGATGTTTGTTTTGAAAATAAATAAATCAATTTGTAAGAGAACGTCAATTCACAGCGCAAGTAGAAAGTAGTAGTAGTAGTAGTGAGATCACAGTTGACACTGAGCTACAAAGCAACCTCAAAGACACTTCAAACAGCCTTGATCACGAACTGTTTAAACACTCGTACTGTTTGCACGATGAAATTGTTTGCCCAAAGATCTGCAAGGTGAATGAGGAAACCCTCAAAAGATGTTGTCATTGACAGTCGAAGCGAAGCAATGTCGGACCAGATTTTGAATAACTCGTTCTCCTGATAACTGTGTGTGTCGAAGAGGATGAACAGCTTTTTCTTACCTGCCATTCCAGATGTAATCTATAATATATAGTAGTTTTACTCGAAGCTTGAATAATTACACATCAGTTGCTTAAATTCGACCGAAAATGATTTGAAATATAAAGAAAATTATGTATATTAATATTGTACGATTATTACAGTTATTACAGACAGATTTAAACTCAAGATTTGATACGAGAACTAAAGGACTGAGGACCACCCAACTCATCGTATGATTGCTAACTGCGCTCTGGAGCTCTTCGAAACTGATCCACACTTTGGCAAAAGATCATCTTGAGTGAGCTGAACGCTTATACGAGAAGAGAGAGAAAGAAGGAGAACAGTGTGATAGAGAGTAATCCATTGTATACAATGAAACTTACTGCTCAGATTGATTTTATTCCTTCCTTGGGTTTCATCTCCCAAAAGAAGAATGGCCTGACAATGGTAAACCATGTCGGACCATAATAACTGAACTCGATAAAGCAAATGCAGAAGAGAGAATGTGACATTGACCAATTTAAAACTTAATCAATCCAAGAATCATTAAGATAATGTAATATAATATAAAATAATAGAAAATGTCAGATTGAATGTTGTCGGTTAAGCGAAAGTGATGAATGAATAATAACATTTCTAAACCATAATACCATTAATTGCACTTTAAGCCGCAATAACTTGTATTAATTTTACTTAATGGGGTGCAAATGGAAAGATCAAATTTAGCGGGATTAACTTGACTTCCGTTATTTGCAGCTCAACTAGACAATTACTTAAGTTCTTCCTGTCATTAAATCGCATAGCGATTAAGGCTATTTTCCGGTAAAGAAAACCCAAACAATGTCCGCATGGATGACTACCTTAAAGCCACCACCATCAATGTTGCATATAAGTTTGACGACGGAAGTGTTCCACGATAGGGAGGATGGAATAGATTTCAAAGGTAACTTAGCAAGTTATAATATATTGTAGATTTGATTAATTCTATTTCCAAATTTAATATGCTTGTCCAAGACAAGAATGTATGCTTTTTACGAAAATGTGAGGGTCAGTTAAGGTTTTGGGCGTAGAATATAAAGTTCTACGAGAATAAACTTCAAGAATGAGATGCTCATAAACTGAGCATAGTTCAAGTAACAATTAAGCGCTGCATCCCCCTGAGTTGCCGCTGCTTAACTCTGGTCGATTGCAGCTTGCGAAATCAGAGCCGGGTACAGGATATCTGCTGGTCGAGTAGTGAGCTCCTGCGTAGTTTTACATGAAGTACTTATATCTATAAGTATTTTATTAAATACTTTTATTGCCATTATATCTAAAACTGTTCAAGCGTTTTATTCATCTTTTTAGGGGTGATTTACGCTCTCGATTGCTCTTTCTACATATTTTAATTTGTCTGAAGATCGCTGCTAACATAATCATTCAACTGAAAACTTATGTCGTGCTGAGAGCATGAACTTCAATTCATCCATCCGACTGCATGGGAACGTTTTCTCATACAAAATATATATTCACAAAGTTTGCAGTTTGCACAATCGAATAATATTGTTCCCGAATTAAAATAGTAATGTGGTTATTACTGTTATAATATTGATAATGCCAAAGAGAGACCATGGAAATGTTTCTTATAAGTTGCTTGTGGGAAACGCAACTGTAAACTGTACATGATTATGTTATGACGATCGCTGATATATTTCGGCTTTGCCCGTGACTTTATAACTTTGCATTTTGATCTTTTTCAACCTTGTCAATTCATTTTTTCACAGATGATTGTAAGTGAGATTGAAACTGATTCCTTATGTAATAGTATATGGTTTTTGAATTAAGATATGCTTTCTTATAGGGCAAGTAAAAGTCTATCTACCCATTCATCAAATATTACTTAATTTATGAATTGTTTGAGATATTTCTAGTACCGACAGAGTATTCGATTATAAAGAAAATTCTTTGACGAATCTTTAAACCAAAAACCAGAGAATATATTAACTTTTTACAGCAGTATGTAACAAGCAGAAGGAGACTTGCCAGATTATACATATATTCTATCTATATGCATATTCTTGAAAGTTGCATAAAGATCGTCCCATAAATTAAACTTTTACAGAAAGAATAAATTTCCTTTGAATCCCACTGCGAGAAAGAGCGAACTATAGCGGGAGAACAGCGTTTCTGCAATGTAATAGTATGTATGTACAAAAATTGAATATATTTGGAAATATGTACATATTTTACAGTCTTATTTATTTATTTTTTTATATTATTTATTAGAAGAAAAAACTTTTTTGATACAATGGTATAGGGTATCAAACTATCGCGTTTGCTCGACTGCAGCCTTTTCGACTTGTTACATTTAGCGTAATTCGCTTTGAAGTCAGAGATCCGTGCAGAGTAATTTTTCCGAATAGATTATCTATTGTGAAAACAATTTCATCTTTCCTACTGATTTTTCAAGCCCTTATTTTAGATTTAGGTGAAGAGAGTTTTTTTAATCGTTGTAATCTTATAAAAAAACTGAAAGCAATCTCAATTTGAGTGTAGGGTATTAGTTGTATAAAATCAAAAATAATAATGCTACCCTTTTTATGCTAAAATAATAGTGTATTATATTCTAAAGTGCGCAAACGCATGCCTAATCGAATATGCCCCATACCCATTACTCTAAATAACAATCATACACAGCATATGAATACATAATTGGTGTAGGATATAAGCAGACAGATGACTTTGTTTGTCTCTGTGTGTGGAAGATGACTCTTTATGTCAGCTTGCATAAAGACAACAAATTTATGTTTACGAATGGATGTGCAAAAGGTTCTTATGTGTATGCCATAAATATGAATCTGAATCAAAACAACATTCAACTTTAAGGGACTATTTTGAATCCTACAAATTGCTTGCCGTTGACTTTCAATTGTACTATATTTAAATTATTTGACGGGTTGTCGGTTGGAGTTCTGAGTGCTAAGTATGTATACTTATGTTTGTTTCAGAGAGGATACGCCTCTGTTTTTCGATTTTCAATGAAATGATATAAATACTGTCCACCCAGACCCGACAGAAACTTCTTAACGATTTCAAGTTGGCACTCATGAGGAGTACGCGGACGCATTGTTGCGTTGTGTGAAAATACAGGCTTAGCAAGCATTTCCATTGTTGAGCGTGACAGTGAGGGGAAATTTAACAATTTAAGAATGCATTTAACATTCCTAAACTAATTCAAAATATGCGACCTCAAGCCGCATGGGGGATGAAACACAGTCATTTCCCATTGGTTAATGCATCTGAAAACTGCGACGCTGCAAAGATGTGTATTCAAACTACATTGTTCCCTTTCCAACCCACACGAATACCACATGCGCATTGTAGAGCGAGCGAAACAGGTATATTGAATAGTAGGCAGACATGGCTGGCGCTGCAGTGAAAAGTAAGTGAGCTCTGAATTGAATTCCAGCCCACAGTTATTATGTCGGCTCTCTCATTGGTTGTTAGCTGTAAAAATGAATAGGCAATATTTTGATGTTTGTTTTGTTCAACGAAGTGTGTAGCCAGTACCAACAGTACAGAGTTATCGTTAATAGGAAAAACTTATTCGAGGGCTATCCAGAAGCCATCTGAGGAGTACTCGTCAGTACTGTTCAGACCTCTTATTTCATTTGACGGAATCGTGTCGAGTGGATATTCATAATAAATTCACTGACGTGGGCTTATATGTCTTTAAATTTACATACATATATTGTGCGGTAGAAACAAAAAATTGGTGTTACATATTCTAAGTGCTTTATCAAAATAAGTTAATGGCTTCTACAAATCGCTAAGACCTAAGCCAATGTTGCTGTTTAAATTACTTACCGATTATTCGATCACAATTCATTGATAATTACAATAACAGTGAAAACAAAATCCAAAATTACAAAATTATTCCCACTTCTCGCGACGAGATGGTCAATATTTAAAAGTGCACTACAAATATGATTCAAGTAAGATTTCCAAGATTTCAAAGGAAACAATATGAAAATTTCAACAAAATTCAATTTGATATTATTTAAATAATAAAAAATAAACAATATCTATATCTGACCATAAAAACAAATTTATTTTTACCAATTGTGGCTATTGTAATTTGTTGTTCATATTTTATATAATTTACATAAAAAATTGACTTTGCATGATAAATACAAATTGTGAACCATTTGAAATATTTAAAAAATCAACTATGAGTTAAAAAATTAACTACACTTTAAGTTTTAAAGTAGCCCCCAAATTATTAAAAAAAAGAAAGAAATCCTTCCTTTGTATAATTTATGTGTTACGGCTTTAAGGTAAAATATTCTCATTATCTACATAAATTCTATATGTTTATCACCTTTTGAAAGTGTTCCTAGTCTTATATACACAAATTGGAATTCCTTTCATTGAGAAACAGTTACGCACCTGAACTTTGTTGAAACTATTCTGTTGGTCAACAAATAGTTAAGAATAACCATTAGACAAGGCAAGGGTCGGCTTTAGCAGTTGACCACCATATTGTGTTACCAGTCTTTGACAGCCAATGGTAGTTATTGGAAACCCAACGCGTGCTTAAAATATCCATTTGATACCATTTCCGCAACTTCCTGTAACTCAAGTGGATCCGTCTGGAATATAGGGGTTTTCTGGTTAGCGTCGGTGTTTCTTTCATTTATTATGCTAAAAATGCTGAAAATCCCTTATTAGTCATCTTACCAGTTGCACAGAGACGTGCTCGCACATAGCGTGTACACACTCGTCTGTTGATATCCAGATACAAAACGGATCCAGAGGGTTGGCCGCCATCAATGAGCGTTTCTAGTGCCTTTGTTGGGGTGAACCGCAACTACCCGTAATGCCGTCAAGTGTCTCTCGTTGGATTTTTGCCATCAGGCTTAGGTCTATGGACTTCGCACAACTGAAATGAAGATGCAATGCATCAATTGTGAGGAGAGGTTGATGCAGCACAGCATCTGTGATGCATAAAGGCGTTAGTTACCTCATTCATTCTTTCTTCAATGCTGCCGAGTGCCACGTATGTATCTCTTTTGTTCCATTGCTGTGCACTGTACGTTGTAATCAAAGAGTTACTGTTTCCTCCGTCGGAACGAACACTTTCGCATTTGCTACATTTGGATGCCATGTCTAGTATCTCGGGATTGGAACACCACAACTTCAGATTGAACACCATTTTGCAGTTTTCAGTTCGTCTACTATTCAACTGTTTTCACATCTTTCCGTTGGCTTTATTTCTATTAGTCAGGTTAGTGATTGTGTTGCTTTTCTGAAAGTCTCGCTGTTTGGGTCTATCAGTTGTTTAGGCCACTTGCCCATGGGCACTTCAATTCCACCATAGTTGTTTCGGTCGAACGCTCTCGTATTCTTCCCCGACTTTGTTTGCGTAATTTACATAGGAATCTTGCCTGGCAGGTTTCTGGTTAGAGTGTTTGCGGCCTTCCATTGGCTGAGAACAGGGTTGAGGTCGTCATTGCCGTCTCCGATCTTCAGGCTTAACTTTTGAATCGTTCATAGTCTAGCAGTTGCAAAGTAGAGTAGAATAGCATGTGGCACAACAACCCGAATTGATAACGAAACATCCTCCATTCTGTTTTCTTTATTGGTGAATCATCCCTACTGTTGTGGTACCCCCGTCGGACAACGTCGCCACATCCTTATCTAAATATCCCTAAATTGTGAATTGAATACGGTCCTGAACAACCCTGTCTGCTGTTGTTAAAACGATACAAACGAATGCGAAAAGCAATTATATGCATACAATGAGTGTTTACCTAGATCATAACAACAATGAAATCTGTGTGATCAGATCGGTACGATCGATCTGGGAGAAAAGCGCAGATACTATCGATTAACCTATGACTATGATGGAGATAGACAGAATAAAATTTTAGTTACCTAGGACTGGGACTTCAATCAATTGTTTCTGATTTAATCATTGTTGATAGATTATTTACACATAAAGTTGACAATATACAAGCGTTGCTCAATCAGAACTTTAAGTAATAATCGAAAGAAAACCCGTTTACCTCTAAGTAAATGTGTCTGATGACCCAAAGAATACTTGAAAAGCAATAAAATCAGTTAGTTTTCGGTGTCAAGTGATTAATAAATATGTATTTTGTTTATATTTATAGATTGCTTAAATTGAAAGTGAACGGTTTAGGTTGAAATTTCTTCGTATGTCAGCGTCAAACTTAATTGATCCAACATATAACGAACGGCGATGCTTTCGGGCGCTACCTGACGACGAGGCCAACAATTTGGGTAATGAAGAAGATTTGGTTATGAGTTTATCTCAAAAGGATATACTTATACCATCAGCAGCCTCCCAGCATCACCAGTTGGAACCACTTGCCAAGCATAATCCAAACGAGGCATCGGCACAACACACGGTTTCTGCCGCAGCCGCTGCAGCGGTTGCACATCACCATCATAGTCTCTCTAGTATTCAACATCTCCAGAATCTGCATAGCCAGCATCAGAGTACTTTGTTCAACAATAGCCATTCAACTCCGTTCAGTGTGACCGATATCCTAAGTCCAATTGAGGAATCTTATCGTAAATTGGAAATAAACGGTAATCCTCCATCTCCGTTTCGGTAAGTTTATCTTCTTCAACTTTGCTTTCTTTTTAATTCACTTCTCAACAATGCAGCCAAAGCATAAAATATATCTCAAATATACAAAATAGGTTTCTTATCAATTCAATGAGAATATTCAATGTTCAATGAGATAATTATATTATTCGATTTGATTTTCATCAAAGTCAGTCAGAGTGTGAGCTTAATTATATATATACATATCCAGAGCAATAAAAATCGTAATAAAATTAAGCTCGAAAGCACCCAAAATTAGTGTATAACGATATTGATTTGGAACCGTTTTCGCTGTAGATGAAATAATTGCTTGACCAATTTCTCCCTTGGATCTAAAGACTCCGTTATGGGCTGTAATCTTAATTATTTATATTATTTAATTATTTTCGTATCAACAGCGACTCAGACGTTTTTTTAGCTATCTTAAATGTCTACAAAATTAGAAATAAAATATTTGTTTACACGATTTGTGTATTGTTATTTCCTTCGCGATTTTCCTACTTAGATTACAAAATTGTCCCGTCGCGAACTGGCTTTCTGATTTCTTGTAATAATATAAAGCTTATACTTTATTTGGGGGAATAGGAAAAAAATAACAAACTTATAAAAAAAATAAAAATAAACTTGAACTATGACATGGATATATATTACATTTTAATTTCTCTATTTGTCTTTGAATGAGTTCACGGTTTAATATTAAGCAGGCTGGCTTTGTTCAAATGCTTACAAATTAAATTTAAGCTTTCAATGGCATTTTATTTCTTTTCAATTTATATTCTGTTGCAATATTGTTTGTCCTTGAAAAGCCCTACAACGTTAAGTATACTCATTATAAATATAATGAGGGAATTGTATACCGTGTCCTGTTAGATCTGTTGAGCCTCCCCGCTGAGTCTGATGCTACGCTGTCAACCCCCTCAGCTCTACCTCCTACACTTCTATTTACAGAATTTTACTTTGAGAATTGTTCCGCAGGTATCTGGTTAAGCGATTAGTAGTCTAAGTTGCGATATTTGCGCGACTATTATAATCTCTGGTTAGGAACTCTGAATTCTTGCTATAATTTAGTCTCTCAGAGACGAGCTTTTGCTGATTTCAGATAAATTTTATACGTGCTTTCTGGACTACCCCGAGGCTGGCAACCTTCATCATCTCTTAGATTCAACTTTTATGTATTTTCCTGTCTCTGACTCTGTTCCTTCATTTGAAGCCGCCCCGTTGCCACTTGAACAACAGAGATTGCGGCAAGACCTCTTCCTTCCTTGGCTGCGGTTGTCCCTACACTTTTGTATTTCAAATAATTGTCGGCTTTCTACGCTTGGCAGAAGTACGTACCCGTCTAAAATGGAACAAGCTGTCGCCAATTGGCTGACTCCACCATTAACGAACAACGAACGAACAAGATGGGAGATGGACATCCCCCCGTCCGAGGGATACCTCTATTTGAACTGGAGCTAGATGTGGGACATCGTTAGATGGTTGATGGGTTGTAGAGCGCGTGAAAGCGGCAACACAATCCCTTTGACGATACGGCAACGACGTTGCATCCACCGTCGTTAAATCTATCGCCGT
This sequence comes from Drosophila macrospina, assembly GCA_035042075.1. Taxonomy (NCBI): domain Eukaryota; kingdom Metazoa; phylum Arthropoda; class Insecta; order Diptera; family Drosophilidae; genus Drosophila; species Drosophila macrospina. The sequence continues at coordinate 928,478 of JAWNLW010000397.1, read as the reverse complement.
TTCATCCGTCGGAAATACACATTCATTTGCTGACCACCCTAAGAACTTTCCGAGTCAACTTCTATAATCGATTAAAAACGATAATTCATATCAATGATTTTTAACTTTACGTTGATAACTGATTTATTTGCGATAGAAATTCGCAGATTTTATAGCTTTCCCTATCCGAAATCTATATTAGCGATATATTATATATTTTATTTAACAAATAATAAGCAACATCTATATCAGCTTAAACAATAGAAAGATCTAAGATCTGTAGAAAAGTTTTGATTAATTATCCCTTATTTAAATTTTGTATTATTAATAATAAGTTTAAACTAACTAAAAGACAAAGAACCATCACTTCTATATCTAATTAATTAATGGATTAATCCAACAAAGTCAAGAAATATTCAAAATTTATATTGAAAATAATAAATTTTATCAATATAAAATAGAAAGAAACCTTAACTTGATATCTAAGAATAGTTTACTCAAATTTAAAGCAATAACAAAACAAAATCGGAATAAAAGTTTTCATTATTTTAACATTATTTCAGATCGAATTCTAGTGGAAGTAGTATTAATTCACCAGGAACAATCAGTACTTCAACAATGGCGAATCCTTACGCAATGGGATCGCTGTATCACAGTCCAGGAGTACAAAGCTATTGTGGACCTACCGATAACTTATCATTGGCAGGACACTACACAGACATGAGGGGTTCGGCGTCATGGTATGGATCAACTGCAAATGATCCCAGATTTGCAAGTAAGTAACTCATATAAAGAATAACTTAGATCAGTTCTATAGATATTTTAAGAGTATATATAAGAAAATATACTTGAGTTGGTAAGAATGTATTTGAATAATCTAGCGCTGTTACCGGTCAGATGCCTTGCTTGACTGAAAAGTACACTAAACCGGAGTCTGTAATACCCGCTGTACCGATTATTACTACAAGGCCGGGCTACCGTCTTCCCCCTGTTGATATTCACCTTTGATAATAGATGTTTGTCTGCCTTCTGTTTACGTGATGACATACAAAACAAGTGAGAATGCTCTATACGGCATTACTCGACTAGCAGATATCCTATTTTCAGCTCTACATATAATTGGGATCCTACGATATGTTTATAGCCAAATTCCAGATTTATTCAACAATTGCAAAGTAACTTAAATATATAAATTTAAAACCGATACAAGACTTTATCTACTCTTTCTATATTTAACGAATAATTACAATCGCATTTTAGTTTATTTTGTTAAACTTAAATTACGGCAAGTCATCTCTGTGTAACCTTGATCTATTTAAACTTGGGTCCAAAATCATTTTGGTAGTCAGTAACAACCTATTTCTTACCCGAAATTCGGGCGTACAGATACTTAGAATTATTTGTATTTGATAGGACAGAGATGACCTTTATCACATTGATATTCACATTCACGATGTGATATTTCTACAGGGTACTAGGTAGAAACTTGTATGGCACAGACGTATATGGTACAGAAACGTCATAAATGTAAAAAATGTAAAAATTAATAATCATCTTTTCATTTCTAAAATAAACAATGACAACAAAATAATGTGAAATCAATTATTCTCACGCATACCTTTTTTATTTTTAAGAAAAATACAGCATTAAACAGGGTATAAAAAAAAGAGTGTACATTGATTGCGTGACTCAGCAATAATTGTCATTTATGAATATCTTTACTTAAAAGTAAAGCAAACAGTTTCAAGTACTTAGCATGAACTGTAGTTTTCTGTTTGTGGGTCTCGTCGATGAAGTTACGACTCTGCATGCATGTGTGTGATGGTGTCGACAACAATTTCCTAAATATACACACATTTACATATTTACGTATGTGTGTGTGTGATATATGTAAATGCATATGTATGTATGATCTTTGCGAGAGTTACGAACTAGAAGATGTCATGATAAATACTTAAGCATAATTCATATGCTCCTTTGCAGCGAAACTGTCGTCGATTCGACTAGCAGATACTCTTTGTACTGTTATTAAATGCAATGCGTGATATTGATAATAGTCTTAAAATGTCTGTAGCTTATATCATGATAAATGCTTATTTTCTAGCAGAGAAACTTAGACTGCTGTTTGTAAGTATCATTAACTCGACTAGCATATACTCTTTATAAAGTATTTAAATGCATTCAGCTTGCAGCTTACAGTCTCAGAGTCTTAATTATCCATATATTAGAGAGCCAGTAATGACATTGAAAATATAAAACGATTTAGATTAGAATTAGAACAACATTGGTAACAAGTCGAACTAAATTTATTTATAATGAGTTTGTATCCAACATTTATTTATAAGCCTTAAAATAATTAATTTGTTTATTTATTTAGCATATTTATTTATTTATTCATTAAGCGGGGTGAAATTTCCATTAAATTTTGAACTGATTAATTCATCGTTACAGAAAACGTTAATATTAACTGAATGTGATATTATATAATTATTTTTATATTTTTCTTATTATTATTATTATATTGATATATGTATTTAGGTATGCTTATGAACAGAGATATGTAATATGCAAAATGCAAACTTTTGCTTTCAGTATCTCGTCTTATGAGTACCTCAGCGAGCGGTTCGATGGGGCACATGGGGAACATGAGTGGCTTGGCTGCATGCAGTGTAAGTGATGCGAAACCTCTACAATTCCCGTTGGCGCAGAGACGAAAGCGAAGAGTACTCTTTACACAAGCTCAGGTTAGTAGAACATTTCTTAAACCAAGAGCCTTTCTATTGAATTACTTTTTTATATTATAAAAAAGTAAATATGAACTTTGTTCTTACAGAAATGTATATGTATGAAAGGGATGAAAGATTAACATTCACTCAGAGAAATATATATATATGCATGCAGTAAATGCAGTAGAATCTTGTTGCACTCGCTGTTATTATAAAAATAACTAAAAGTGAGAGTGATCAACATCGAGCTGTCTGTATAACAGTTCCATCGAATATCCTCGATTCAGAACGAAGTTTTTGTACAGCTTTTTCCATTTTTACACATATTTCTTCATTATTAAATAACGTACACTTGTTACCTGTCCATTTTAATTCCATCGATATTATTGGTATATAGAATATTATTTCATGCATTGCAAATTAATTTCTTTAATAATTTCTGTATTTATTTTCTGATCGCAATGTCATTTTCAGATTACATAGAGAGAGAGAGAGAGAGAGAGAGAGAGAGAGAGAGGGTATCGGTATCGAAAAATTAATATAAACTATAATAAATTTGATGAAAGACCCAATTTGAATCAACTGTTAATGCTGATCATAAAATATACACATTTCAAATAACTCTTTTTCATTTGAAATGAGAACAGTGTATAATCAAACAATGTACGAGTCTGGCTCTGAGTTCGCAATTTGTATACTTGTATGGGACGGTATCGTTAGTCGTCAAAGTTGTCGCGTTTGGGGTTCAGAACCACAAATGATTGTTGAGAAATCAAATTCATCCACTGAATACGATTGTTTGGTTCGAAGTCTGCCTTGGAATGGGACTTCATCGAACTATTCTTCTTTGAGAACTGACGACTGGCCTGACGGTAATTCAATTACTGCACGAGTCATTTCCTGGTCGTGGTATTTCTCGTTTGCTAATCAAAATTGGCCCCCCGGGATATTGCAATTAAATGCCGCCGGATTTAGCAAGTCAAAGACTTACGCTAACAAACCGTCGAGCACTTGACCCTCTTGAATGTGGACACCCGTGAAGAGGACATTATAGTGTAGGAGGCATCTGAACTACAGTCTTCCTGGAATATAGCTGCCTGAACCTAACTGCTTTAACTACAGGGTAGCCTCTAGTCGATCTCGTTCACTGACGTTGCTTTAAATAAGATGCAACGTTGTTTCAGACCTTTCACCAGAAACTATGATAAGCATTTTTCTTTGTGTTACTGAAGCTTGGATCAAACTTTCTGGGTTAAGAATACATTGAACAAGCCTACCTGTTGAAAGTTATATAGACGTCAATACACACCGTTTATACTGTTCATCAAATTTCAAATGTGGGATGACACTGCCATTAGCATGAAGAACGATCTGTGTAAATTGTTTTTATTTTAATAAACTCAACAATTGCACAATTTATAGCCCTTGTCCAAATATGATGAAACCTGTTGACTGGAAATTATTTGAAATATATATATTCTTGTATTCTAAAACAATGTATACTTTGTGTCCGATCGGATTTCAAAGTCATATTTTATCTACGATCTATATTCAGTAACGGAAAATAGATTTTCTAACATCTAGGATAAGAAATTTGATAATTCAGGGGAGGAGGAAGACGAAAGAACTCTGTGCGTTACACTTGTTGCCACAAAATATATTTCAAATTAATTTAGCCGACGGATATTGAAATATACTTTACTGTGCTATGCTTACTATACAGTATATATACAATACAATGAAAACAATGACCCGTACCAAGTGTAATTTAGAACATAAATACATATGCAGTACTTACGTTGGTGCAGCTCCTTCTTTTCGTTGCAGCATTTGAAATCAAAGACTACTCGTAGTTCCCATAGAAACAGGCAGACAGATGACCGTCGGACAGACAGGATATGGGATGTGGGCTTCGTTAAAGTGTTACACTGTATTTCGTTCCTCAATCATAATACTTCCTCTCCCCACATTGGCCAATGGAAATTGCTGATGAACCACAGTGCGTATTGTAATTTTGATGTGATACGTGCCTTATTGATAATTGATACTGATAAGGATAAGCGTATTTAGTATTTGTGTTCCAAAAGAAAAGAAATTCCAATAGCGCAATATATAGGGTATCGCCATGTCGAGTGCTCTCGTTTCCAATTCCCCTTCATGAAACAGTTGGCAATCCTGGTATAAGATACTTTGTTTTAACCATCGCCTTAATGTCCACAAATACATATGAATGTGCAAATAAATAAGTATGTGCATGCACACACATACAAACATAAATACGAGAATGTATGTGTACAGATGTATATATGTATACTACATATATTCAACGGTAGTGTTTGTCGAACGGCATAAGCAAACACACATTTGTACAATGTAAATATACTCTCAAAAAGGTATTTTTATTTGTTAAAGTCTTGGGCCTTTAAGTGTATAGTAAATATCAAATTCGTTTTTCATTATAGCGGTTTAAATATTTGAATTGAATTTTGCTTAAATTTTTACACATCTCTCTATATTTATGTGTGTATTATATGTATGTATATATATATTTATCACCCTTACAGCGTATTACAATTTTGTGACGAATTGTATAACGTATTGAAGTGGACATTTTCGACCTTATAGCATTGGATGTATTGTTTTTGTAATTTTGTTGGAATGCTTCAGAAATTTAACAGTTGCATATTTTTGTTTGCACTGTTAACTGCAACTGAACTCTGGCAATTTGAACTGCTGTTTGTCATGGAACTGTTAACATTACAATTCCGGGGAATATTAACTCTATGTTGGCTCTGTTTTAAAGGAAAACAAGTATCACGCCCAAATGATTTATCACTCAAGTATATTTTCTTGTAAATAAGTATGGATATTAAATATTTATATAATAAATAAATAATAAATTTACGTATTCAACCAATTTTTAAAATATGTTATTAAACTTCTTCAGACATTTAACAAGAGACTTAAATGCCAGAAGGGCACTCAAGAGTCGTTTAAGCATTTATCACAAGAATTCGAACTGCTTATTACAGCTTATTAGCATTTTGTTATGGCCGATTGACAGAAGATACAAAGGCAAAGCTATCTGATTTTACATAAAAACTTCAACACAACGTATAAACTTGTTTGTGTTGGCACACTGACTTACAGTGTTAGTCAACGGATTAATAATTGTATTGAGACAGCAAATTGATGTTAAGACTTAACGACATTTCTTAAATGAGTCTATGTCTAATAATTTATGCATTAATTGATAGTAAAACAATTCGACTAGTTATATATAATACTTGTCAATATTTTCAATAAAACTTTGACAAGTCATGTTTTATGTTCTTACCTTTATTTCTTTGATTTCATCGAAGTCAAACCTTTGGGCACATGATGGAAGAGTGTCTACGAGTCTGCTGAAATTAAATTATTCTTTTATTACGAATATTGCTAGATTTATCGATAGAATCACAACTTAACAATTTTCAATTTAAATTCATTGCGTTTTCAATCATAAGTGAAGATAATTTCCTATTTATTCCTACCTTCAAATGATTTTCTCACGTTTTCTGAAAATTATTAAATATTGAGTTGTGACTATATTATTAAATGTGTAATAACAAATGGAAATACTTACAATGCAATTTATTATTGTCTCTCTGAAGAGAACCTCCTTTATCCCGGTGTATTTTACAGCTTAGCACAAAACTAATTAAATTAATTAAAAATGTATACATACTTATAACCCGTTTTATGTATTGCCTAGGAGAGCAGTCTCGACTAGAGTATATTTTGTAATATGCCAAAAATGATAATAAACAATATAAATTACAACTTTTTTTAAGGTTTATGAGCTCGAAAGAAGATTTAAGCAACAACGATATTTGTCGGCCCCCGAGCGAGAACATTTAGCCAGCCTTATACATTTGACGCCCACACAAGTAAGAAAATAAACCATATTTAACCCCATCTGTTATATTATTTTGTATTCAATAAAATAGTGGTAAACTAATGGTTAGAAATAGGAAATTAACTCACGGACACGGATATGAACTTATCAATGTAGTCTAAGTCTGCTTTGATGCCTCCAGCATCAAGAACATATGTATAAACTCGGACATTTGCCTTCTATTGTCAGTTTTAAGACTAGGCAATATCTATTCACTTCACAGGATACACTTTAAGAACTTGGATGTCTTGGAGTTGATGTTTGCTTTAGTAAGTGGTGAATGGGAAGGCGTGGGGATGACAACAACTTACACTTTAAATATAATATAATTGTCATTAGGTTAAGCAATTACTGCGCTGACAAACAGCTACGGGGTGTGACGTGTTATAACAATAAAAATATTTGAATTGTGTATTGTCACCCTCGAGTTTTATTATCTGAAAATTTCATACAATGCGTACCCGCCTAAACGGGAGTGGAGTGGTGATTACCTTAGAATAATGCAGTAGCTCCAGAACACATTGAATTGAGATAGACGGAGAGAGTGTGTGTGGTGTGTATGTGGTGTGTGTATGTGGTGTGTGTGTGTGTGTGTGAGTGTGAGTGTGAGTGTGTGGACAACAGTGGCTTGTTTTTGAAAGATAAAAACGCATTAATGAACAATGCGAAAAAATAATATATTTAAACTCACCCCAAGAATGTGTATTGAATTGAAATATGGTCATTGTTTGATCATGCTCATCTATAAAAGGGTCCTGCCATTGTATTCACTTCATAAGTGTTTCTCGTAGTAGAGTAATCTAACTTATCAAGCGGAATACACATCCCTTTTATGTAAGTACTTTCTACCTACTTATGTTTTTCTACATTTGTGCAAACATCACATTGGCTGACTGGCTACCGATAATAAAACGGAAAACCACAGAATGGAACTTCTCGCTTTTTTCTCCGTTTTACCACATTTAATTGTGTTTATAACTCATTTAAAAATCTACTCCCAATTGTTGTCTATTTTGTATTGATTGGACTGCATGTCGTGTGCGATTTCGCGGTTCACTAACACGCCTATTAGTTCCTTGTCAATGCTCGCTGATTGATAACAATTGACAGTTAGTGATAAGTAAGATACATTGTGCATTGATCACATAAAAGATAATTCTATTAAGTTTAAACGCATTCGGTATAGAAAACATATAATCATATTTGATACACTTTTGTAATAATCTATCTCTATATATATTCTTGAACAGCTCTATCAGTCGAGTTGCATTTGTGTTCCCATATAGACTATTTACCAAGTCAAATTCAAAGTTTACAAATCGGACACAAATCAGTGAAATGATATACAAGCAATTTGCTATAGTTATACCCAACAATTACCTTAGTATATCCCTTTTTTAGAGCTCATTGAGGTTATTTTTATTTCTTACTTTAATGTTCATAAAAAAAGAAAGCTTAGAGAGAGTCTTTAAAAGTTCTTTTAAATTTTGAAAATGTACATAGCTGATAATTTCTACGTGAAATTTCTTAATTTCAGGTGAAAATCTGGTTTCAAAACCATCGATACAAATGCAAACGACAAGCTAAAGAGAAGGCAATGGCTGAACAAAATCAACACAATCAGGTAATAAATCATAGTATATATTTATTTACATATGTATATTCAAGACAATTCCGCTTTCGCTTTTCCTTTTTCATGAAATTGAATGAATAATTGAGTGTAATTTAATTTGAATATTATTCATCTAATTTTCTTTCCAGTCCGCAAGTTCGCCAAGACGCGTCGCGGTTCCAGTTTTAGTTAAGGATGGAAAACCGTGCTCTGGAGCTAGTAGTGCAGCACAACCCCAATCACATACTAATAGCTCGACGAATTCTGGCAATAACAGCAATAATAGTAATGGCAATGCGAATGGTGGCAATGGGACATCAGCAGCTAACGCCAATGTGCCGAGTGGCCTCAGTCTCATTCCGGGAGATGCACCTAACTCACACTCACCTGATACATCTTCATCTCTGATAGCAAGTTATGGTGGGACAGTTGGAGGTTCCAATGCTTCTATGTTACAGCAACCCTGCAATAATGCTCTTATGTCGAATAGTTTAGCTATGGCATATAGAAACCAAAACAATTTCATTTCGAATGGTCATCAGCAACAATGTGGAGGCTATTTGCCATTGCAAGGTAGAGCATGGTAAATGTATCATAAATACTCGTATCATTTATATTCTTTCGGTTACGTTCAAGTGTACTCAATTCAGTTATGTACTTGTATGTGTGTATATCAGCTGATATATGTATGTAAGACAATTTTAAAATAGATGCAGCGATATTTGATTTCAATTTCATTAAATGAAATGATTGCTTTATATAATAGCAATAATAAATAAGTTCTTAAAAATATATATACAGGCAGGTCTCTCACAACCTCAAAAAAACAAAACAACAAGTATATATAATAAGTGTATATATTTATAGATCAATGTATTATACAATAAACTGAAAACTTAAATGTGTTCAAAAGTTTCATCAATTTTCTTGTCCCTCAATTGATTTTACTATTATTTTTTGTTTTCATAAGAATTAAACTGATTCCTTTATATTTAACCCCAAGTGAATTTACAAAATCAGATAACCATCGTTTGGGAGTGATTGCGGGTACATTCCTGCACGATAACTAGCAATAAAAGCAACCCTTAACAAAGATCTATCGATATCATTAAGGGACGATAGGTGTGAAGCAATTTGAGAACGATATACTAGCGCCTAGGTTGCCGATTGGTACAATTGTACCAAAAGTGTTAAACTTCATTGGCACATTAAATTAACATAGTTGGTACAAACGGATAAACATTTTCTCTTTTAAATATGGTATTAAAATATTAGAGAATTTTTTAAGTAAAGTTTTAATAAAGTTATGAGTACGACTTTCAAAGGAATGTATAGGAATAAGAAATTTGATTAAAACAATATGATCTACGTTTGATACATAATTGTCAGAAATGTTACATTTTAGACCCTGTACTGACTAAGCAAAAAGGGGCTTTTAAGTTTGTCAAAAGCAAAATGTGCGTAGCAGACAGACGAACGCATATCGCTATCATAAATGCATTATCTCAGATACGATAATGCATTTCTGTTTCCGCACCTAGACTTAAAGGACTATAAGGAGTAGGTTTTAGTGAATTGTTTTGTCACATAATATATATCATAGTCTAGTCCTGATCAGACCTGTAAATTTCATTACGATTGGATGATAAGCTCTTTCTATAGGCATGGATTTTTTACGTATGTATGTAACCAAATAATTATCACTATTTGATTATTACGAAATATATATTTTATATATTAACAACGCGCACATGATGTGCTAAGTAAGAAAAGCGACGGCTAAGCTTGTGATGAGCGAAGGACTCAGCAAAGCTAAATTATTATCGTTCACTATTAATAAGCCGCATTTATTTGCTGCATTGAAGTTTAAACGGAACACGAAATTGCTGAATTTGCAGAGAGGTCAGTTGAAGAATTGCTTCAATGAGCACGATTTAAATTTTAAATCAACGACGGCGACTGCGTCCGACGGCAGTTGACAACGGTCAACAACAGAAGTCCATTATATTTTGTATGGAACTCATTGATTTTCTGTCGCAATCGGGGTGGGTTGCTTCGTTCTCATGACTCTCTTGATTTATTGAGTCCCACCTGAAACTAAACTGAAAAAATTAGTTTCCAAAGCGAACCGGATATACAGCTTGAATAGAAGAAATTATGTTCAAAATTTGACTTACACTTTTTTTAATATTTTTGACCCTATATTAAAAAAAGGATATTGTTTTTAAAGAGCTTATAATCTGCAAATTTATTTTGATATTTGCTTTAAATTAGTTATTATAGCTGCGTAAAGTAGTATTTAGGTTTTGGTTGATGAAAGCTGTTGGCCACTATACTTATGTACAAGTATAAGTACGTTACAAGCAACGAACGCTAGGTGGCGCTCAGGGCTTATTGCAAAATGTTTTCTTGAAGAATTTCTACGCTTATTATACAATCGGAATAATATTTAAAGTTATAGTATGGAAGTATATCGCAAAAACATTAAGGCTTGTATGTAGGAACTCAGATATATAATGTTATATGTGTTGATCTGTACTGAAACCACAACAATGAGTAATTTAGGATATTCGGTCGCCATTTACTGTCATTGAAAATTATAGAAGTCTTACCAAGTTTCGTCAAAAAGAGTTTCAAAATGAGAGCTGAAATTTCAGATAAATAGTCAAGGTTTAATCGACTTACTAGTCATGCAAAAGAGGAAGCAATTTTGAGAAGAGAGCAATATCCATATGTGGACATAATGTGACAATATTTATTAGGATTAATTTAAATGTTAAAATCAAAAAGAAAATATACAAATATATTATTCATTATTCACCTACTTACACTTAATTATATTGTAGATCTTAATTATATCATAAATGTATCGATTCCAACCAATACTTCGTATTAACAGTCAGATTTAACGATTCCCCAGAAAATAAACAGCAATGCATATATTGAATATTTGTAAGTATTGTATATATATATTGCCTCACTAATGGTATAAATTGTTGACATTTCTTTGAAATATTGTGCCTGAACTCTCATCGATATTGATAAAGTCGTTTGAGACGGATACCAATGACTCCGTCGTTTTAATTGCTTTTGGATTTTTATTTAAGCAGTCACTCACATAAATATTATTATTGCTACTGTCTTCATTGTTTTTCTTTTCTTTTTTGTTTCGACTTCCACAGGTGAAGTTAAAGATATTTTGTTCGCAATTTTCATTTACATCGTTCATATCAATTCTGTTGTCGGTGTCACCGACCATATTAGGACAATTCTGATTGCAGTTATCACAAGAGTGTTTATCAATGGGAATGACGCATTCCGATTGATTTGAATTTGGCGAAGAGGACGTCTCGTATTTGCGAGGACGACCTCGAGATAAGTGACGCCTCTTAATGAACTCATTATCATCAACCATCCAAAAAGAACCAAAGTCATCTTCATAACGTACAAAACATTTATGTAAAGATAAATTTGTTCGAATTGCGTTCTACATTTCCCATGCATATGAATATTATTATAATATAAATTAATCCGAAAAAAACAACGTTTTTAAAACCAGGGTAAGCGATTAATTGTAATAGAAGAAAAATCAGATATAGTTTATGAATAATGAATAATGGAATAAAATGTGTAAACTATTGTTGTAATATGAATTATTTGGATAAGATAAGTTGACCTTGCACCACATATGACTAGTACATTGTGCCCACATTTAAATCTCTTAGTAACATTTTATTATTAGTACAAAAACTAATAACACAATTTTCCATACTTTTTTAACGCCTGGGGAAAGGTTTTCCTAAATCAATGAACCACATATTATTAACATATGGCTCTCACATAAAAACAAAAACCTTTGCACATGCTAAAAAGTAGTATATTATGTTTAAATACATCCATGCATAAGTTTCTGCAGTTAAATTTGATTAGCAGACTTCAAATCCTACAGAAGAACAAAGGCCTTAGACCTTTGTGGAATAAAAGTATTTTACACGTCAGTTTTAACAGTTTTTAATAATCTTTTATTTTAAGTACATCATGTATTATAATAATATTTTACCCATACTTACGAATGATACCATATCTTCAATGATACGTTGTCATTCAATGAATAAACGATGAGCATTTGATTGATAGAGTTGTAATGCCAGTTTAATCGACTGCTGAAGTTCCGTAATTCAATATGTGGTGCGATCTATTTTATGGATCGTTGACGCCATTTAGTTTATATCGTAGTTTAAATTAAATTAAATTTATATATTTACTACTTAATTAATTCAATTTAATTTGAATAAACTCATTAAGTTCAACCCACTCATATAAACGGACGGACTGACAGGCAGACAAACGGACAGGACTGTTGTTGGTCGAATTCCTTTCGCCTTCAATGCTTACGATATACCCTGTACCCAGTTTCTAAATACGCGAACACATATTGCGACTCACAAACACATGCAAAACTAAAAAAAGAACAGTGCAGGCGCCACCTAGCGTCCCTAGACTGCAAGATGTTTGCTGGTGTGTGTACACGAACGCAAATATCAGTCCATATATTTTCGATCTGGAAAGAGGGTATATCGTAGTCGAGCACTGATAGAATCCAACTAAAATAGCAGACAGACGAACAGACAACAGACGGACGGATAGACATACATACAATGGGAGAGACAGGTCTACAGAGACTCATCTGTTGAATGGACTGATCTGGTGCTCTGGAGAATCGCTTGGTTATACAACAGACTTCTGGCAGACTTTAAAACTTTTGGTCGCTTTACACTTTAAGTTAATAATATATCTTATTTTTTATATTTCCATCCTGCTGTACCTCCTCCTGTTCATCCTGATTAGAGATGTACACGTCTATTGGGAATCCTGCGTCCAACTTTTTATCGTTCGTTGGACGTTGACGCACAGAGTACGTTCAAGTGGTCCACGCGACACCAAGCCGAAGCTTGTTATGACTGGGAGTCCAGACAAGCCACATTCGCACTTTCGCGAGCGTACAAAATATATACCTTGAAAGGATTTCTGGACAACCGTTGATCACACAAATAGTTGACCTTTGTCGGACTGATAGACAAGTTATGGACATCGAACTTTATAATCCAACCGCGCACTTTAAACTTTAAACATGTATCTTGTAACTCACGCGCTTTTTCTTTAGTTATTGAGAGATCTTTAATAATAGATCTAATATATCACTTCACTTTTCACTTATTAAGTTATTAAATATATTTAAGTTTACATAGAAAAGTTGAATAAAAAGAGAGAAGCATTCGGAATAAAAGATACATATTTGCATAGTTCTCCCACATACCCAAAGTTTAATGCTATGTAAAAATTATTATCCGTTGAATTCTTGACACCGCCTAGATTATTGGCAACAGCAGCCGTACGCTGTGGTCTTCTCTTGTAGAATTCTATTTCATCCACCGTCCAAACGGCGCCCTTAACATTCTCAACGCGCATGAAGCATTTATGAAGCGATAGATTATGACGCACTGCATTCTAGGTAAGGGTATGCCAGTATTAAATTAATTGTTCAAATCTGTGACAATAGTTTTGCTCTAACATATAATTTACTTAAACGTTTAATTGAGCACAAATTTAATAGGATTTATAATGGACAATATCGCTTCAGTAGCTTCAGTTAATAGCAAGTTTTGGAAAGAGATGACTAGGAAGATTGTACCAAAATATTTTACGATAGAGAGAGAAGAGGCAACGATTTCTGTTGATCTACTGCGAAGTTAACTTTCTATCTCTTTCAAAGACTCACAACAGCACTTTTGATTCTACCGAAGGTATCCATTCTCTCAATCTAACTAGTTTTCTGGTTTTGTTTGCATCTACTATTGCATCTGACAATCGGACAAAACGGCTAAATATTAAGTTATAGGAAAAGAGCAGAAACATCAATATCAGAACTGGACAAGACACTCACTTTTAGGCACTACCAATCTTACAAATTTCAAAAAAATAAGCAATCTATAAAAGTAACAGCCTAAGAGACTGATCACCTGATTGAACTCTACAAACTTGTAGATCAAATAGAAAAGCATTTCCTTTCATTAGAGAAAGTTGTGCAGAAATATTAAAGAAGCTGTAACTTTAAATAAGGATTTAACAGATCTTTAAAATCCGAAAATTGGTCACCAAAAGAACAAAAATCATAATAGAGTCGACTATGCAATCGTTGAGCAGCCACTATTTTCCCTCCCTGAGGGAGACATACAAGCATAATCTACTTATTATTTATACTGATACAAATAAGTACCTTCCAAGTAGCAGCATTTCTCCGGAAGTAACAAAATGTATTTTGGAACCAATTGTATATTTCGTTTAATGTCAACTGTTTGTCTGGAGAGTCAATGATAGCCTGTAAATTAAAATTAAATTGAATTTAATTATGAAAGAATTGTTTAGCACAGAATCCAATGGATAAAGCTAGTTGTTAACTTACTTGTCTGATGAGAGACGCATATGTAAATGGTGGACGAACATCAGCGTTCTTATAAAACTCTCTGTTGCGTTGAATTTCTGCAAATTATAGTTTATTGGCAAATGAATTACGTAAGTGACAAAAGTGTATCAAGTACAGGAAAATCATTTAGATAGAATACATTTCAAAACCTCCATTCACGTATACCTTACTCACCATGTTGCACATCAAGCCCTGCCCTCTCTAGCATGTATGGGAGACCTTAAAGAGTAATAAAAATATTGTAGTAGAAGTAGAAGTTAAAAGTTAATCGTAGTAGTAGAAATAGCACTAATGGTAGAGTAATAAGATAATTGTATTGGTAGTGGTATCAATAGGTAGAATAATACGAGTGGTATAAGTAGAGTAGCAGTAACAGAGTAGTTAAAGAAGATGTTAAGGGGTAATGTATGGAGAAGATGTACTAAAAAAATGTAGTACGGTAGTGATAGTAGAGTGGTATTAATATTATTAGCAGAAGAGTGGCGCGATTAGAGTACTAATAGTAGTATAAATAAAGTAGGAATACAATAGTAGTAAAGTAGTAGTATTGTAAAAGAAGAATATTTGAAGTAGTAAAAGAAATAGTAGGAAATTATGAACCTTATCAACAACTTACCGCCTGTTACCGAAAAAGTACTCTTTTCATGGCCTCTTTTCTTCATTGCGGATAAACTGGTCGAGTTGACAATGGGCAGATTAACTGAGTTGGGTGAGTGAGATCGATAAAGACTTCGAGCAACATTATTTATCACAATTGGAGTTGTTCCTCCACAGAAGTTGATATCGGTTCCAGTAACATCCTAAAAATTTAATTGTAATTTTTATGTAAATATTCGGAATATTTAAGAACAAAAAGTATTGTTTTAAACTTGAAAAGTACCTTTCGATCTGTTTTCGTTGGTGATAACAGCTGTTTTGACAGGTAAAGATGATGCATCATAGCTTGAAGGCGATCTCTTTCTTTTTGTAGATGAGATTCCAATTGAGAAACGACCTGCATTTGTACACGAGCTTGTGCTGTAGATCGATCATCTAGTCCATGTTCCGTATTCAAATGCCTGTAAATTGAAAAGTTTTATTTAACGCATAATATTACATTTCACCGAATCCCTTCGCCTTTCTGTGCATTGGCAATAAACGTTTATCAGTTATTCTAATACTCACTTGACAAATGAAGCAATATCTTCCAAATCCATTTCACAACCTGGCCAACGACAAATACCATGGGCAAAAAGTGGATGATAATATTTGCGCACGGCAAAGACATCGTGCATATGGTTATACTCGTTGCTATACATATCATTCTCCTTCGATCTTAGCAACTTCTCGGTGTCTGACAAAATGTTTTTCTCTTGATCGGAAATAAAATCGGGAAAACTATAAAAATTAATGTCTCCACCGGGCGCCATTGAATGTATTTGTTGGCTCTGAGCTAATTGCATTTGATTGGCAAACTCTGGAGCAAATACGGATTCTCCTATGCTTGAAGCCGGTGAACTAGACTTTATGATATGAGCAGCATATGGCAATGTATTATTGAGAAAACCTCCCTTTGGAAAGCAGTTATTTTTAATCGCATCTGAGCAAAGATCCGGGGATATTGGCATATGGTAACGCGATTTGCCAGGTGTATCTTTCTGGTGGATTTTTTCTATTTGAGGAGATGATTTATTGTCTTCTGGAAACTCTTCTTCCGGAATCCGAAGCATGATAAAAGGCCTGGAAAATTATAGAAACGTTAATACTATCGAATATAACCCATAGATGCATTTGGTAAAGCTTTTAGATATTTTCTTCATAGCATATCGGATGTTATATAAAATTGATCATAATTATGAGATAGCACTGCCTTAGTAATTTAAGGATGGGAAACCTCTAGTAGAGACCCTCCCCCAGCAGGAAAAGAAATAAAGACCTAAGTTAAACAGGTCTGAACACTAGCTTCCAATCATAAATTAAGTATCATGAAACACAAGATTCAGTAAAACGGGTCCGCACTATGGTGCTGAATAACAAGATGCAGATTTAGAATATCTGACGACGTCATGAACTGAATCCCATATAAATAAAAGACAGGACACCAAAAATACTTCCAACAACTTTTCTACAAAGAACTCCGTTCTAGATGAAAGTTGAATATGATTCAGCTGCAGTCGATTTTACAGCCAGCTAAATGCACTAAATACACAGACGTAGGGTCGCCGTCAAACAAATTAAACAAATATATGTCCTCCGTTTATTATTAAAGAATCTCTTAAATTAGAAGACAAATTACATTTATATACATTTTCGTAACGATTTTTTCCTTCCCCCGGCTTAAAGTTATGTAATTATGTAGGTGACAAACAGCGATGCAGCTTCCATTTTGCTATGCATAGGATAGGATCTGGCACCACAGACTCCTGGCCAAATTCAAGTTTCGCAAGGTAATACATTCTCGCGCACCTCTTCCAGTAACACGTTATGTCGCTGTAGATATCCGACTATCCATCGGTGACGTAGGCACTTGACCTGCCCCAACAAAAGACCATAGGTAATCAGGTGTCCACCTGACGATCTATCGGTTCAACCGTCCCACCTGGGAGAGGTTTCTTTTCACTTCACGAAACTGAGCGCGGAGCTAAGGAAACACTCTCTCATATTCTCCCAGAATGTATTTAATAAGTAGATTTACTCAGCGAACAGAACCTCGCCTTGAACCTATAACGAAGGTCTCCATCAGCGGGGAGAGCACCACTTAGGGGAACACGCACGGTGAAATACGACTTTTGACGATCTATTTAGGAATGCCTCTCAAAAAGACATTAAGATAACATTTGTAAAGCTATGAATCTTATCTGGAGCTAACCTATTTTAAAGCTTCTTATTAGAAACTACGTCCTATTAGCTGATACATCATCCCCCCACAAAAGACGAGGTAGAAATTTTACTTTAAAATAAACTTAAAATAAGTTATGTATGTATGTACTGAAGTCCCTCAAACGACATCCAAGAGATTTTCTTGAAATAAAAGATGCTGTATACTCCTGGAATGGAGTTTCCTTCCAGGAGATAACAAGGTAAGCCACTATCCATTTAACTTCCGCAGATACACATATGAAGGATGTGAAGTTGATACGTAGAGGAAATGTAAGCTACACATTTTCATTTGTTTGCATTTTTACATAAAGGTGCGATCCATTGCACAAGCGTAAAAATATATTTCCCGACTACACTGCCTTTTATTTTGCGCTGGTTTTGCAGTGTAATTTACGACTTAAAGTCGCTATATGTATTAATATAATAGATATGTATGTATATTAAGAGATGCGTGGTTTTTCATGGGTAAACAATTTATGTATACATGCATTTGTCAACATATGATGTTCAAAGGTAATGTAATTTGTATAATTGCATATTTTTGCATTTTCCTCAAGTAAGATTTCTAAAAAATAACGGAAATGTAACCATTTTATATCCATTTATGTATACACACACGTATTTGTATTTGCGTATACATACATACGTGTCTACCAAAATATTTACAGACAGAGCTCTTATGGCATACTTATATCTAACTAAATTACTTAATTTTATATAAAAAAGAAATCTGAGTGTGTACAAAATATATATTATATAAGTTGTAACTATAGACATAGGCAAATACATATTTTATAATCTACTTATACATTTTAGGATACATTAAAGGTACACTTATGTACATACACTCGTATGTATCTTGTATGCAAATACATATCGAAAATGTATGTGCATACAGGTTTACATACAAATGTATGTGGGGTTATTAACAAACGCTTATATAAATGTATACATATGTAAGCTCATTTACATATGTAAACATATTTACAACTAGTCTATGCACAAAATAATTATCCCATTAACGAAACGTAAATAGCTATAAAACAAAGATGAGCAAAATCGACGTGCCAGAGACTGAATATATCGTACATATCGTAAGAACAATGCCCGAAGTATCGATTACCAACGTTCCATAAGTCGATTAAAATTGAAACACATCATTTCATTTAATTTTGGCAAAAGATTAATTATTTTCATAATATAGTTTTTCTACTTGTACTAAACGAAACTAATTGTAGCCATCGGTTTTCTATTAAATTTACATATGAAAATCATTTCGGCGATATTTTTATATTAGTTGTGTTATATATCGATATTATAATCTCTTACTAACATTATCTGTCATCTCTATTTATATTTGTTTACTTTACAATGGACAAAGCGAGGGACTTGCTAAAATCAAATAATAAGAATCGTCGAAAAACTGAAATAAGTTCGAAGTTTACAAAAGTTGACTCGCCATTGGCCAAATATCCTTTTTAATAAACACACTTATTAATTTATATTCTTATATTAATTTGTAGGTACAAACATTCGAATAAACTCAGTCATATTAGATTCAGGTTTATAAAATCTGTGCCAAAATCTATAATGTACCTTCAAAGATGTTAATAATACATAAATTTCCAGTAACTTGGTTTCCTTAACTACTTTTACACATATGATTCTTCAGGAAACTTGTCATGCGTATTGTGTAGGATACCCATTAAATACAACGTTTGGAAAGTTCATCTGAACTCAAAACAACACAAACAGTTTGTGGAATTGGCTAAACGGCAGCGAATCGAATCCGAAAAAACACCGAAAGCAACAAAAATAATAACTGCAGAACCAGTAAAGGAAAAGACGCCTATCAGCTCAGAACGTAATATAACAAATGATTCCTTGAAGTTACACAGCGTCCAATCCGAGAATGCTCCAGCTAATCAAAATTCACAAAATGTTTTACCCGAAAAGTTTTTTGATCAAGAAAAATCTGTCAATACTAATGATAGAGATTCGGAAGCAGAATGGGTAAAATTTCAACGCGAAATAAGAGAAGCAGACACTGTATCCAATATTATAGTGTCTGAGGAACAGGATAGCTTGAATATAAAAAGACATTTAAAAGAAATCGACGAACAAATTGAAAACTGGAAGAGATTTGAAAAAATAAATGATAAAAAAAATATTCTTTTAAAGCAGCAACGTAGAGAAAAACGACCAGTACATTTGGAATTGCAGTCGAGCTCTGATGAAGAATGTAGTGTGGACGACTTACTGGATTGGAGAATAAAAAGCGTCCACAAGTAGTGTATGCTATTAGTTTACTACAAAATATCAATAAAAAAAAAATAATTAGAATGACAAAGGGATTTCGCATTATTTGTTTTATGACAAATCGTTTTGTAATCAGAGAGGCAGGATATCCTGCTGACTGGACGTGTTTTCAGCAACATTTTTTATCTCATTGAGTACCGGACCTAGCCATATCACTTGTCAGAATGACCTGCTATCCTTTTATTATGTAGGTGACGCCTAGTGAAAGTTATTCTGCTTATCTGTGTGCTAGGCATGTCAACGAATTCGCGTGTAAGCGGACTTAATTTATAACGCGATTGCAAAATATATGAATCATAGCAATATTTGACTTTATTTAAATAAGTCGTTTCGCCGCATAAACGAAATAAAAAAGTCGTTCATACATTCATCACCCAAGAACTATCGGAGCATCCCCGTTCTTAATAGCAATCGTGATTAGTAAATAATCGATTTGTCCGATACTTTTCAAAATCACGCGGACCGATTTATTAAAGTGATACTAGATATCGAAACACCACATGGTTATTGCAAATAGAAAATAAAAGTAGAGATCAATACAAAACCTAAATTAGAGTAAACATTTTATATATAATTTTAAAATAGCAATTTGAAGTGTTTTAATTTCTTATAAGTTATAACGTAAATGAGTTCAATGGAATACCTCTAATACAAAGCATGTATGTAAACATCGTATCGTGTATTTTCCTTCATGCCCGATAACATGTTACGTGTAAGGTAGCCCAGCAATCGCCGGTATATTTTTAGGCTACGTGTCTCAGTTGTTTTCTGGTGGTATTTAAGTAGAATTAAATTAAAACAGAAAGTCGGAGCCCACATTTGAAATGAATCGGAGCTCAAAAATTTTCAATAGTAAGGTTGCTGGCTATAGCAGCCTTATAACATTTGCAGTCTTACTAATTGCTTGGATAGCCGGATTTTCTTCACGTTTGTTTGCCGTCATACGATTCGAGTCGATAATACACGAATTTGATCCATGGTTCAATTACCGTGCAACTGCTTACATGGTGCAACATGGATGGTACAAATTTCTCAATTGGTTTGATGAACGAGCATGGTATCCGCTTGGCCGCATTGTAGGAGGAACTGTATATCCGGGACTTATGATAACCTCAGGCAGCATCCATTATCTATTGCACATTCTAAACATTCCAGTGCATATACGTGACATATGCGTGTTTTTGGCACCCGTCTTCAGTGGCCTCACATCAATTTCAACATATCTATTGACTAAGGAACTTTGGTCACCCGGTGCTGGATTATTTGCTGCTAGCTTCATAGCCATTGTGCCTGGCTATATTAGCCGCTCTGTTGCTGGATCCTACGATAATGAAGGCATCGCAATATTTGCCCTGCAATTTACATACTTCCTATGGGTGCGATCGGTTAAAACTGGATCCGTATTCTGGTCAGCTGGAGCAGCAATTTCCTACTTCTACATGGTGTCTGCTTGGGGTGGATATGTGTTTATAATCAATCTGATTCCACTTCATGTGTTTGTACTGCTCATTATGGGACGCTACTCTCCGCGACTTCTGACCAGCTACAGCACTTTCTACATCCTTGGACTTCTGTTCTCCATGCAAATACCATTTGTTGGATTCCAGCCCATACGCACAAGTGAACACATGGCTGCCATGGGCGTTTTCGTGCTGCTGATGGCGGTTGCCGTTCTACGACATTTGCAATCTGTATTATCACGAAATGAATTCCGAAAACTGTTCATTGTTGGTGGCCTGTTGGCAGCTGTGCTTGTTTTTGTCGCCGTAGTTGCGTTAACAGTATTGGGAGTGGTAGCACCATGGAGTGGAAGATTTTATTCGCTTTGGGATACTGGCTATGCGAAGATTCATATCCCGATTATTGCCTCAGTATCGGAGCACCAACCTACCACTTGGTTTTCATTCTTCTTTGACTTGCACATCCTTGTGTGCGCCTTTCCGGTTGGCCTTTGGTATTGCATCAAACAAGTTAACGATGAACGAGTTTTTGTTGTTCTCTATGCTATAAGCGCTGTTTACTTCGCTGGTGTGATGGTTCGCTTGATGTTGACACTTACTCCAGTTGTGTGCATGCTCGCAGGCGTTGCATTTTCCGGACTTCTAGACGTCTTTCTCCAGGAAGATGCATCAAAACGGATGTCAAGCACAGTCAACTCATCCCCAGAAGCTGATGACCAGGAAGAATCATTGGAAAAGAAGAGCTTTTACGATAAGGTAAATTAAACCGATTCATTACTTATTCAGTTTCCACGAGAATAATTCCATACTAATTTCCATTAATATATTTTTAAAGGCCGGAAAACTGAAGCACCGAACCAAACATGATACTTCACATGAAGGTGGAATAAGTTCGAACCTAAAGAGTATTGTAATCTTAGCTGTTTTGATGATCCTAATGATGTTTGCCGTACATTGCACATGGGTTACGAGTAATGCTTATTCCAGCCCCTCGATTGTGCTTGCCTTCCATAATAGCCAGGATGGGTAAGCAATTAAATTCATTATTTTGTAATAATTATTTATTTCGATACAACCATATACATATACATGTCTATTCATTTTTTTGTTTCAGATCACGCAACATCTTAGATGATTTCAGGGAGGCTTATTACTGGCTTTCCCAAAACACCGCAGATGATGCACGAATAATGTCTTGGTGGGATTATGGATATCAGATAGCGGGAATGGCGAATAGGACGACGTTAGTTGATAATAATACTTGGAATAATAGTCACATTGCATTAGTTGGCAAAGCAATGTCATCAACTGAAGAGAAATCCTATGAAATCATGACATCTTTAGATGTTGATTATGTCCTCGTTATTTTTGGTGGTGTGATTGGCTATTCTGGTGATGATATCAATAAATTCCTTTGGATGGTTCGGATTGCTGAAGGAGAACATCCGAAAGATATTAAAGAGAGCGATTTCTTTACCGATCGGGGAGAATTCCGAGTGGATGCCGAAGGCGCTCCAGCCTTACTCAACTGTCTTATGTACAAATTAAGCTACTACCGCTTTGGGGACTTGAAATTGGACTATAGGTAAGAATACGATAGAATGCACATAGAGTTGGATTAAACCATACGTTCATTTTGCAGGGGTCCATCTGGTTATGATCGTACTCGTAATGCTGTCATTGGTAACAAAGATTTTGATTTGACATACTTGGAAGAGTCGTATACCACAGAGCACTGGCTGGTTCGGATCTACAGAGTTAAGAAGCCATTCGAGTTTAATCGACCTTCCCTTAAAGCTAAAGATAGACTTATTCCCCCCTCCAACTTTATATCTAGAAAGGTAAATTATTTAACATTACAGACAAATCATTTTATTCAAGCGTTCTTTCATCTTTCAGAACTTAAAACGTCGCAAGGGATTAATTAGAAATCGGCCAACCGTTATCAAAGGAAAGAGAACTTTGAAATAAATGACAATTAATTATAAAAATTGTACTGCAATAAATAAGAAAATATTAACAATCTTGTAATTTAAGAATTTCAAGCACTTGAAAATAAATTAAATTAACTGGGGAGCTAAGTACATACATCAGTAAAAGTACAGAAAATTTATCTTTCGCAAGGAAGTGTTGACTGTTAATTAAATAATTTAGCTGTTAAAAGCCAAACAAATGTAAATGTATTTTCCCAATTTAAATAATATAAACATTGCTATAGACATAATCAGCAAAAGTATTTAATCTTCGCCATCCACTAGATATCTATTCTTTCATCTCCACAGCATATAGATAATATAACAATAACGCGAAGACTGAAAAGTTCACCTCCACCAAAGTCATAACACAAATAATTTATACAGGCATACGTACATAGTGTGATGTACAAATTTCTTATCACTTTGGCAAATAATATGTATGTATTGTGTACTTATATTAAATTGTGGTTTGAATTTCAACTGGGTTTATTTGTAAATATTATGTAATGTAATTTATTTATACATACATACATACTTTGCAAAAAGTTCTCACAGATAAGTAACAGCATACAGACATACATTCTAACTTGTTCTCGATTTTACTTAAAGTGCTTCTACAAAGAAATGTATAATCAGTTGATAACTAAAGGTGTACTACTCGACATGGCGCTGAAATTTTCTGCAAATTTAAATTTCCTTTTTACTGAAACTGCGGTAACTATTGCCGAAAGAATTAGATTGGCGAGTCAGAATGGATTCCGAGCTGTAGAAATACCATATCCAGAGGGAGAACTCCGAGAAGCCGAGAAAGCAGTCAATGATACCGGAATAATAGTCAGCTTAATAAATATTGAGCTTGGTAAGCCAAATGTCACCTATAATACACTACATTATGTACAATGGATAACAACATATTTGGTGAACAAACATACATATTAATTACATGGATACATATGAAGATTAATATTTTAGAATTTACATATTTATGTAGATAGTTCATCACATATATATGTATGTATGTTCATATGTTAGAGATAACCGATATTTATGTGATTTAAACTCGTCAGAAGTATTTTTCAGTCACAAGTCACTTGTGACAAAATAAAAAGGCAAAGCTTTTTGAGACTAAAAATCTGGTGCATTCCGTTTAGAAAGCGAAAATCGGTTAGTTTATAGACTCATTCATATTTATATTTAAATGTAGATAAGATAATTTGAAAATATTGTCGCCGCCTTCCGTGTACTTGGGTTTTTAAATAAAATAAAGAATTATGATTTTTAATTATATTTAACATTCATTTTAGATAAATCGAAGGAGGAACTTAAGCTAGGCTCTACCAGTGTTCCGGGATCTGAAAAACTGTTTAAACAGCAGCTGGATGAGACAATTGCATTTGCCAAAACTGTTAAGTGTAATAAGTGAGTTATCAACAACTAGTAATACTCTATTCAGTTATTTGTTAGAAAAGGTTAAATATTTGTTCGTTACTTTGCTAACATAACTTAACATTTTCCCTTATTTTTTTGCAGAGTTCACCTAATGTCTGGATTGGTTAATAATAAGTCAGAAAGTGACCATTTAGCAACCTACATATCGAATTTAAAAATAGCATCAGCCATGTTGCAATTAAATAATATGACTGGTGTCATAGAACCAATAAATAAATATGTAATTCCATCATATTTTATGAATTCTTATATCAAAGGTATACATATTTTATTAATATTAATAATTAAGCACATTTAATTCTTTTCAATTGTCTTCTACTTAAAGCGTCAAATGTTTTAAAGGAAGTCAACTGTAATAATATAAAATTATTAGTGGACATTTACCATCTTCAACATATATCTGGAAACTTTACTAAGACCTTAGAAGAATATAAAAACATCATTGGGCATTTTCAAATTGCTCAGGTACCTAATCGAAATGAGCCAGATACACCTGGGGAACTCAATTATGACTATGTCTTCAAAACGCTGCAAGCTTTTGGCCATCAAGGTTGGATTGGATGCGAATATAAGCCATTGATATCGACCGTCGATGGATTGAATTGGTTTTCAAAATATAATCTGAAGCTTTAAGTTTCATAATATAATATCCGTATATTTAAGTATAATCAAATAAATATTGGTAACTGCAAAAAACATGTTGTCGTATATTATATCAAAGTTGTGTGCATTGAAACAAAAGAAAGGAATACAAATGGCAAAAGATAAATGGTGATAATTCTTACCCAAATTCTGTTAAGTTGATTTATAAGAACGACTTCTGGATTCTAATTCTGTAATTTCATTAACGAACAGGAGTACCTCGGTTTAAACGAAATACGCTTTTATATAGTAATTTACATAAATTTTATATTTTTGTGTGTTAATATATTTTTAGTTATTTATGCAGATACAAATAATATTATTAATTATTAATAAGTATTTGAAATTATAATTTCTAGTGGGTCGTTTCTGTTTCATTCCAATGTTTCCAAATTTGATTCAATGTTGAATTGATTTTTTCATCGATAACATTTTCTTAACGTTTCTCTAGGAAAGTGCTTATCGATTGTAAATCTAGTTTATTGAACTAAACAGAACGGGAGCGTCACGACTTGTATGTGTATAATATACGGCCATTACACTTTGTAAATGTGTGAGGGGGATAAAATTATAATAACATATAATAATGTTTTTAAATACGTCTCGCATTTTTAATTAGTACATATAATATGTCCGTTTTGTAATTAAATTAATCAATCCACAAATTTTGTTTAATCATAATTGATGTACGAGCATACAAACGCCGTTCTTTGTTCAGCAGAAGTGTGAAGTGTTGTAATAAAACTTAGAAAATTAACATTCCGTTGTTTGGTATTAGACTTTGAGTATGTTTAGCATTAGTGAATTATGCTGCATGTTTTGCTGCCCGCCTTGTCCTGGACCGATTGCTGCCAAACTCGCTTTCCAGCCACCTGAGCCAACATACAAATTGACGCCAGCTGATGACACAAACATCAAATACAATTTACAGCTATATGATCGCGCTGAATGGCAATACTCTGAACGTGAGAAATCAAAAATTGAGTCGTTCTTCACCCGCACATCTCGTGGCAATTTGATTACATGCACATATGTTCGATGCAGCAAGAACGCAAAATATACACTGCTCTTTTCTCACGGAAATGCAGTTGATTTGGGTCAGATGAGTAGCTTTTATCTCACTCTTGGCTCTCAAATCAATTGCAACATATTTGGCTACGACTATTCTGGGTATGGTATGAGTGGTGGAAAACCCTCTGAAAAGAACCTTTACGCAGATATCGAAGCTGCTTGGGAAGCAATGAGGACAAGGTAATAAAAACACTATTATAAGTCTCAAAAACAATGATTATAACGAGACATTTTTAATTAAAGGCTAAACATTAGTCCTGAAACCATTATATTATACGGTCAAAGCATAGGAACTGTTCCAACTGTCGATCTCGCATCTCGTCATGAAGTTGGTGCAGTAATACTTCATTCACCATTGATGTCTGGACTTAGAGTTGTCTTCAGAAACACAAAGAGAACGTGGTTTTTTGATGCCTTTCCAAGGTAAGAATCCAATAACGAAGTCCAAGTTTTCCCAAAATTAATCATTTCAAAACAGTATCGATAAGGTCGCTAAAGTTAAATCACCTGTTTTGGTTATTCATGGAACTGACGACGAGGTCATTGATTTTTCTCATGGAATTGGCATTTATGAGCGATGTCCTAAGACTGTGGAACCATTTTGGGTAGAGGTAAGTTTTGTCTTAATCCTTTTCATATTTCTGTACAATATACTAATTATAGTAAATGGATAAATACTCTTCTAGATTGTCCACAGAAATGCCCCATTGTTGATTTCGATAATCTAATTCAATTTGTAATCAATTATTCTGTCTTATTTTGCAGGGAGCTGGTCATAATGACGTTGAACTGCATCCACAATACTATGAGCGGTTGAGAAAATTTCTTTCCGTGGAACTGATCAAATGACAATTAAAGAACAATGTTGAGGGAGGTGTTCGTAACAATACTTCTGATGGGGCAACTAATACAAATCTTATCGCAGCTAGTTTGAAATATAGTCAAAAACCGCAAGCAGCTTCAACAGCGACAGAACGTGAATCTAATATCAAAAACAATAAGCAAGATGACAACGATGGTTAGTAGCAAATCAAAAACACATATTATTTAAAGGCACATATTCAGTTTATTATCATTATTTTATTTTGTAAATCAATACATTAAGTTCTCTTTGGGATACATTGTTGCTATTAGTTTCAATAAGTAAGAATGCTCCGCTCTTAAAATATTATACATTTGTAAACATACTCTGCGTTTTCATTAATAGAAAGTTTTTTTTCGCAGGCGACCATAATTACATTTTTAATCATTTATATTGACCACCATTTCCCGTTCGTGGAGACAGTCAAATTAGCCCAAAACCATTCACCTCTTGTGATTTTCCACCTGTCCCCTTGGGCATGCCACGCATTGTGTCCATTTAGCATTCGAGTCCACAGTTCAAACAGTTTTGTGGCACATTAATAAAATGCAACTAAGCTTTAATTAGCGATAAATGTTTACAGCGCAGCTTTAATATGTAGTTATTGATTAGTATTTCATTCTAATTGCAAAAATTTGTATAGCAATTAGATATACCCCATTTCAAAGTCGATTTCTCGACTAGAGCATTCTTACTTGTAATCTCTTCTAATACATGTACACTTCTTTTCAGGTTGTACAGCCTCTGGTTCTATTTCAATTAAAGATATTGCAGAAAAGTTTCTCTAGCAAATCTTGCTCAATTTCTGCAGTCCAAAATCTATCAAATTTCATAAACTTGCAAGGATGCGAAAACATTGAAACCGAAACTCTGGAAAATAGCTCACAATGAAATATTAAAGTATCAGATGGAATGAATGATTGTCGCCAATTTAAAGCCACAATGCAATGCAGCTCTTACACACTCTCTTGACAAATTAGTATTTCAATATGCAGCACAATACTCTTTTTTTTGGCCAATATATAAATAATAAAATAGATTAGCAATAAATCTGTTTAAATATCATTACTGATACAGAATTTTAAGAAACCTCGTTCAGTGATAAACAATTTACAACCATTCCATTAACATGTAGTTGTGGTAAATCTTATGAGAATAAAGTTAAAATAAATAAATATCGTATTCATTTAATTGAACAGTTTGCAGAAAATGCTATATATTTAAGGATTAGTTGTTTAGTAGAACCTGTAGTACAGTAATTGCACGAAGCCTTTATTTTAAACCTCAAGACAATCAAAAGCATTATTATAGATATAAAAAACGCATACATTTTTCAAATATTGATAATAAACATATACACATTATTTTATTCACTGTGTCTCTACTAAATGTATAACATTTTATTATTTTATCTTTATTTTTGAACATTATGATTACTTTATTCCGTTTTAATCTTATTTAAAAAATATATATGGTTTCAAAAAGGTCAGACATGTGTCGGAAATCTCTAAAGATTTTTGTTTCCATCGCTTCGCATAACCTATAGACTTTATTCTGGGTATTTCGTTCTTCCGATGGGGTAAACTACAGGAAACTTTACTGATAACAAAGAAACTGAATATAGTAAATGCTGAGTGACACATAAAACAGTTCAAATTGATCGAATGATGACTCAATATTCGTTTTCCTTCCGCCTTGTGACAACTATCACATTGAAGGTCTTTGATAATACTCCAGTAATTGATAACCTTGTTGGGAGTGTGATCACATTAGCATAGGTATTTTTTATTCAATGATTTATCTTATCGTTCTGTTAAGAAGGTGACTAAGGGGTCTTATCACAATAAATGTCTCAATTATATGTTTTTAATTCTTATTTCCTGTTTCGGTTTTTATTTTATTTCTAGTTTAATGTATAGAGTATGACTTGTTCTGATATTGTTATGATGTCCGTGTACATTTTATTAAATTCATTCGGTAAGTGATTGATAAAGGTGAATAATATTCGATGAATTGGTGGCATATTTTGCATTGTATTTTGACATGACAACTAGTAGATCGTTAGAATTGATATTAGATATTTAGATATTTTACCAACTCTTAAAACAGTTTATTAAATTTAAATTCAAGCCCGTTCAAAGTGTCAAGGCTTGTTTATATTCATACTTACCCAAAGGTAAGTAAAGAAAAAGCATTCGACAATGTTGGAGGCAGAAGGAAACTTTGAAAGAAATAAATATATTACTACAAATAATATGTAAGGTCAATTCTAATAAACATAATATGTTGGGTCAATTACACTGAATATACAAATGGGAAATACTTAAGATGGTTTGCTAAAAATAATTCTAATCCTCTTTTCAGGTCTTTCCGCCTCCAGTTCGATTTCAATTAAAGACCTTGCCGAGAGGTTACTCTAGCAAAAGAAATCGGGCTCAACACCCGCAGCCCAAAGTAAATCATCACATTTATCAAACATCAATAATTCAAAAGGATGCGAGAACTCAGACAGCAGAGAACTTGGAAAAAACTCACACCATAAAGATAAGAAATCAGATGAGATTTTTGCAACATCTGTGAAGCACTTGCATAATGTTGCTCCAACTCTTCCTATACATTCTCCCCATTCTCCAGTTCATCCGCATTCATATCCTAATGTCCAGCAAAATAAACTTTCTGGTCGGTACATCTATAACAGAAAAGCTCCACAAAAATCAACAAACAAATTAAATAATTCTAAGCAATTGGTTATAAATACAAATGAATGCAGCGAAAAGGAAAGACTGTCATCCAATTACTCGACCGTGGCTTGCAGTTGTAAATCGCCTAACTTTGACGGCACAATAACTCCAAAGAGAGAGGTACTTTTGATTTTAACCATAGCTCTACAACAAATATTATTGTCAAAGATCAGATATTTAATTCGTCGAAATCGCAGAATCGCAACCATAACAATAAGGATCATTTACTGCCTATTCCCCAGAGTTCATTCGAAAAAATATCAACAAGTGACTTAAATTTAAAAAGAATAGCTAAACAGTCGCCTTTTTCACAACAGCTTCGATATGATAAAGCGTATATGTCGTCATATGATAACCCACAACGACTGAAACGCCTTGCAGTTCAAGACAATCAGAAAAGATGTCATTATTCACTTTCAATAAGTAAATCAGAGCAAACGTCACCAAATAATATGGATATTAAAAAGACAACATTTACATATGATAACAATAAAAGAAGCGCAAGTTCTTTGCTCTATGCATCATCCATGGATCCCTGGACAAAGAAAGATGAGTTTCAAATGGATGGATTCAAGCAAGTTGGCGATAATGCAGTGGATCCTTGGATTAAACGATCAGTTGAATCTCATACACCAACGTCCCGTTTTAGAGAAAAAGCACAGAATGGACAAATAAAATCATTTTCATCAGCCAGAAGGGACCTTATCTTGGAAACTAAAAAATCAAATTATTTACAGCCAGAAGTGCAAAGGCATCAAAGCATTAGAAATGGGGAAACTATAGCTTCAGCACCGCCTTCTCCACACTATTTGAAAACTACAAATGATACTTCTTCTTTAAATCGTTCAAACAACGAAGCTATGCATACAAAGTCTGCCAGTTTTTCACCAGCTAGAGGTAGAAATTTACTAAATCCTTTTGGAGATATTGATATATGTGATGACACTGTTACCATGCATTCTTTTCAAGCTAATTATGCAAAATCAGATCAACCGAGGCAAACAGAATATTCAAATTGTAACTTAAGCGTCAGCAATCCAAAAAAATTACAGAACAGACATAGTTTTTCGTCGATATCGGAGCAGTCGAAGGAAGAGCTTCAGTTAAACATCCGTCGTCTATCCCAGCAAATGAGTCAAATGTCGTTAAGAAAGATTTTTAAATTTTCATTAAGCGATTGCAATGTGAACAACACAGGAAATTATATTCGGAGTATCGACCAGCAAAAACAAACAGTTGGTATTTCCACGGCACATAAAGGATCACATGAAACGGGCAATAGAGGTTGTTACGAGATCTCGAAAAGTAAGGAAGGCTTAAGCACGTTACAGCCCAACCCGAAAGTTTCCACGGTTCTGGGTAATACAAAAATTTATGCTAACTATCAAAAGCCGAATTCAATGCAAGAAACCACCTGTTGAATTTATTGTTCAAAATTGAAACGTTGCAAACGTGAATAGATATTCGCGTCTACATATTCGAATCAAAATAATTTACTTAAGTATACAAAATAATAAAAGAAATTTGTACTAGCAGCTTAACTTAATTTAAGTCTGCAAGTTTTACAGTATACATGCATTTATATTAATTAATGGGAATGCCTATATATTCCCAATATGTTTTAAGTTCTAGATTTAAATACATTTGCAAACATAAAGAGCACCTATTTTCTAATGTATTATTTCATTTCATTATATCCATATAATTTTTTGTAAATCCATTTTATTGATTGTAATAAATTCCTATATAAACGATTACAAATTGTAGATTATCGCCTATGATATACTGTCTTTGTTTTATAACCTGTACGATATTAACTAACTACAAAGCTAACAGGCAGTAAAAAACTCTTTAAATGGTACAGGTACACTTTTAAATACCTGTAAAACCCGTAAAAATAATTAATCTCTCTGGAATTTCGAACATAAATTCCTTACTTATATATAGACTTAAAAAATATGAGCATTTAAATTTATAAACCTAATTAAACATTTTAAACAAAAACTCCCAAAAAGGAAATGTATCCACATTTTGCACGTTCATAAAATAGAATATTAAAGAAGAATTTGTATTATTTGGACCAGAGACCTTTTGCTTTTATAACACTGTCCATGCGCTCAGGCATGCTCTCCACTAGTTTTCCAATTATTTCGTTTGGAATGGTGTCCCACTCCGCCTGAACTCGACTCCAAAGCTCGTATAACCCCTTGGGTGCAGTATCGTACCGGCCCAGTCGTTTATTCAAAATAGTCCATAAATTTTCGATCGGGTTTAGGTCGGGGCTTTCAGCAGGCCACTGAATTTTTTGAAATTCTCGGCTGTCGAGCCAGTGTTTTACAATTTTCGCCGTATGCTTTGGGTCCTGCTGAAAAATAATTTCATTTTCTGGATAAGCACATTCATCTACAAAATCCGGTAGATGGGACTTCAAAATATGTAGATAATTCTCATTTTTCAATATTCCATCGATTTTAATCAATGGACCGACGTTCCACCAAGTGAAGCATCCCCACACCATCAAACTGCCTCCTCCGTGCTTCATTGTTTCTTTTACTTGGTGTTTTTTCAATGTATCATCTGGTCGGTGCCAGTAATATTGTTTTCCATCAAACTGGAATCTATTTATTTTGGTCTCCCCTGACCAAATAATCCTTTTCCAATCCTCTGCACTCCAATCTTTGTGCTTTTTGCAAAATCTAAGACGAGCTGCAACAGTTTTCTCTAATATAGATGGTTTGTTTTGCTTAACGTTCGCTGTTTGTCTGATTTTGCGAAGTGCTCGACGTGCTGTCCACTCACTTACGGACTTGTTAATCGCAATCGCAGCTTCTTTTGGAGATATCTTCGGCTTGGTGATCATGACTAGCTCCATAGCTCGAGCATCGCTGTCAGTTAGTAATCGTGGGCGCGATTTTTTCGGAGAAGGTGCACTTACATTTCGTCGTTTTCTCACTTGAAGCACAGTTCGATGGCAAATTCCTAACTTTTTTGCAATTTCACGCGCTGAATCATTATTTTTTGTCATTTTTACTATTTGGTTTTCTACATTTGCTGTTATTTTTTTCATTTTTTCATAAAATGATTTACTGATTTACTTGTAGAAGGACAAACGAGTTCCTGGCGTTGAGAAGTAAAACAGTGTTTTGAACATCGATAACATTCCAACTACTGTTAATACTGTTTATATGTTTGATTTCGTTACACATTAATTGAAAGTTGAATTAGTATTATAAATTTTAATATTATTTATATTTTTTCAAGTATATATATAAGTAAAGAATTTATGTTCGACATTTCAGAGCGCTTAATGCCTTTTTAAGGTGTTTAAAGGTCAAGATGAGTATGTATGACTTGTGTCAGAGTTTATTAAAAGTGCAACTCATAAACAACTTAATTAAAAATTTCAAAAATAGTGCTGGCAAACAGCAAACATCGGTTTAATAAAATAGATAATTAAACGAAAAGTATACTTAAGGAAAATATCGATGTGCATCGACTAATCGCATAATTAACATCGCTAATGGGTGAATGATCGATATTTGTATTTTTCCAGTAGATAGTAACAACGATATTTTTGCAGCTCTGGCTTTAGTGATTTGCATATATATCACATGTATGTACGTACTTATGTGCAGAATTTAGAAGAAAAAAACAATTCATTTGACTTAAAATGGGAGTACCGGCATTCTTTAGATGGTTAAGCAAAAAGTATCCTTGCGTTATTATAGAATGCAACGAAAACAAGGTATAGTTGTACACTGGCATATTTATTTATACTTTAATAACTCCGGTGTTTAGCAATTAGATCAGGAAACTGGGAAAAATGTCTACGAAGATGCAACTTTACCAAATCCCAATGGTATCGAATTTGACAACTTATATCTGGATATGAATGGCATAATACATCCTTGTACGCATCCTGAAGACAAACCGGCCCCCAAAAACGAGGAAGAAATGATGATTGCTATATTTGAATGTATTGACCGACTTTTTGGTATTGTGCGTCCCAGAAAATTATTGTATATGGCAATAGATGGAGTTGCGCCCAGAGCTAAAATGAACCAACAACGATCACGAAGATTTCGAGCTGCAAAGGAAACAATTGAAAAAAGGCTAGAAATTGAAAGAATTCGAGAAGAGCTCTTAACACGAGGTAAGTCAAGTGTATACATACACAAACATGTGTGAATGCATGTATGCATGTGTATGTGTGTGTATGTTTGCGTGTATAAACATTAAGAAAGCTGTTATCTATTGCAATACGCAGCTTTTCCATATGAAATCTATCTTCATAACTGAATTCGCTGCAGAATAAAAATTTAAATGTATACTACCAAATTATATATATTTTTAGGCTGCAAGCTGCCACCACCAAAAGAAAAAGGAGAACATTTTGACTCAAATTGTATAACTCCGGGAACCCCTTTTATGGACAGATTGAGTAAATGCTTGCATTATTATATACATGACCGGCTAAATAATAATCCAGCATGGAAGGGAATTAAAGTAATTCTATCTGATGCCAATGTACCCGGAGAAGGAGAGCACAAAATTATGGATTATATTCGCAAGCAACGGGCCCAGCCTGATCATGATCCTAACACGCATCATGTCCTCTGTGGTGCCGATGCAGATTTAATAATGTTGGGGTTGGCAACTCATGAACCTAACTTTACTATAATTCGTGAAGAATTTCTTCCAAATAAGCCTCGACCCTGTGACGTTTGTAATCAATTTGGTCACGAAATGGACAAATGTGTTGGACTCGGAGCAGTTGGCCCCAGTACTAGTAATTTTGCTCCCGATGTTCCAATTGGAGCAGAAGTAAAATTCATATTTGTCCGTTTAAGCGTTTTAAGGGAGTATCTTAAGAAAACACTGGAAATGCCCAACTTACCGTTTGCTTACGACTTCGAAAGAGCTTTAGATGATTGGGTTTTTATGTGTTTCTTTGTTGGCAACGACTTTTTGCCACATCTGCCTAGTTTGGAAATCAGAGAGGGTGCTGTAGATAGATTGGTTGAGTTATATAAAAAATGTGTTTATAAAACTAAAGGATATTTAACAGATTCTGGTGACGTTAATCTAGACAGGGTGCAGTTGATCATGACAGATTTGGGAAATGTTGAGGACCAAATATTCAAGGATAGACAAAGACGGGAACAACAGTATAAGGCGAGACAGAAAAGGGAAAATAATAACTTTAAGGGTATGGAACAATCCGTTTTTGGCCCTATGGCTGTTGGACCAAATAGTGCCAGAGGCAATATGATAACAAACTACAAACAAGAAGCGGCTGCCTTAAGATTGGGGTCAGGTCAAGGTGGAGTTAAACGATCTAGCTCGGAAGCAAATTTGGATGATGAAGAAGAGAATAACGATGAAGTACGTCTATGGGAGGAAGGATTTAAAGCTCGATACTACGAGTCTAAATTTGATGTAGCTTCAGAAAATCTCCAGTTTCGTTATGCTGTTGCACTTCAATATGTTAGGGGACTATGTTGGGTTCTGAAATATTACTATCAAGGATGTGCTTCCTGGAACTGGTATTTTCCTTACCATTATGCACCATTTGCATCTGATTTTGTAAATATTCAAGGACTTTCGACGTCATTCGAAAAAGGAACAAAGCCGGTAAGTTAATTTTTTTTTTATATTATAACATTTTATCAAAGTCGTAAGAGCTTCTTACAGTTTTAGTTAACTACAACTAACAACTTGCTGTCGCCTAACAACCAAAGCATTCAGTATAAATAGTTGTATAAAAATAAATATTATTGATTTTTCAACATTTCTCAATTGAATACGTTTTTATTTTCATTTTAGTTTAATCCGCTGGAGCAGTTGATGGGAGTATTCCCAGCAGCGAGTAGTTCACATGTGCCAGAGCCGTGGGCAGATCTAATGTCCAATCCGGTAAGTGGGAAACCCTTTTATAAAATTAATTGTTGTTAATTAAGAATGAAGATCTTGCAAAGGATATATATACATATTTCTTTTTAGTTTATTTTATATTTTTTTATAATTTATCCTTAAGCTATTAAACAAATATTGTAGTAAGTTTGTTAAGTCCTCAGATACTAAAGTTACTCATATAATTTTTGTCCGATTTGTATGTCTATTTTGTAAACCTTCTTTAGGAAATAATATTTCTAATTTGGTAGACTGCAGATTAGAGATATAGACTGTCATTTGACGAATGTATATTCTACTACACTTTTTATATAAAACAAAAAACAAAGTTCATTTTATCTGACTATATGGACTATAGGAAATTCGGGAAATGAATGAAAATCCTGAAAAGACAGGTTTCCTTATCCGTTTCTAGAGAAGAATGCAATGCAAAAAAGATATGTGTTATATAAGAAATTCAAATTAGGTGTCTATATAAAGTGGAGATGACGTTTATTCTAGTACATTTAACTATTTTAATTTACTTTATTTGCTAGGACTCCACTATTATTGATTTCTATCCAGAAGACTTTAAGATTGACCTCAACGGAAAAAAGTTTGCTTGGCAAGGAGTTGCCCTGCTGCCATTTGTTGACGAAAAAAGACTATTCAAGGCGCTTATACCTCTTCATAGTCATTTAACTGATGCAGAAGGTAAGTTTCAGTTATTTCTTATCAATCCTGAATTTGGACTTCCAATGTGAAGGCTAAGTTTGTCTTAATCTGAATAGCGAATCATATCAATTTTATTTTATATCAATTGGTGTGAATGTGTTATATATATTTTCAGTCAAGCGCAACAAAAGAGGAGAAAATAATCTCTACATTAGCAAATTAAGTCCACACTTCAAGACTGTTCAAAAAATATACAAAAAAACTGACAGTTCCCAAAATGAAGACTGTCCCATCTCATTTGATGGAATGAGTGGAACAATTTCGGCATCTGAGCTCAACACCATATTAAATGGGTAAGTAATTATGAACTAACACAATATTTAATCAGACAACCGAAGATATTATACCCATGCAAAGAAATGGAGTAAAGTAATTCATCGTTTCTTAATAGTTATTGAGAAGCGTTGATATCATGTTTGATGATCGACATCGACTTTATTTTTACATATATACTACTATAAAATGTGCAACTTTTATCATTTTAGTCATTTGAAGTCACCAATACCTAGTTTACCTGATATTTTTGAGAACACAACTTTAACTGCTATGTTTAAGGACCCGCAGTATGATGAGGACTACATTTTTCTAGCTAAGAGGCTTCCAAATGCTGTGGACCCACCCCAAGTTATTCAATCTGAGAATAATAAAAATGGACCTCTTCTAGGTAAAGGCAAACTTTATTGAATATCTTCACTTTGACTTCATATTCCATATTTAGGACATTTGCAGCATTACTACTATTGCTATTGCACTCTTGTTTACCTTTACCATTTAATTATTTATCTGTTACAGGTTTTGCAAACCAAACACAGAGAGCCTATCTTCCACCTGGCGCCCACCGGTTAGTTTCCTCCAGCATGAGAACACCGAGAAATGATAATGGACAAGGTTATTCATATCATAACAATGGCGGAAACTCTATGAACCACAACTATAATCAGCAACAAGGTAAATTATATTTTATATATTTATTTTATATTTTAGATAAACAAATTTTAAATAAACAATATATAATCAAATCAAGGATAAAAAACCTTTTATTATATATTTCCAATGATTGTTTAACTATTTTGTTTTATTCAGGATACCATAATAATCAGTACTACAACAACAGACCATATAATCAAAGAAACCAGGATTCCAACTATCAGCAACGGAACAATTATAATGGACCCAGGAATTCCAACTACAGACAGGGGAATCAGAGGGGAAATAATAACCAGCATTCTAATTATAGAAGATTTTAAGAGAACGCACTTTTATTACTTGTAATTGAACATGTGCAAAAACGTAAATACTTGCAAGCCAATTATACATAAATGTTTATGTACAACGGCATATTTGATTTTATAATAAATCGGAATAGTTAGATTATAAGCATTTGTCACACAAGAACATCAAATTTAACAATAAAACCATCAGAACAAGACAGATACGATGTCTTAAATGGATAAATCTCATGGAATTTGATTATTTGTTTGTCTTGTAATATGAGACAACGTATATTTGTTTGTCACTTGTTCCATTCCCATTAGGTTCCTTAGCTAAAAGAGACGGAGCTGCAATACATAATTTGTATGTATAATTTTTATGTACAGGCGATGACACTCTGCTTAAGAGCTTAAGTTGCACAACTACCTAATACTCGACATTATGGTTTTCTTATTTTTCTATTGTATTAAAATTGAAAACTAGTTTTATCACAACGTACAAACCTTACTCGGTTTGCTCAAATGATTTCTAGCAATTCATCATTAAGAGTTAGTGATGATTCTCGTTATTTGGGTGCTACCTTAAAAATAAATGACAAAAAGTGTCTAAAATGGGTTCCGAATTTATGAGAAAAGATGCAGACACTTATTTAAGGTTGTTATGCGCAAGTACGCTTACATAAGTCATGATTAGCTAGATATAGAATAGCTACACTATTTTCATAGGTAATTATAGTATGTGTATAA
Source organism: Drosophila macrospina (assembly GCA_035042075.1). Taxonomy (NCBI): domain Eukaryota; kingdom Metazoa; phylum Arthropoda; class Insecta; order Diptera; family Drosophilidae; genus Drosophila; species Drosophila macrospina. The sequence goes on along the minus strand of JAWNLW010000397.1, from coordinate 889,776 downwards.
GTACACTATGTATACATACATATTATTATTTAAGAGGGTTTTATTCATTTTGTGCAGAAGTATGTAACAGAAAGACCGAGGCGTTCCAGAACCTGTGAAGTGCATATATTTTTGATCAGTTTTAACAGCCAAGTCGATATGGTCATGTTCGTACCTCCGTCTAATCGGTCCAGAAATAAGAAAGCTATCCAGATAATATAAATATATATACATATATGTATATCTACATATATAAATATTTGTGTACACACATCAAGCATTACTAATATGCGTTGCTTAAATGGTTGTATACATATAGTATATGCGTTAAGTTATCTATCAATGAATCCTTGAACGATTGCATTTGATTTGCTATGCGACTGTCCTTTCCGTGGGGCTTGAAGTTCAATTCTTGCAAACGTATTCTCATTTTAGCTCGCTACTGTTTATGCATTTGTATATGGTAAAATGGTACAGGGTATTGTATTGTCATGTACGCTTTACTGATACGGTTGTTTGAGCGCAGGGTATATTCATTACCCTTACCTATTTTAATGGCCAAGGAACATGAAATATTGGATGTGAGGTAAAACATTGCTCTATTTTTCCAATAGAAATGACTTCGAAAATATTGGGTAGCGGTTGTGCTATTATTTGAGGAAGCAGAACATCTAAATTCAATTTAATTAGACCAAGAAAATTGAAAGGCAATTGCTTAGGATAGGAAAAAGTGTAAAAAAATAGAATTCTTCAACGATAGGAAATTTTTTCTAACAACAATTTATAACAACTAAGTTACATATTATACATTATGTTACATTATCAACATATTATGATCAGAATCATTAAGAGAAGCAATTCTTATGAAATTCGGTGGATACTTACGCTTCCTTTAAAAACCCTTACGCTTGCAGAATTACACCCATAAAATTATTATTCTTTTATGTATTCAGTGTTCTTATTTATTTACTTGTTATATAGTATATTTTAACAAAATGCATAATAATTTATTTAAAAAAACTAATATATCACAAACGAGTTTAGTCCATATAAGCTAAAACATATTTATATAAGTTAATTTTAAAATAATACAATTTCTTTAAAGTTTTCTTTTTAAAATATTGGTAGGGACCCATTGAAATGATTCCGTAGGTCATGCAATTGCTTATGCTGATAAATGTACATAGTATTTAAGGTATGCTGGGGATTATATAAGTAATGTGTGATTAATGGCAAATTAGTTTGATGATGTGTCATTAACTGATTAAAGTTTGATTGAGGAAAGTCTGGCCAATTTCTGCCAATTTCTGGATTGACCTCAATGCATCGACTGTTCAGGAAAACTTGCTTTCTGTGAATAGCTTGAGCGATTCTTGCATCGTAGGAAGTTTTTATACTTGTATCTGGAGCAATCAGACTCTCTATGGTAAATGCACGCTTGGGACGCACAGGTATCGTACTGCTATCGACTAATTCAGTTACATCCAACGGTTGCGCAAAATATTGCTTGCGTTGTGTGGAAGCTTTAAAGATCTTGCTTTGATTGTTCCATTCTGCATGTGGATCATTCATACGCTCAGCATTGATCTGCCCAGTTGGATCCGTATTGTATGCAGACATTGTAGCCAGATCTGAATTAATGAGATCCTTTTCGAGCTGTTTTACTCGAAATCGCTTCCGTCGCCTCAACAAACTGCCATTTTCAAACATACCGAGCGCCTTAGGGTGGAGTGTCCAATATGAACCCTTACCGGCTTTACTTATGTTCCGGGGCACTTTTATGAAGCAATCGTTAAAACTTAAATTGTGTCGTAATGAGTTCTGCCATTTTTGCATATTGTTTCGATAATAAGGAAATTTGTCCATTATAAAGCGATATATTTCACTCAGCGGTAACATTTTATGCGGCGAATGCATAATGGCCATGGCAGTTAATGATATATATGAGTATGGCGGCTTCTGGTCACCATAAGTAACTTTTAATGGACGTGGCATTGCGGCGCTTTTCTTATTTTCACAACGTTTTCTTTCACTTTGGGCAAACGATGCTCTCTCGACGGCATCAGCGTACAAACTGACAAGAATGTGTTCAAAGACATGTTTTAATGAATGGTGTTCTTCGTACAACACAATGGCTCTTGCGAGTGAGTGAAAGGGACGTAGCAATGGCAGCAATATCTATGCTTTTCCCCCTCACACATTCATATACGTGTGCTTGTTCGCCATCTCTTTCTGCTGCGTACACCAATAACATTGAAAGGTGGTGCTAAAAGCGGCGTGTAAGCCATTGTTGACCAATCCCAAGTTGAACTGTAAGAATTGTAAAGCGTAAACATAAATAAAAGCATACGAATATGATAAAAATCAAACAAATTAAAAAGTAGTTTAGTATTAGGGTGCTCATTTTATAGTATATGTAGGTATAACATTAACATTTGCAAAATATCTCGGCACTTAACTTAAAATTGTGGGTTTGTTTTGTCGAAAAACAATTGAAAGCTACAATTGAATATGAGCAATGTGCACTGTGAACGACTAGCATATACCCTGTATAGGCGCTTAAGATGCCACAAGTCAGGCTAATTCTCCTTTCTATGAATACATATACACACTGGCGCATTCACACACACACACACAAGCACACGCACCCAATTATCGCTCTTTAGACAATGTAAGGGCGGGTGCCTCTCTTGCTTTTCGTTGCCTTTATTTACTATACCTGATAATTAAGGCTTCGTCCTACAAATTAGACGCTTAATTTTAAGACAATGAGGTTGGCAGTAAAAATACAATATCAGGGATCACTTGATTAAGAAACTTTGTGTACTTCTTTTACAGATATTTATAATAACTCACCGAATCCAATCGATCCAATCGATCAATTATAATCATAACAAACTTAATAAATCCTTGGTATTCTGTTGTTTAACTTTTGAGACAATAATTAATCGCGCTTCAGCGGAGCATACTCGCTATGAGATAACCTGAGCTCAAGTTAATTTGCAGTCATATTCCAGTACACTGCTTGCGCAAACATGCACGCATACAGCAAGCGGTGCATTTAGAGCAAACGTTTCTGTTTCTCTGCGTCGCACCTATCAAGGAATAAATACAGGAAACTTTGTGAGTACGCTTAACTGTTTAGGGTATGATATAGTCGAGCAAACGTATTTAACATTGCTTAAGGTCTTTAAATATGTAAATCGTTTAAGGAGTCGTGTCGGATCTCAGAAAGCATATGTCTTCCTGTACAGGAAATATTTTTGTTCTATGCAATGTCCTTTTCTCTGGTTCTTGTTACTAACACTAATTGTAAATATTTTGTTAATAATTATAAGCAATCGCTATATATTATTTTATGTGTTGGTATTTTGTCTGCATTGAATCTGCTCATAAGAAATAAATATTTGAAAGCAACAAGCCGCCAATTTATTGAAGGGTAACACACTAATTTCAGAAGTTGAGTTGTATCTACCCTGAGGATGTATACCGTACGTATGCATATACATATCCATATGCATACATATGTACGTAAATGTTTGTATGTATGAAGCATTTCTCATGTGCCTACCATGCTAAACCATGATGCCCAGTTGGAATTTTGCTGCAAAGCTCTGCAAGTGTTTTTAATGTCAGTTAGAATGGGATAGGAAAAATATCCATTGCAGAAACACACAATAGTTGATTAAAGCTTTCAAATTGTGTATTAATAATAATAAGCTAAATATGATACTATTCAGTAGATCATATTGAAATCGGCCTCATTTTTTCCACTGTCCCTGTGGGGTAGGCAAGCATTGAACACTGCACCATGCCATGTTCATCGTTATAGTGTCGACGAGGTGAGAACGATCACCGTCAACTCTTCCCTACAGCGAGCATCATTTGCACTGCTTCCTCAAAAATATTTTAACAAGAGCCCTGCTTGATGCTGTTCGCGAAGTAAGCTTGGCCGCATGCATACATGCGGTATAAATGATTAAGGATCAGGACAGTCCAGGGATATTATATTTTTCGTGTTTCACTTCACATTGAATCGAAATCAAATTAAAGTTGGTGCTGTATCTTTGTATATGTATATGATGAAGGCGGAACACATTGTGTATTTTGCGATTTGAACATCCACAAGTTGCGGCATCCAGTCTTTTATGGTGCGCAAATGTGTGTGTGTGTGTGTGTGTATGTATGTGTGTGTGAGTGTGTGGTTATACTTATGTATAATAAGAGGAGTGTTCGGACATCAGACTAACAAACAGACCGCGCACAAACAGCATACAGTAAAATCGCTTCGATGGAAGCCATAATGACTTTAGCTTCTTTCTACGAACCGAGAAATGACTACCAATTTGGAAATACCGCTTTTGACTTGCGAGACAGTGTGGCGATTGTTTCGGCTCGTAACGCATCTCCATACATACATACAGACGTACGTTTACTCTACATACTGATAGGATGATATGTTGAAAACTTTGATGCTGTTTGCTTTAATTCATTAGTGTGTAAGTATACGTATGTGTGTGAATGTACGTGTGTGCATGTATGTGGATCGTATATTAGAATGCATTTATACTATTAGTGGATGTTGATTAGGACTAAAGCTACGTTTAAGCATCGTATAAATTAAGGGAAAACATTGTTTATGTAATATTGAATAGATAAAAGTAGAATTTTTGTTCGATGGACAATTTATTGATTTCCAAAATCTACATTCAAAGCTGCTCATCACGCGTTCCATAAATTTACAAAAATGCAATGGCGGAAAATTTGTGAAAACTTGTTCAGCTAAGTTGATTGCAGAGTCCGGTATTTTTAATTTATAGTTCTAAAATAAAATAATAAATATATATACTTTGGCAATCAATTTTTATTTTAGGTAATTAAAATCCTTTAAAATGAAAAAGTAGTAAATTTTCAAAGACAGTTTTGTTATATAATATTCCGATTTTAATGAGATTGATTCATATACTATACGAAGAAACAATATGGGGCTATATTATAAGTACTGATTTTTAACCTATCATTCCCGTATATCCTGCAGGAAAAAACAATGCTCTACAAAGATTTATTAACATAGGCTTAAGCCAGAAATAATCGTTCTCTTCTCTCGGTTCTCTTCTCTTCTTTCCGTTTTAATATGTATATACTATATAGGGTTAGAATACCCACTATGCAGAGTATATTTACTGTAACTACATTTGTAGAGCGTAAATTAAAAATATTGTTCCTATTAAAATGGTAAGTATAACGTATCTATTATATTCTTTCCTTTAAATTCTGCATTTAAAAGATGTACTAAATATATATTGTGAATTTTTTCATATTTCGTTCATTTCAAATTGATTTAAAATGGAACAACTATATATTTGTAAGTATAATATTGAGCCCAGTTACAGGGAATCTCGCGGTACACAATAGCTCGATGATGTTAAATATTTGGAGTTGTGCAGCAATTCTGAAATATAAATAGCATAAAGTTTATTTAAGTTTATGGACAATTGGACAATTTATAAAGAAAATATTGTACTTAAATCTCACTTATAGATTGATACTATACATTGGGAATATTCATAAGAATAATTACCACTTTGCAACATATGTGCAAGTAATGCCGTAATAAGCAACCACAATCAAGTGAACACGTGACACTTGTGGTTTCGAATTATTAAACGGAATGCGAATACTTAGTAACAAATTGCTTAGACCCATTGCGGCTCATTAACTCTTCATGGCAATTTGATGGCAACTGAGAGGAATGTGGCCACAATGAACTCTGTTTCTCCTGTGAGAACAGGAATTGATGCAGCTTACCATCTACTAACATCCACCCCTTATTGTGCTTATATAAGGCAATCATTTCCTTAATGATACACAAAAGCTACCCCGTCATGTCGACCCTTTTAGATGGCAAGAATCCGAAGCCGAATACTGAATTTCTCCCTATGATTTATTATACCATTACAATTTACAATTTTGCACTTTGACTTGCATCTGACTGACAATGACTTCCTTATATAATAATTATATGAAAAGCTGTTTATTTTGCAAACTTTTAAGTATGCCTTTGTAATATTTTTATTGTGTGCTTCTGTCAAACATTGAGCACATTAATCGCAACAATTGACCAATTTAGTGCATTGTTTGTCAAGCAATAATTCTCCACGTAAGGTAAACTGATGGAAACTCTATACAGATATCTAAGGTACTCAAAGACGCAACTGAATTTGTAACTTTTAATGATATATTCGTAATGAGAATATAAATAATTTAATCCCTTAACTTTTAACTTTCATTTAGTTCTATATAAATTTCAAACCTGTTCATTTGATTCCTTTGCTGCCAAATTCATTCTTTTTAGTCTTAAACTAGTTTATTTAGTCCCATTTAGTTCCAAACACTTTCATTTAATTCTTTTAATACACAATCTGTTTGTGGATGACTTCGTTCAAATCTGGTCCATTTAGTTCCAATCACTGACCGCTTAGTTCTCTGAGTCTCTTTTAGTTCCTTTGACTTTCCAATCCGTTCGCTTGGTTCATTTTAATATTAAACGTGGCTATTTGGCTCATATCGCCTTTTTTAATTAGTTTTAATCTCAATCGGCTAAAGAGGTTAGTGGAAGCTTATATAACAGTCTGAAAGAGATTCTCAGTATATATTCTTGATTGACAATAAAAGTACAGGAAATTTAGGCATGTCCCCTAAGATAAGCGCATATATAAGTGAATAAATCTCAGGATATATTAGGACTAACAACATAAATGAGAGTTTGTTGGCTCCATATTAAGAGTGTTTCAAAAAAAACTTATGAGAAGAATGCATTTCGATGTAATTATCAAACTGCTTGCTGAGCTTGAGCATGTCATAGCAAGCAGTGCATCATTTTGCGTTTGTGCGTAAATTGGGCAAAAGTTATTTTTATTTAGAACTGTCCTCCTTGTACTGTAATAATGAGTTAATGATCAGATATCTAATCACATAAGCACACTGAATTAATATAGTTTGTACAGAGATAATAGAGAGAGAAATATGAAAAGGCTAATCGTAAAAACAAACACCTTTGAAAATGTTCACTCGTTTCTCATTTATACTTGGGAATGAGCAAACAAACTTGTATTCTGACATTTAAGAATAATTGTCATAAATTACGCTTTGTATACTCATAAAAGGCTTAAACAAGTATTTTAAGCCAAGGGGACCCACTCTATCCTTATGTTGCGACGGGGAATCAATTTTTAAACTGATGGCTTATAAGCTCTAAAGAGCTGTAAATATAAAAATGTTTGACTACCGAAGACTGCACCTTATATATAGCTATAATCAACAAAACAGAGATATAAACATTATTGGATAGGAGTTATCAAACTTCTAGTCTTTAGTGATCGTTACTTTCCTTTTATTTCAATCGCTTAGTTCATGCTCACTTAATTAAACTTAGAATATATATACTGGTATTATATGTAAACTCTATACAATTTTGTGTTTTATATTCTTGGAAAAATAAATGGGTTAAGATTGGAGAGATTCGATAATTAAACATTCTGTATTTCCCACACACACATGCTTATAATACCCTTGTGCTTTTGGATACAGGGTATAACAACAACATTCCCTTTCTAACCCATGGGGTTTAAAAAACATATGAGTTCAAGCAATTATAACAAACAAAAGAGAAACATCACTTCCATTCCTAGCGGGGGGTAACAAAGATGCTGCGCTTAAGCCTTTCATCTTACCGCTAATTTCCTATTCCAACTGGTTATAATGGTTATGGATGAATTAATAGCGTGTATGCCAAAACAAATACAATTAAATAATGAAGCGTTAAAAACTGAATTAATTTGTGTGCGGCATGTTTCATCATTATTTATCCAAATTAGGTTTGAACGCAGCCAAAACGATTTAGTTAAACAGAATTTTTTAACATCACTTATGTGTGTGTATACAAATACGTTCACGTTTCAGCCACAAGAGACTCAAAACAGGCTTAAGGTAAACAAGTCAGAATGCTGCATTCGTCAAGGCAGTTGTAACACACGCATATTGCTGGTTTTTATTATAGATTTCCAATCTGTTTCGAATGAAGGTAAATCGAACGGAAACCCCTACAAAAAGTTAATAATACAAAGATTGTTAGTTTAACACATATACAGTTGACGAAAGAGTTTCAAGAAACTGTTCTAAAGTCATGTCATACTCATGATCTTGTTCCTAAAGATGAGTTTCTAAGCCATTTGAAGTATCTCAGAATCGTATCAACAAGAAGTTATTGTTAAATAAAAAAAAACACATGTATGCACCGATAATGCAGATACGTCTTCTCTACAAAGCTATTTAAGAAGCTAAAGCCATTTATTCATGACCGTGTAGGATTTTTATACCCTGCGCCAATGGTATTATAATCTGGTGAAAATGTACGTAATAAATGTACTTGATAGACCACAAACAGTTCATATATTCTTGATCATCAGCAAAATCCGCTTCGATATAGAAGTAGTTCACAATTATGATAATATAAATAGTTTACGGCCTGTTTGTTTGAGTGTGTATTTAATGCATGTTTGAGTGTGTAAATCTGTGAGAGCTTATTTAACGGCCTGGCCACAGGATATCACTTTACCGTGCGCTCTCTACTAAAGAGCTCCCACTTATATATGATATGATCTTCAAGCCGCAATCCTATTTACCGATCGTGGAAAACCTATGTAACCTGAAGCTTCTCTGTTTTAGTATTCTTGCCTTTCAATATAAGCCAAAACGATATAAACTCCTTGAATGTTTCAATATAATTTATTTTAAACATCTTCCCTTTTCGTATTATCGTTTTAACGACAACCGTTCAACAAAGAAAGCATAAATAATTTGTTTTTATTTTTCATATTAGAATGTTAATAAAAATACAATAAAGTAAACAAATTAAATGTTAAAAAAAAAGCGTCTTGAGGGATTGAAACTCACGACTGCTCGTTATTAGGCGATGCTCTAACCATCTGAGCCAACTAATGGGCCAGTTGGTCGTCGGATGCTAAGTGTTTTACTTATCTGTATACGTTATTCTTTTACCTGGTTTTTACCTGCTTTAGACACAACACAAATTACATTCAACACTGCCATTCTTCCAAGCCTTTTCAACAAAAAAGCAACCAAGAGACCTCAATTCCCTTGTGCACGACTTGGAGATACCCTCGGTGTGAAGTGTGAAGTAATATGAAATGCATGCGAACTGTATGCATACATTACTCGTGTTTAGCGTTAAATGAACGTATTATTTATCAAATATGTTAACTCGAGATACTCCATAATTTCAGATCTAACATAACATTATGGGCAACAAATGTTTTAAGCTTTTGCTAATTATAGAATATGCATTTTTATGCTTCTAACTTCGAGATTGAAAGTATCTCAATTTGTAGCATCATTAAAACACAGTTTGTATTATTTTTAGAAATATCTTTAATTCTTAAGTTTCTACAATGATGTTTCTAAATATATTTTCTTATCGAAGCATATTAAAGTTAAACCTGTTTATCTTGTCAGCCTTTAGTATTATTAAAACCAATCTATTTAACCTTAGTTTAGAATACATTTTATTTGCATGTTTCCACAATGATCTTTCATATTTGGCATGTAATGGCTTGGATATTACAAAACTCACAGTTGAACCCGTATATCTGAAGTAATTTAAGATCTGCAAAAGAGTTAAGGGAATTATTTTTAATTATGCTAATATTTATTTACAGAGCAAGGGAAAATAAATAATCCCAATTAATACATGTATAATGGTTTGTTTATGGTACGGTTAGTTTAACGTGTCGAGACGCGTTGTTCTTTTCGCGCCGCAGCGGTGCAGATGAATATACATAATTGGACCGAGGCAGTAATAACATATTTCGGCTGCTTTAAAGAAAAACCCAACGTACGCTCATTCGAGGTCTTCTCTTTACTCTCTTTTCTCCGACATCGACAAACTGGGCGGTGTATAAGCAAAGCTGAAAACAAGCTGAAGAAAAGAAAGAAATAAAAAATGAAAATGAATGCGGCACACCGAAGTTTACATACGCTTACTAAGCTGCTGTTGCCTGACTTTGACTGAAATGGAGATGATTATAATAATGAATCTTTAGCTCAACTGAGATATATTCTCACATTTAACGCTGCACGTAGTCCAATCAATTTGTACTTATAAAATGTATCAATGTCTTGACTTGACATTAAAGAGTATTCACAGTGTGTGTAATAAACAGCTGCTACTCTGCGTATTTCTGTTGAGTGGCGACGGAATGTCTTTCGGTTAAAGCAATTTGGTGAATAAAGCTGGTTATCGCTGACGGCTGCTTGAGTTTAACCTAAGTTACTCATTGCCTCGCTAAGGTGTTGGGCTCGGTTATAAAAGTCAATTATGTTGGATATCAGGATATCAGTAGGATATGCTCCGAACGTTTACGTTTCCTCTGCACTTTTATATTGTTTTTACCTAATCGCCTTTGATAACGATATATGAGTATAAATGTATGAATGTATGAATGTATGTATACAACGTACATGTACATGGACTCGTATTTATTGCTAAGATAAACGAATCTAATCTTAATCTTTTACATCAATAAAACACTCTTTTTTGAAGTCTTCATTAAACTAATTTTATTAATCAAATTCGAATTGCCATTCTTTTTATTGTAATAACTCTACACCTATCCAATGCAATTATCTTCTCGTTATTCGTTCGTCTGAAAGTAGACATCTCGCACATCTACAGTCAAGTCGATCAGCCGGCAGTGGTTCACAGCTTTAATGAACAAAGCCATTTAATAGTATGCAATTTCAACGCCTTGTAAAAACCACACATATGCTTGCTTTGCCTTGCTTAAGCTCTGCAATATCCGTCGGTCATTCATCATACACATTTATGCTTATAGTGAGATTCAGATTCCCATTTACATTATATACGCCAATCGAAGTTGTTTTTAAGTTTACCAATAAATATTTTGGTAATTATGATTTCAATTATAATTATAAATAAGCACTCCTCTTAAATTAAATTTCTAAACTGCATAGCTTATATTAATAGCACTGCATTGAAGATGATTGCAAATGTTTTATACAAATCATTACAAGTAAAATTTTTGTTATATACATTACATATGCTTTAACTAATAGCAGACCTTATAATTAAAAGAGTGCATTACTAAGTTTGTCAAAAGAATAATATTCCTAACAGACAGAAGCAGACATCTCTTAAACAATAAATTATATGTATTCATGGTCAGCATCATCTGTCATCCGTCCGTCTATTTGAGGATATATATCTCAAGGAATACAAGAAAAATGTAAGCAGCAAATCGAAATATGTATGCCAACTCTCAATATCAATATCACGAGGATAAATTGGAAAATAATGTAACGTAACAGTCAGTTTTTGATCGAATATGTGTACGTTCGCAAAAGCTTCCTGCTATGATCATGTATATGTTGGCACAGCACTGCACAATGTTCTATTCTTTCTTCAGTATTTTCTGAATAACTTTCATTTCTGGATAGATCTTTACGATACTTACACATGTGTTTTAAAAGAGTATTTTTTTAACACCTGTTAAGTAAGAAGTGTGTACGTTTAGAAATACAGGGGATGGGGGAGGGGTATCCAAAATCTAAAATATACAGGAAACTTTATGCTAAATTTGTATATCTCTAGCTCTTATAGTTGCTGAGATCAACGCGTTCAGACTGACAGGCAGACGAACATGTCCCAATCGACTCGGCTGATGATACTGATCAAGAATATATATACTTTTTAGAGTCTGCCACGTATCGTTCTGTCTGTTACATACTTTTGCACAATGCTAACATATCCCTGTGCAGTGTATAAAAGGAACTATGCCCTGATTTTGAACCATTGTATGTATTGCATACTATAGCTCTGATCCGTCATTACGTTCAGAATATAAACCACAGGAAGTAGAAGAAAACACTGCTGCTGCAACGTACTCAGCCTGCGTAGTGTTTGTTCATGTATATATATGTATTTATGCATGTCTATTTGTATGTATTTATGAATGTACTAATGTTTGCATGTACATATATATTTAACTATCTTACACAATCCCTACAGGGACTCTTACAGTCGAGTTCGCTGGACTATTAACGCTTCCTACTAGTTTTCCATACCAATACATAAAACTGTGGTATTCGTTTTTCGCATTAACGGCTTTCGTCTTTTTCAGTCCCTGTGAAGACCGTTTATCGGGACTTTGGTGCATTTTATTTATCAATTGGAAACGGTTACACTACGTTTATAAATCTTTTCCTCTAAACTTAAAATACTGCAATAATACTGTTACTAATTTAAGAACTGATAATCTCATAGTTGAGAAGGAGATAATTGCCGTTAATATTATTTGCTTATCGTAATGCATTTTCATCATTTTTACGAAACTTTCGTGACTTACGATAATTTGCTAATTGTAAGTAATTGCCCGTTTCATTTCAATTACTGTCAAACAATGCTTAAATTATATATTTGACATTATGAGAAGATATTCATATTTTCGGCATTTACAAATTCTCAGCCGGAGTTTTTCTCCATTTTGCCTTGAGGATACTTTTTTATAAAATCCTCATTAAAGGAAACAAAAAAAAAAAAACAAATAAATCTTTCATCACCAATCAACTTAAGAATTAACGAACGAGATTGACACTCAAACGAGGTAAATAAAAGAATGCGAAACGATTATTATAATCAGCGACTTAGTTCATTTATGCAACTCAGAGTTGTCGGTATTTAGCCTTCTAATCATCGGTTTATACTCCGCCTACTCAAACGGTGAAGCCCAGAGAGCAATAAACTGTCGTTTTTAGACTATGCATAATGAGTTTGCTTATTTAAAATGGACAATTACAGCCATGCTTGCTTGGGCGACCACTCGAAAAAAGTTAACACTACGCACAAATTGTATACCTCGGTGCGGAGATCATCATATATTCGTAATACTCATTTTGTATGTCTGCTTAATTATTTTAAAGCTGAGTATCTCGAAAATCGCTTTCAAATTGAATATGTTACAATATAGCAATTTTAAACAAGTACGCGGTATTTTCTAGTCAAGCACTACTTTTTATTCTCTGTAATATATATTCACATATTTATTTATACGAAAATCAATACAAACAAGTAGGAGTGTTCGACACCTAATCTCCATCCATATATATCACTCGTCTTGCTGATTGACTGATTGACTGATTGACTGACTGATTGGCAATCAAAGTGCAGTCCAAGCAGTAAAAGCTTTGAAGCTGGAATTTGTTATAGCTGTATTCAACTTTTCACTCAACAATTTCCCACTTCGCTTAAATATGTGCGCCTCATTGGTTGAAAAATTGAACTTTTCCGATCCATTCAAAGCTCTACATGTTAAGTCAATCGATAATTGCTCTACAGAAATTCAGTATTCTAAATAATTGTAGGTTGTGTGATACATATTACCATATGCAAATCAAGTTTGTCTCAGAATTGAATCCATTCAATAATCACGGCTAATCGTTATCATGCAATCTCACTTTAATCTAATTTGCTCATGATATAGTTTATACCCTGCAAAAGTGTGTAAGATGCGGAAGAGCCTGTAAATTATATATACATATATTATTGATTAACATCAACAGCAGTACTATAGTATGTATAAAACATGAATATATGTATGATTACATAATTTGTAGGCTCATACATATGTTTATATACATATATGTATTATTTATTTAGATGTTGTTACAGAGTATCATGCTGCCGCGTGCGCTCGACCGTGTCCTTTCCGACTTATGATACCCAGTAATCATTTAACAGGGGCTATAAATGTGTATTAGATAGAAGGTGCAAAAAGCACAATTCGCACTCTCTAAAATATGTATGTATGTCCTATATCAAACGGGAAAACTATTTAACAGCCAAAAAGGAAAAATAATAATCATAGTAGTAACTACCTAGCGTAATTTTCGATATAGCTTTGTGGACGTCTTATAGAGTATCTAGAAGTTAAGCACTCTTGCCTGTTATATCTGAGATTGCATAGAAATCGGCAAGCGTAATTTGCGATATCAACTCAAGACATTGAATGTTTACTTTAAGAACTCGGAAACTCCTACTTTAATACATTACACATCTCGTGACAAACTTATAATACCCTTGATATGCCCATGCACCTTTCAAAGCATACATACATAAAGGTAATTCGAGTAACTACCTATTTCGCATGTGCTGCGGACGGAGAGGGAGCAACGAGAACAACAACGACAACAACGACAACAACAACATCAGCAACAACAACGACCAACAACTAAAGACGTATGCATAATACATACGTGTGCACATAAACTAGTTACTAGTATACGCGGGTGTAACCCGGCGTTGTCCGTGCTGCTCTGAAGCCTTAAAATAGAATTCAAAGTTCGATCGGGGCTGGCTATTTATTTTTTATAGCCATGCAAAGGAAATTATAGTTTTGTCACGAAATGGATAAAGCCTTAAATAGGCGTATCGCGAATCTATGAAGCCATGTCCTACTGTTTCTTATGCTTCATGTCCTACTGGACTTATCTGTAAGTTCATCAGTTTTAAAGCTGAATTGATGATACTTTGCACATATCTTTTCGCGGCAAGTAGTACTTAATATTAACTAATACATAGCTGCAATTGAAAGAAAGCGTTCCAAATAAATACTGGGTAAAAAATGTAGTTTTCTTGTAGGTATATTAAGCTAAATAACAAAGATTGGAAGATTTCATTCATGTTCTGTGAACCTAACCTCAGCTTATTATGTGATTAACATATTTTTTCTTCTGAAATCATTGTTAATAACAATTGTAAAAAATAACAACAACTGAATGAAGTTATATAAAGTAATTGCTATAATTTATAAAAATTAACCAAGTTTTCGACCGGTAATCCCTATCGGAGACCTATACTTAATATTTTTCCACTATCCTTGACCAACTTTTGTTGCTAAATTGTTTTCTAATTGTTAATTGCAATAGTTAATAACAATAAAAAATGTTGGTCTCTGAGTTCACTAAAACGGATCGGGAGCCGAAACTAATGATCTGCTTCTAATCGGAATCCTTGATCAGAAGCAATACAGCAGCTCGGCTGCCACTTGTGGTACAATTGTACAATAAAACTGGTACATTTGGTACTATTGGTACATTGAATAATTTAGAACAAGAAACATTAGGTATGCATGGCTTATGCACAGCTTTCATTTTCCAAACTAATTCAATTTAAATGCAAAGTGAATTTAGACACCAAACAATGAAGCTATTGATAATCCATATGTAAAGCATTTATATGATACAGATAAAGCCTAATCTATAAGATTTTGACATTATGAAAAAATTAAATATGTTTCTTTTGGTACAATTCTACGAATCATTTATTTTTATATTTAAATTTGTACATTCTCTTCCTATTTTTACATTTATGACTTTTATATATGTATAAAGAAGACACCAAAAGCAAAACTGTTTACATAATTGGTACTCAATTATCCAAAATGCTACTTGATTTATTTGAAACGTGGTACAAAATATATAATTCGGATGGTGAAGATTTGCAGTCGTCTAATACTTAACTTTGATCATTTGATAACTAAGGCTTTAAAAACTTTAGATGAAATGTAGCAGTAAGTTTAGAAAGTATAGATGATAGTGAATTATAATAACTGAATTAGTAAGACAATTATATTAACGAATCAATTAGTATCCCAACTCTATTTACTGTTTACCTACTTCTGTTTAAGATATTTGTACGCAAATAATATTTTTGTTTTTTGGCAGTTTTTTTTATTATTACTTTAATAGTTGTGTTTCAAAATTGTCTTAATAAGCTAATGCGAAGTTGATAAATATTTTCACACATCTACTTTTTGCATAAATATGTACTTATAATGCGAATATGTGGACAAACATATGATATAATTCAACTACCTATGCAAATATGTACAATGTATATATGTATGTAGTATATTTAATAAATAAAGAAATGTATACATAGCCTATATGTATATATTTATGTATATATATATATGTATATATATTGTATATTGAGTTTATGTTTAAGCCCTACTACGAAAGGAACTACGTTTATGTACATCGACAGGACATCGCTGGGCATTGACTTCACACCCCAGAGAGAAGCATTTGTATTTATATCGTTCGCATACCAGAGCTTATTCTACTTTGAACTTCCGGTCCTCTGTATGTTTGCGGCGGTGGTATGATAGGAAAATTGTTACAATAACTACTGTGTATGTTTGCAATTGGCGTTGTCATCATCAGCAGGGGATGGGCCATGGCCAGATCGTATGTGGTAGCTGATATCCCTGAGGACTGAATGTTACCAGCGCCCAGACCAGATACATTGACACCGGCAGCATAATGAAGAAACGGTAGATGCGCAGATGCCGTTATTGTGTGCAAGGGTGGCAGGGGGCGTTGGCGTTGATCTTCAGTGCGATGGGGCAAAGCTATCGATACGCATTCGGCAGACGATGTTCGCGGGTATCCAGATACATTACTCGTATTTGTATTTGTGTAACTGTTACCGCACTCCACAACATCGATATCGGTGCGATCGTCATCGTCATCCTGTTCCTCCTCTGACACTTGCTCAGGTTTATCGGGTGTGATGAGACTTTCTATTGTGAACGAGCGTTTCGGCCGATAGCTGCCCGTGCCTTCCAGATCTATGTTTGTCGTTGAGCGTAGGTTAAGCAATGTCATTTCTGCCAAATTCGTATTGTCAGTGTTGGCTAACGAAATGTACCTCGACTGTGGTAAACTTGCACTGTGCGTATGCCCGTGGGGTATGGGGCAATGTGGAGCTATTGCCGGAGATACACGATTTGTATGGTGTGGCAGCATAGCAGGAGACTCTACACTCAATGTTGTACTGTTTATATCCATCGTCGGCACTTGCGTAAGCGTATTATTTCCCGATCTGGCGGTGAAGATAAATCGATTGAGATTTGCAAGTGCGGTCAACTCCTCGTTGAGTAGGTTTTTATCATTTTTATGCAATTTAAAGCGCTTTCTTCGTCGCAACAAACTGCCGTTCTCAAACATATCGAAGGCCTGTGGGTGTAACGCCCAATAGGCCCCCTTTCCGGGTCTGTCCGGCCGACGCGGCACTTTGATGAAGCAATCATTGAAACTCAAATTGTGGCGCAGTGAATTTTGCCAGCGCTGTGTATTTTTCCGGTAATATGGAAATCGATCGGTTATGAATTTATATATATCGCTTAGAGGTAGCATTTTTTCCGGGGAACTCCAAATAGCCATTGCTGTCAGCGATATGTACGAATAGGGGGGCTTTTGATCGCCGTAGGATTCTCGTGAGGGTCTTGGCATTATTTTAATACTGGCGTCGCGAACGTCGTACACGTCTTACACGCAAAATCGTACTCAATGTGTTGTTGTTTATATTATTAATTCTATTTTTGTAATGTTGTCGTGATGAACATAATTTTCTAATTTATCTTATTGAACTTCATTTTCAAGCAGGTAAACACAAAATACTTGTACTTAGTATTAAACGCGAATTCAGCAACGACAATCGATCAGATGGGAAATTGATTTTGATGTAGTATAGAATTTGTTTCGACATTGCGACGGCGAAACGGTAACAATAGTTAAGCGTAGCTCACGTCGATAATCGCGTCGTACAAATACTACAAATACGCTTGTGATAAGCTTCGGCAAAGGCAACACAGTAACAAAGCAACACGGCAACACTGGAGCACGGGTAGACGGGTATACGGGAGCACGGCAGGCAACACGGAATGCAAAAGCGCTCGCTCTCCGATGTTTGACCGGTCTGGCGAATTACCATCTAAAGCTAAAGCTGAATACGAATACGTGAACGTTAACGTGAACGTGAACGTTAACGTGAATGTGAGCAGCGGTGGCAACTTTGCAGTGAGGTTGAAGCGAAGATAACGACAGACCCGAAGCAAAACAAACGAAGAACCCGAGACTCCAATACAAAACAAAATCACTGTTACAGTCAAAGCCACAGCCAGACTAACAGACGGCGTGTCGGTCGGTTATTGTACTAAGTGAGCAATGCAGTACAACCAACCACAGTGAGCAATGCAATCAAAATATAATCACTCACATCATTGCCCCCGTGCTCTCTCCCAATCACCGCCGCGATGCCAATGTATCATCCCTCTAAAACGGCGAAACTTCAAAGGAGAGAGCCGAGAAAAGAGTCAGAGATTTACTAAACGAACAGAAACCAGTTTGGCGAGACCTGGCGAGACCAGACCAGACCAGGCCATAGCAAAGCAAACCAGACCACACTACGCCAATACTTGTACTATTCCAAACAAGACGATGGTATAGTAGTGGGGAGTGTCTACAGACATGGCTTAGCGACTACAATAAACGACTGCACAATCGACTCGACAAAAGACCAGCCGCCCGGCAGCTGACGACCCAATATGAGCGCGAGGTGTTGAAAAAGAAAATTACATCCACTTTAGCGATTTACTGATTTTACGTTTTCATAATCTTGTTAGTTAATTTGGCTGCTTGAGAGCAAACTTTGCTGTCTGTGTTGTTGCCAGTGCAGCTTACAAATAAGTACGAGCATGTACTTCATTCCGAGGGCACTTTGTTTTTTAACAGATTAACCAAAGTAGATATGTGTGTACACATACATATGTACATACATATGTACGCATGTTAGTTACTGCATACACTTATAGTATTTATATTAAATTTTAGCAACATATCAATAATTAAGCTTAATGACAACATTATAAATAATAATAATAATATAGTAATCATTTCATGTGATACACACTTTTATATATCCACCTTGAATGTCTAAATACGTTACATGTCCATACACACACGCACACACACACACACAAATACACACACGCACACTCATACATCCACACCATATTTGTAAATACAAACAAATTCAATTTCTAGCTAATTTGAGTGTTCATAGAGATAACAAGGTTCTCAACATCGAAAAATAAGAAAGAGCAAATCAGCCTAAGAGCCCAAACAACTGCTGAGACAATGGGAGAGCGATTGTCTGCAGAGTCATGCTCTCTGAGAGTGTGTGAGAGAGACACAATGGGAAAAATAGCCTGTGAATTAACGAAAGACTGAGGCAGACAGCTACCTAAAAGGACCAGCTGTATGTGTGTACATATGGAAAAAGAGGACAGCCATATGGTGGTTGAAATGGAAGCATCCACTTCTCATTTGCTTAAAGTAAATGTCGTATTTGATTGGTCTCCCTTGGTGCATGCATCTTTATTTAATGGTGGGGCGGGGCATATACAGTTTATTTTAACAATGGAAATAAAGCAAATTTACAAAGGTAATAATTAATATTAAAAAGTGCTGACTTTCATTAAATAGATGGCATATTAACGTATTAATTTTAATGCATATACATATGCAGGTATGTGTACACTTCAATTTAAAGTCGACGCAACGTTTAAAATTAAGTATTTTATTTGTCTGGCAAGCATTTATACTGCTTTTATGCCTGGTGGATTAAACAATGGTAATATACAAATATAGTGAAATTCTGAGTATTTTGAAGACTTTAATAACTCATAAGGAAAATACTGAAGTGACCAAATTACAAACGTTGCTTCAATGAATCCCAAACAATAGTTTAAATGAAAAGGTTGTACTGCGATTAAATCAATTCGATTTTCATATTTTCAATTGTAGAGAACAAATATGTATGAACAATAATAATGTAAATAATATTTATCAAAGCTTAAACTTCCGATATATCCGATATATTGCTTAAAATCTATATGAATTGATGCTATTTACAAAAATCAATTAAATGTTATTATTAATAAATGAATTTTAGAAAGGGTCAATGTGCCAGACAATATTAGTCTTATTATAATAATTATTATGTATCGAAAAAAGCATTAAATGTGGGACTATTTTGCAATATACAATTGCAAACGAAGTTTACAAACTGAAACATGTTGGTTGGGAATCTGTCGACTACATTTATTATCCATAAATTTATATTCGTAATTTGTGTGTTCTATTCTGAACTTTCTAAATTATTGAATTATATGAGTCAAGCATGCATTTCTTTTTTACACTGCAACAATTGAGTCAATTAACTTTAGATAATGTAAATTGTTCATAGCTTAATTGAATTTCTATATTATAAATAAGGCACTTATAAATCTTGAAGTCGACCAAATATTAAATTGTTTGTTAATTGTTAATTAAAGCTGATCATAAAAATTTTAGGTTTTTAATCTATCGAAGTTAAAAGAAATTGGACAATCAAAGTTTAAACATAACAATAAATTAATGAACAACAAAAATGGAGGATAGTAATTAACCGAGAGAAATTAAGAACGAATACATTCGAGGGTGCTTGACTATGAAATACCCTAACACCTGGAAAATGATTTCTTGAATACCTCCTCAAATCGCAATCGATTATTCAAGTTGGGTAAAATTAATTCTGAAAAATGTGTAACATAATTTTGCTTGACAGTAAATCATTTATTTGTTTATTTATTTATTTTTTTTAATAGGGGCTAAGTTATTGGATATATGGATGTATTACCTACGTTTGTAATAACAGAACCAAAATATCAAATACGTTAGAATCAGAGGGATTCTGCGTCGCTCGACTGTACTGTGAGAATATACTTATTCTGATATCCATCGGATAAACAATAGAATATACGCGTTTACATTGTAAGTTCATTCATAACTCCAAGCTAACCAACTTTTACAATATGTTTCAATGTGTTTTTTGTGAATTTGCGTGGAGCAAGCAAAGCGTTGCGAATGCTTAACATCAAATTCCTTTTTGTGGAATTGGAATTTTGTTAACATTTTTATTGCCGATGAGCTATGGTTCATTAAACGTATTATGTATTATTTTATTGTAATATGATGTAATCGCAGCAACAATCACAACAAATTTCACGGTAAACAATTTTAAAAACACAACAGAACAGAACACAGGACAAGATACTCGCATTGGTTTTGCCGAGGGTTAAATTTGCCTGCGCAACCAGGAGGCGGTCATAAATCTCTTTCGTATTTACCGCCTTATTGTTACACTTACTGGATGCCCTCCCAGTCGTTTTGACATTTGCCATCTAATAATCAGGATTTCCGATTCTGTGTGAGCATACAGACGTTGGAATGAACGCTTTAATGCTATTTGCTTCGGTACACGGTTTACATTTGTTACAATTATCCATTGTTTGCAACTCGGTAGCGCAACCGAAACTAACCCCGTCGATGTAAACACTGCATAAACCTCCATCGGAAATAAAATACAAATACCGTTAAATTAAAATTAAAAATCTATTTCATTACGTACACACACATAAACATATGTACAAACTTTATAATTGTTTTTACTCCTTTTCCTGGGTTCTATTTAAAAAGCCGTAAATTGAAGCCATCAATTTATATTCTGTATTAACTGTCATACATCGGGATAACACACAAACAGTATTATATATGGATAATAATAAAGTTTTATATATATAAAATATTTAAATAAATAAATAACATTATATGTATGTATATTCTTGATGAGGACGATAAATCCGTATGATGGTTTTCAAACAAAATGTGATAACATTTTAAATATATGCTTTTTTATTTCTCATTCATATTTGTATTCCCATAAATTTCACTTATTAAATATCTCAATCAAACTCTGCAGGTTTTACAAACCCACAGACTCAAATATATGTTGTTTTTAATATATTTTCAACAAAATTTAACAACGCAAAACTAAAATTTCATATCAAATAAAATTAGGCAAGTAGTGCTCGCTCGCTCAGCATACAAATATGCACCCTCACTGCTTGCAATAATATTCACTAGCGCCTCAAGCAGTTCATTCGCTAAGTTACTTGGTTTAAGTACACTTGATGATCAAACTTGTGAGCTACGAAATCATTATTCGTCTAAATATATACAGTTAATTCCATTTATGTTTAAAAATACTTTCTTGTAAATCAAAAATTGTATATAAAAGGTGCAAAACGGGTTTTCAACAAAAGTACATTTCGATTTTATAATATTACAAATTTATTATTTTTCATTTAGACTAATAAACTTACACTCACATTCATACATTGCATTTAATGTAATATCTATTTATAATAATTGGCTCGTGTTGGCCATTTAGCTTTTGTAGAAGTTTCTCTCTAGGTAAAAACAGAGCAACATGTGCAGAATAAGATATTATCTTAAGAAAATTTTGAAAAACAAAATATGTTTTAGCTCATTTTTCGTTATCAAAATTCTCTATCAAAAATTATCAAAATCTGAGTTTTTAAGGGCATTTGTATAGAAATCAAATAACCATAACATAAAGGACGAATATACAATTCTTTATAGTACTTGTTAACTAGCCAACGCTTATATTGTGCATTTCAATCTACATTTACATTGAGAACCTTTTTTAATACATACTTAGTCAAATAAACTGTGACGGTGGCCTGCTGTTGCACCACCTGTCGCATTAAGGCAAACAATTCCATTGCTCATCGTTTCCAATTAATAACAAAACCCATAAATTTGAAGAGGAAACTGTTACACATGTCTGTTGTCAGAGGTGTAGAGATAATTAGAGATATTGACCTTAAAGTGTAGGGGGCACGTTTCTTCACTTTTTTCTTACCGACAACACAGCGGCACGCCTCTATTTCGGCGCTGAACCGCAAAAAAGGTGTTAGGAAAGGCGATCCTAGGTAGCACATAAATATCTACCAGCACAATCACCATCACATGTAGGTGTGTGGCTGTGTGTGAGTGTGTCTTACCCACACACAAAAGTAGGTAAATTGTTGTTTTTATTTATGTGATTGCCGTGTGTGTATCTAAGGATAACACCTATACTTGTCAGCAATGAAACACTTGAAGCCATGAGTATAAATGTATTTCAAGTTTGTTCAAATACAATGTGTCCCATATAATGAATACATATATGTATTCTTGATAATTGTCAATAGTCTTATCAATTTCATTCAACAATAATTTATCTCCTGATATATTTTGCACCACTTTTTAAAAGGATACATTCAATTTTTCATTAATAAGCATTAACTATGTCGCCTCTAGTTTTTTCTTCATATAAAAGTCTTTACAATTATGAGGTAGAAACTGATGAAAGTGTTTTTACCTCTAAATTTATTTTTTACTGATTTACAAAGCAATCGACATTACTGAACAATGTTTCTTGATTATTGATTATCTTAACTTGGCTACTGTGGATATTATTAATAGTTTCAAAAGATTTCAACTATCTTAATTTTTTAAGACCATCTTTGCATCTGAAAATATATTTCGCTATAATTATGTGAAAGTAAAGTGACGCTCCATTCGGTACATTTTTTAATATACAAATTTTTACATATTAAAAATATAACTGGACATTTATTTACCAAATATATAATTTATTTCCAATGCGCTAGATGTGAGTATGAATAGTAAGATAATGTCAGGGAAAACATTGAATGCATTTATTTATTTACTCATAACTGAACATGAAGGTTTATCTTTATATATTTGAATAATAACAGAAATAAATAATATTTTAGTTTTATCTAATATAAATGTTTTAATAGTTCTACAAGCAAGGTGTGTGCTGTTATTAAATACAACACTACATAATATAATCAACAATGTGTCAGTTGCATATGCATAAATATTAAATACTGATTATTCTCAAGCCATATCGATGTTTTACTTTAAAAGCATCGATACATATCACAATCGATAGCTCACAGGTATATTTCCGATCAATTCTCATGAACATGATTTGCGATTAGAAATGTTTCGATAATATCGCATTTTAATCGATAGTTGGTAACTACATTTTTAAACTGCACCTTAAACAGTGAGACAGAAAATTATTTGCACACTAATAAAAAATGGATATAAAATTTATTATAAGTATTAATTATTTTCTGTGACTCCTTTAGTAATATTAAATTAAATCAAGAAACATAATTATATTTGTACAAATAAAAAAATATGTACAAATTTAATATTTAAAGTACTTTTAGTACTTTCCCACTCACTTCGCTATACAGATGAAAGTTTATCTTTGATATTAGAGATCTCAAGTATATAGTGAAATAACCCTTTTATGTTAACTTCCGAACGTATTGTAATTCATGTGTATAGCATAAAAAATTACAAAATATACCTAAACAAAGCAAGCAATCTTACTTATCGAGCTATCTGAGGAACAGTATATCCATTAATCAAAATTCATCACTTTTCTTTTATGCTTTTTAGATATTTTTCATTTATTTTCTCCAAGAATTTTTTTATTTATATGGTATGCAATTTTTAAAGGTTTCGGTTCATATTTCAAAAGAAATTTGGAATTCAATTTTATTTATTAAATCATTAAAAAATAAAGCTATATGAAATACTTTTAAAAATTAATTTTCAAGATGATTGCTTGTCTGATACCAGATTTAGCCTTTTACATTTGCATACAATATTTACACACACAATATTGATTTTAACTTTAATAAACATAAATTGTTTTCAATTGTGGCTTAAGTTCTGGAGGTATCACTGGTGCCGGTTCCGGTTTTCGTGCGACCAATCTTTTGAACCGTCCACTGAATTGCTTGCGGAATCCTTTAAAGCTGATTTTGTCATTAGCTACCAACATCTCCTAAAATAAGAAACACATATTCGATTATTAATTATAATAATAAATAATTACAACACATTAGTATAGCGGTAGCAAAGATATGCGAATATTCATGAGAAAGACGTAATAAGCGACCCTCGTAGCTGCGTTTTCATTGCTCGCAGTAAGTGAAGACTCAAAAAAGAGGTAAAGTTATCGAAATCTCGTGAATTGGCTAAGATTTCCTTACCAAACTCTTAATTCAAGTATCCTTTGTTTATTAATGAACCTTACCATACTTTAACGTTTTACTACACCTCATCCAACTATGAGTAAATCAACTGTACTCTACAATAGTTCAGTCAAGAAAGAGCGATAGAAAACCTTTTTGTTAGTACAATGACCACATTACTGATTACATGTTATCTTATGTTCTGGCTTTGGCAATTTTAATAAATGTCTAAAATTGGCTCTACTTTATAATACTCTGTAAACATATGTATGTACATTGTTAAAATGGGAACGATCTACATTGGAATTAGATATTCTGCACTTTATTAATAAATAAATGTATAGAATAAATGCCCATTGATGGTGCTGATGTTGGCTGCAATTATAGAAATTAATTGTCGCTGTTTTTAATTGTTTACGTTTGTCTCTTGGTTTTATATTTTTATGTGTATACATTTCTATGTATAAATGTAAGTATATTTTATAATCTAAAATTTATATTATTTATGCAGTACGAATTTAAATACATGTTGAACTTTCATGATGTGGAATAAGTTTTAGATATATACTAAACTAACAATATCTAAATATCTTAAAGATACAATATATGTATGCATTTATATGTGTGTACGTATGTTATTATATTGTGTACACATGTACATATACTGGGTAGTTATCTTAACGTACCGGATTAATATGATAGATATGTGGAACTGGAGCTTTTGGAGGAAACGTCCATTCAGTTAACGCAGTCACATCTGGATGTCCAGCAGGTTGAGCCGAGACGCCGCTTGTTCGTAGGAAAGTTACATGGTGGTCTTTTATTACATTACAGCAATTGTTGGTTGTTCCTGTCTCAGTATCTCCGAAATTGAATGTAGCCGGATTATCATCTTCATTCTCGTGATGATCTTCTCCTACAATATTAGTAGGCGATGTACTGCGACGTTCCTCGCGTTTGCGTAATTTACTTCGGACGAGACGCATTGTGAGTGTCGCAGTATTACCATTTACCATTTCAGAACCAAATTTTGTATAATTATAAGAATTTTTGATGCCTCAAATTTAAGTACACTACTGTGGCCCGATTATATAATTTCAATGTTGAACTATGTGCATACAATATATATTGATATGTATGTATTTTATTGTATCGTCCAGTGTAAAATGCACAGAAAACTTTTGCAAACTGCCGAAGTGGTCAAAAAGTTTGAAGTATACTGACAGCTAACGAATGCCACCATACATACGATTCGGTTTGACTAGAATTAATATCGATTTTCTAAACGTGGGCTGTTATTTTTTGGGTGGTTCATGCTCCTGGTGTTGGCGTCGTTTTTATGCTAGCCTTGCTGTTGTTGATATGGTTATTTATGATATGTTTCCGTTTATTAAAATATTTTGTTACAGCCTTTCGGCTGTAATAATTGCTAACTGTACGCCACAAGATAGTACATTTGATTTAACAATTTTATTCTGCCTATTGTATATGTATTAGGGCTTTAAGTCACCATAAAATATACGTTTTTAATGTCACTTTCACAATCTTTATAAGCAACTTTTTATTGCTAACATACTAGCACTTAAGTCAAGCATTTCCTGAACATTGTATTAAGTACACGTGTATTTATATGTATTTAGATAAACTATTGCAACTAATTATATGTACATTTTTCACTATGAACTAAAGATGCAAAATATTTGACTTCACTTTAGTTTACGCAGAGTGTATCTGAACAAAAGCTATGTAAATATTAATCGTCTCGCATACGGTTTGTCAGCAAAAATACCAATACCACAGCACGAACTGAGTCTCTTGTTTCCTCTGTCTCTCTCTCTTCCACTATGGCTACCCAGTGGGAATGAAGGTACCCATGTTGTTTTAGACTCTCATAAATAATTTGGTTCGTATAAATGTGAAAATGTTTGCTTTAAAAAATGCTTTGAATTTAATAACACAGATACACACTGTAAAAATTACTGTTTTTAAGAATTTTGTTGAAATTCAGTTCGATCTCTGCTTTGAAGTACTTCAAAGTAAGGTACAAATCAGCAGTTAACTCATCGCCAAACGTTCCACTGGGTCTTTGCAAACATATTTATAAAATATCGCTCTCTCTTCACTAACACTACGAAAAATACTGATGTCTTATACATATAAAAAATATTGTGTATTTATAGGGTTGTTACACACAGTCACACATTAATGCTTATAAGAGAGTGTTTTACCAAATGTGCCTCATGCACGGCCATCATGATCATGTATACGTGCAATTACATGTGTGCGGAAAACCTTCCACCACAATATAAGAGTAAGCGCTCAGTAAGAAAATTGTCATTTCTGTTTGATATTTTAATAAAATAGTTTTTTTCATTGCGTTTTTCTTCTGCTAATGCTAAAAATAAATACACAGCAATTCCAAGAAAAACAACGTAATCAATGACGACTGAAGAAGCATAAAGAGAAAACAGCATTGTGTTCCAGCAGCGTGAGTTGTACTTGAGAGTATAAGCGTTGATCAACACGTAGCCAGTAAACGAGGTTATCAACGTGTATGGGAGCCACGACGGATAATGTTATATTTGAATACCCAATACATTTTTGACTTTTTAGTATTGACAGGTTTCCGTTAATATGAAATATACGGGTTTCAACAAGATATTTTTTATGCGTAACTCTTCTCAAGTTGTAATGTGTTCTTAATAAATATGCATATTCCATTGGCAGGCTGCTTTGCGGTTACTGCCTTGACGCTGCTCCTGCTGAGTTATAAAAACAAATCTTATCAAAGCCGATATTGTAATATATTTTCCTACAGTTAATTCATGGGCTAAAGCTTTATTCCAAAGGGTTCATGTTGAAACATACAGGAAGAGTCACTATATTCAGTGATCAATATATTGAAAAATATGTAACATCGGCAATATTAGGAAAACAACATGGAATTATCGCTGATTTATCGAAGTGTTTTCCACCACTAATCAGCTGATTAAACGATTCTTTGTTCTTAGTTTACATTCTCATAAATTACCACAATGAGTGTATTAGAATGGAAAACCGTCGAGTTCTTCGAAATAATAGCCTTACATTCTATCAGATTACCGAATATAAATGATGATATTACTGCTCACTGTTCCAACTCAACAAAAAGTGGCAATGGAACAACCAGTAGCACCACAGTTCTTTGTGACAAGAATGGATTTGTACATGTTATTTTTGGGAATGGTAAAAAGCAAAAGCCGATTAGCTTTAAAAGTAATGAAAGTCAGCTACCAATTAAATTGTGTGCATTAACGACGAACAATTTGCTTGCTATAATACAAGAGGATAACAAAAAAAGTTCCTTATGCGTTCATGTATATGACCTGAGGAATTTACCGAAAAAGGACACACATTCATGCATCTCTACCACAATTGTCCCAACAACGTCTGCGGCTACATTTATTCAAGTGGCAGTCATAGGATCCGATAAATTTGCCTTGGGCATAGGATTCGAAAAGGGGGACATGTTGCTGCATTTTGGTAAAATTACTCGCAATCTCGTGTTTCGCAGTCATATTATTGGTAAGAGCACTATAAATGGGATACAATTTGAGGACAATAATCAGCAATCAGACATTAAAGTTTATAATATGTTTGTAACCTGCTTTGATGGAATATATTGCCTTGCAATAAATGATAAAGGTTCCGTCGAACCCAAATTTGTTCTCGACAACAAGAGGAATATTCAGAACCATTGTTGTACTATATCTCAAGCGATTGGATCTGAATCATTTTTCGTGGCCGGCCGAGATGATGCCATATACTGTTTCACTCGTGATGGCAGAGGACCCTGTTATGCTATTGAAGGGGAAAAGGAATTTATTTCTTGGATAGGACATCATCTTTTCGTCGTCGTGAAAACCCTATTTGATTCCGTTGTGATATGTGTGGATGTTGAAAACAAATTAATCGTCTTCCACAAACGAATTAAAAATTTGATTTGCGTTATTTTGGATAATAATTTATACCACATCATAACTAAAGGCGAAACCTTAGAAACCACTTGTACTTACAACATATACAAGTTGCAGGAACACAATACTGCAAATAAGGTAAGGCTCCTCATTGCAAAAGGTATGCACGATAACGCCCTTCGAATATTACAAAGAGAAGAAAGTGTCGACTGTGAAAATGCAGCATATGTGCGATTGCAATACGGAAATAATTTATTGATGAGAGGCTCATTAAACAGAGCTGTCAGCGAATTTGAGCAAACCATTGGAGTCATTAAACCGTCCGACATAATTTCCAAACTATTATATTCCAGACACAATGATAATTTAACGCAATACTTAAGTAAGTTACTAAAAAGTGAGCACTCTACAATCGAGCAAAAGAAATTACATGAAAGATGTATTGATCGTGAAAATTTAAGCTTGCGAATTCAACAATTATGGGCTTCTCGCAACGATACCACTCACATTTCTGATTTCAAACAATTATTAGATCGATCCAATAATTTCTCAAGTCTCTTAAATGAAAAGACTCAGTTAGAAAACATGTTATCAATTTTTCAAAATATAGACGAACATGAAATTTTAAATTTCTTTCTAGAATATGGAAGGGAGCTCCTATTAGTGGATTCCACAATGGTTTTAGAAACAGTTAAAACATTAGTAATAAACCGACAGATTACAAATATACTTCCTTTTTTAATTATTTTCTCTGATAATGAGGAATTTTGTGCAAACTTATTAGCTGACTTTATAAATCAATTTATTGATCGTGATGAAAAAGTACATTTTTATTTGCTGGTTCTGTACTTGGGTCTTTGGCGTGATAAAAAAATGTCATCGCAGAAGATTCATGAATATTTAAAAGAAACTCCGCTTAGACCTGAGATGACTTTAATATTATGTAAGGCTTATTTATTTTATATTGAAACGGAAAATCAGCATGATAGTATAGAACGTGGGACACTAAGGTGTCACGAAGAAAGCATTGAGCACCACATAAAAGCAAATCCGAATCTTGCAAGCTTGCTTACAATAACTCCGCGATCATTACTTATGATCCTGCACAAAGTGTGTAATACCCAAAGCATACAAATCTCAGATATAAGATCACTTTTTATAGAAAAGTTTACGAAAGATTTTGATGATAGAAAATCTGAGCTGGAATTAATTGAAAGCCTCAAAGATGAAATACAAATAAATGAGACTCTCCTATCCCAATTTAAATTAAATCCAATAGAGTTTCGCAATAGCTTATGTGGTATATGTCGTCAATCATTGCACATGCCGTCAATCTATTTTCTATGTCAGCATTCCTTTCACAAAGACTGCATACGTTATAATTATAATGCATCAACTAAAGAGGACGAAACCCTTTGCTTTCTGTGCAACGAAAGTAATAAATACAAATCCGTATCAGATTTCGATCAAAATGGTATTTCTTCAAAGAGTGATAATATAATTGATGGAGTTTCAAATGTTTTTGCTTCTGGGATAGTTAAATTGAGAGATTGTGAACAGTTAGCTAATCCAATTATTAACAATGCCACAGAACAAACTAAAAATCCATTTGATGATAATTATGATTCAAACTTTAATTGTTTTTGATTATCTTATTAGCTGTAAAATAAATGCATTGTATACTTTTAAGAAATAAATTAATAAAATTTACATAGAGAAATTACACTTTTTTTATTATTTTAGTATTTATGCTTATAATTAAAAATGTTGTTGTTGTTGTATTATATGGTAATCTAGCTGGAGTATTCGAATCTAAGTTTAATGGAAGTTATTGTTGCATATGATCATTTTTCCGCAAATATCATTTTGAAAAATTTTTGTATTTATTTTTTTATTTAAATAGCTGTTTGTATTAATGCTTAATATCTGAACAGGATATGTCTGTTGAAATAATATAAAACATGATTTTTTAATGGGAGACATGGTGCGAAGCAAGCCAAATAAGACCGATGTAGGAAAGCTATCGATGTTTTTCCAAACTATCGGTATAATATCCAACATGCAATGTTTATGTAACAGTCCATTTATCGAAAGCTGTACGGTTAAATCCACCTATCGATAAGCAGATGCTTACATCACTAATTTAATATATAATTAGATTCTTCTATTTCAACATACAAAATCGAAAATGTTCGCAAATATGAGAACATTTCGGAATTTATTAGCGAGTGGAAGAGCATTACAATCTCTAAATTGTAACACAAAACTTATCAATAGAAAAAGTCATGTGTAAGTATAAGAAATTGCAATATTTATGTACAAATATTATATAAGACATACAAATGGGCATTTGTTTATTAATGTGAATATTTTAGAGTATCCTACCGAAGTGCACCTCCACCTCACTCAAAAGCTACTAGAATTGGAGCTGTCGCTGTTGGTGGGGCTATGTGGTGGTGGATAATTTGGCACTTATGGCATGAACCCGATCACATTACGGTTAGTACGAGTATGAACATAAGTATGTGTAAAATTATGAATATTTACATTTATTACAGGGCGAATTTGACTATCCCGATGCTTCAAAGTGGACCAATGCCCAATTGGGTATCCCTCGTGATAACGTGTAATCTTGGCTGTAGTTGAATTCAGAAAAAAATCAATAAACAAACGCAGTTCAATGTTTTATGTTGAATATTAACGCCGCCAATGATAATGTGATGTGATTAAATATTCGTGAGTCCTGATTTACGCGATGAAATTATTTTCTTTGTAGAAGCAATGCTTCCCATCATTTGTAGGAATTAATCCTCTGGAATCTACTAAATTAAAATGAGATAATTTCTTGTATTAGTTCTTCTAGCTCGGCTTTTTCCACAAATTCAAAAGATCCAAATCTGTTAAATTGATCTTTTGCATACAACGCTTTATGATACAATTATTTGACGGCTGATGGTGATTTAGAATATTTATACTTCTCTGCAGAGTATAAATTGTAGGCATCACAAATTTCTTGAATTGTATGTTGAAATAAACCAGTGTCCGTATGCACAATTGGCTTTATGGCAGAGACTTTTGCAGGGTAACACACACCATGATATGGTGGATAAACCATCGGAGGTTTTGATGTATTATGAAGATTTATTTCCTCTGAAAGAAGGGTACTTGAATAGAGATAGATAAATAAATTCGACAAATTTAAATTAAAAAATGAGTAATTAAAAAAAATGTTTAGTCATTTTATTTACATTCAATATGAATAGACAAAGCACAAAAAATCGTTTTTATTTAAGGTGTAAATAAAATAATTTGTTATTCGTAAAAGTGCTTTTCAACCCAACGTGGTAATGTAAAAGCAGCGGAATGAATTTGACTTGTATAGTACCTTAAATTTATCGAATCTATTTCTGATTTTTCAAACTTTTTTACGGGTTCTTCTAGGCGGCTGTTAGCATCTAGAGATCCTATGACAAAGCCTATGTGGCCGCATGGATAAGATGGAACAGAAGTTATCGCGTAGGCAACTTTTGGAAAATGCAGTCCACATCCTTTCATTGTTTTCTTCACGTAATCAAAATCCAACCAAAAACTTCCGCCTTGAGAGCACACAATACCTCCTTCTCTTAGGGCATTTTTTAGTAAACCATAGTAGCTTTCTTGAAATAAACTGACTGCAGGGCCGATCGGATCGGAGCTATCAGTTATAATAACGTCAAATTCGTTTTTATGGTTTTTCATGTACTCAAAGCCATCGCCAATAGTAAGTTTTAACTTTTTGCTATCGAAACCACAGGCCATAGCTGGTAGGTACTTTTTGGATAACTCAACAACACGATCATCTATTTCTACTTGATGCACTTCCTTGACCAGTGGATGCTTTACAACTTCGCGTGCAACACCACCATCACCGCCACCAACAATTAAAACTTTCTGTGGATTAGGATGGCAACATAGTGGCAAAAAAGATATCATTTCCTGGTACGAGAATTCATCTCTGGATGTGCATTGAATGATTCCATCCAGAATTAGGCATCTCCCATATGTTTCGCTGCAAAAAGAAAGTAATTTAAAAAAATATTCTGATACAAACTCAATACTTATAAATAAGTAGTTTTAAAAATTGATACTCTTTTAAAAATACATAGTAATAATATTTATAAACATCCAAATTTCAATTTCTCGGCCTAAAACAAATTTGAACACAGCAACATACAATAATTTTTAATATTATAAAACAAAAATTAATTTAGAATTTCTTACGTTGAAGTAGATTGCTCAAGATCAGTGAACTCCTTATCTAATCAGTTTTTATGTAGAGCTCTGAATACAAAAATTAACGTTTGCTTGGCAGCACGAAATATTACTATATTCAATTTAATCACACACGTGTATTTTGTATTAGTAGCTACCACATGAATGATCAATCGAAATTTAAATTAACGCATAAATTCCCATTTAAGGGAAGGCATCTTATCATTGTTGACCTCGGTTGTAATCGCAATCGAACCGACTTAGATTATTAAGAAAATTGAGAAATTATTGAGATTGAGTATGAAAAGATTCCGCAACTGGAGCTTAAGCTCAATTCCTTCAGCAATAAAATAAATAAATTATAGATTCACAGATGCAATCTACATGTTTCATTTCCCGATCATTTCAGAGTGACAAAACAGCTGACTTTGATGTTTATTATAAGAAATAAAATATGCAATAAGATTGCACCTATTTTTATGAATCTAAAAGGAAATCGGACGAAACTAAGAAAATAGGGCCAAATAAACACTTATCTTTCAAAAAGCATGGATTCTGGGAGCATTAATTGTATTTTCAAATTTAATAAACAATTGAAGATGTGGTTAATTATTCTTTGCTGTTTTTCTTTTTATAAGTATTCGTATTTGTACAATTTACGCAGGCTATATTCAAAAAAAATTGAATACTTACGTTTCAACAACTTGAATATCTTGGAACTTTGACTTTTCTTTATGGAGAACCTCCTTAATTTTTAATGAAAATGATTGTCCAGGCCACAATTCATCCTGGATTTCACTGAACCAGCCATTTGAAATCTTATCCATTACGTCGAATTCAAAGTAGAAATGTTGGTCTAAAGACACAAATGCTTATGTTTACATCTGTTTGTGTATGAACTAGAACTAATCTGTGATTAGAGGAAACCAAATCAACACGTGGTCACGCTTAAAAGTAAACGTACCTTTAAATACCAAAATATGGCAATTTACAAAATACTGAAAAACTACTATTAATTTATGTATGTAAGTCTGTCTTTGGACTTTGAATTTAACTGGTTTGGCAGCAGTGGAAGAGGAAAGAAACTCTTCAACATTTAAAGTCTGTCACTGTTTTAAATTTGCACTCTGAGTCGTAATGAAGCTTAATAAAGTATTTGCTATTTAAGAATCCCACTTAGCAATATACAAATGTATATATTTTTAATATTAAATATCTTCACACTCAAAAATTAACTGCAATTGTCGCAGAAATAAATGCAAAGTTTTTATATATATTATAAAACCGATAAGGTTTTACTTGGGCAAGCCAACCACTTCTCACCTAAATTTATCAGACAAATAATAATCAATAATCAAAGCATTTGCCATTTCCTATTGTTACTATTGCGAATTTTTTTGTAAGCTTTTTAAAAATAAGATAAATTTTCTCAAAAGTGCGTAACTACTAGCCTCTGAAATTGATTTTTTTTATAAACTTGTAAATAAAATGAAAAGCCTCAATATTTACAAATATATAATATACACTACAAAAAAGCTTTATTTAAGCTTTATAGAAGCCATCTCAATTTCGATTTCATTGTTTCATTAGCGATTCGTCGCTGCTATGTTGACACATTGAATGTTTGTGTATTAATCGGTCCGATAATACATTGACATTTGTTTTTGTTGTGGACGATATACATCCGGTTGTCAATTCCTTTTCCTTTCCTTTCGTTTTGAGCTGCGAAGTGAGAGGTACTTATTTTTGGCACTAAAATAATCTCGATGCATCGACTTTATTTTAAGTTTTGAAGCGTTTATATTTTACTGAATTATTCTGTGGTGTTGGACGCATTTGATTGTAGTAAACGTTTTTATTTATATTTTGGAATTCTTTATTTATCTTCAGGTTCAAAATGGGTCGCCGGCCTGCAAGATGGTATGTACATTCATATATGCTGCGTTTGTATATGTTGCTATCAATAATATTTTCTATTATGCTATAGTTACCGCTACTGCAAAAACAAGCCGTACCCCAAATCGCGGTTCTGTCGTGGTGTACCCGATCCGAAGATCCGCATCTTTGATTTGGGCAGGAAGAAGGCCAGTGTTGAAGACTTCCCTCTATGTGTCCATTTAGTTTCCGACGAATATGAACAGTTGAGCAGTGAAGCTCTTGAAGCTGGACGTATTTGCTGCAACAAGTACTTGGTCAAGTTCTGTGGAAAAGATCAGTTCCATATCCGTATGCGTTTGCATCCATTCCATGTCATTCGCATAAACAAAATGTTGTCATGCGCTGGAGCTGATAGGTGAGTACAAGTTCGAAGTCTTGCAATACAGGCCTAAATTGTATTACCTACAATATAATATGAGGCCCTTTTTTATATCATAATTTAGGCTTCAAACTGGAATGAGAGGTGCCTTCGGCAAGCCACAGGGCACAGTTGCTCGTGTCAGAATTGGACAACCCATTATGTCCGTGCGCTCTAGTGACAGGTACAAGGCTCAGGTTATTGAAGCTCTGCGT
Source organism: Drosophila macrospina (assembly GCA_035042075.1). Lineage (NCBI taxonomy): Eukaryota > Metazoa > Arthropoda > Insecta > Diptera > Drosophilidae > Drosophila > Drosophila macrospina. The sequence goes on along the minus strand of JAWNLW010000397.1, from coordinate 854,168 downwards.
CGTGCCAAGTTCAAGTTCCCTGGCCGCCAAAAGGTAATTTTATTTATTGTTATGTTGTTTTGCACATATTAAATTGTACTTTTATTTTAGATCTATGTTTCAAAGAAATGGGGCTTCACCAAGTACGAACGCGAGCGCTACGAGGAACTGCGCGATGATAACCGTCTGGAAAATGATGGCTGCAATGTCAAATACCGCCCAGAACATGGTCCAATGGCTGCTTGGGAAAAGGCTCAGCGTGAACTTTATGCTTAAAGTAAACCTGATAATGAATTAATAAATTCATAGTTTTTTGAATTTTGCATTCTTCAGTGGAATAAATGTTAATGCGAAACTCATTTTATTGTTAATTTCGGCAACTTTTAAAATTCCATTTAATTAAGCGGAGCCCGATTGTATCTTATATGGGAGTTTCCAAGTCAGTTTTTTATTGCTGTCTATGTTCAGATTCTGTTGCAGTAGCTGAAATGTGTGTGTGTCATATGGACACGGAGCAACAACACTAAGATTGGTCGCTGTGGTTTTAATCGATCGCATCAGTGGTGAAATTATAAAATTGTAGAATATTCGTTCATGACGTAACATTCTAAGACTGGAAGGAAGTAGTTGGGGCTTTATTACACTCATAATAAAAATTGTAGATCAATATCAGCAGTCGAGGGGTAGCTTCTAATATATAACTACTAAATTTTCACGAGAGACTAACAATAAGTTACAAATTTTAGTTTAAATCGAAAACCTATCTGCAATTGCAGGAAAATATTGGACTGTACCTCTAATAAACTTTTAAACTAGTGCTGATAAATTTGGGGCAATGAACTAAAAATTGTATCTCAATTGAATAATTAATTTAAGACTAAAATAGGCAGCTAGATGGTGTACCAACGCCTGCGTCTTACAGTGTCGAGGCGTCCAGTTCAAAAGGGGGAAGATAAACAGGAAACTCTGGAACTCTTCGTTAAACAGCAAGGTTAGACATACATACATTCATGGCAAACATTTAGCGCCTTTTAAACTTACTGTAGGCGATGGAGCAATTTCCTTGAGGATCTAGTTTTTAGACGGAATTAGGGAATCAGAAAAACGACGTGCTGTAGTTGATGGTGCGGGTAAACCAGACACAGGCAAATGATGAATGTAACCGTAGATAGACACAAACGGCGAGCAGCGCTATCCCATCTCCATAGAAATGTATCTCCTTAACCTATAATGCCCTTCATTGACGAACTGTATCTCCACCAGTAATCTAATCTAATTTGTTAAAACTGAACTCAAAATGAACGGTGATATCAAATCAGTCTTTATCTTTTTGACTAAACTTCCTTGAAATTTAAAGATATGTTAGGGATTCAAGAATTCTTTTCTATCATAAATTGAAAATGTATCTTCATATCACTGATTTTTCCGTGGGTTCATCAAACTTCATCGGAGCAGATTTAATTTATTTATTTTATTTTATACTGATGGGATCACAAAAAACTGAATAGGATGATACACGATCATTAAGAACCTCACCTCTCTAGCACACGCGACTGTAGTATTCTTATTTATTTAATGATCAAAATTGTTTTTATTAAAATATATGACTGGAAGCCAATGACATCGTCGTTTGCGAAACAAGTGTAGTTGCTGATTATATTTTTTTTAGAGAGGGAACCGAAGTAGAGCAATAACATTCCAAGTCTTTTAATATGTTTATAAATGCACTGTGTCCATTATCATCTTCAACATCGGCTTTGTCGGTCGTGTCCTTAGCATCAACGGGAAGTTTTAATTAATTTGACAAACTGTAAGCTTCCCATTTCTTGCTGACGATTGCGACAAGTAATACAGTTTTTTTAATGAGCCTTTATCCAATATTTTGTATGTTTGTGTAGCCTCGATTATAACCACCTAAGTCGCCCAAGCACCCTCCATCAGCATCCATCTACCAGAATGGTCCAATTTTTATAAACTTCCATTCTCAGTTGACCGACCAGCGTAAGCTTTGGATTATTGAATTGATTTAATTATGGGATTTTATTTTTTACTTGTAAAATGTATCTGTTAATTTTTTTTCTTTTAATCATTTATTACAAATATAGAAATATTTTTATTCGGATGATTCATCGTCAAGTCCAGAATATTTGTTGGAAGACTGCAAAACCTAGAAAGAAATATTGAAATCAGTAAGCTTAATTTATTTAATTAATATATATTAAGTGTACTATTCAATTATTTAAAAATTTTACTTTATAATTTAATGGTATACATATTTTAGGGTTTATAAAAATATTTTGTAGGTATAAAACGAAATCAGAAAGTTTTATGAAAATTAACTTAAATCAATATTATGATTTTATATTAAACAAAATAATACAAAAATCTATAGTAAATGGTTTAGAAAATTTAATAACAAATATTACAGACACTTGTTTATTATTAGAAAGCTTTAGACAGTCTATATTTTGCATGATTCTAATTCTTTACAAAGTTGTGCATCATTTTCAACAAGAATAGCTCACAACATTGGGTGTGATAGAGTCTTTCATATATATCTTATAAATGTATATTTTTTTGAATGATAAAATCAATGTATATATTTCACTATTTAGCGCACCATGAAACCGTGTATACAAGTACAAACATAATTTGTCTACTTACAGGTTCAGCCTGTGCATTCTTGGCCTGAAGACGGTCATTTCGATAATCTCCTTTATATTTGTTTTCCTCCTTAGTTTTTCCCTCTTGGTAGTTTTTAGTTTTAGCATTTTCAGATCTAAAAATGTATTTAATTTAAAGTCAGTCATTAATCAAAGTTGACACATTTTCACTTGAATTATTCACTACTTTATCACTCGTTAAAAAATAGATTTCTTGGTGGTGCTTTCACCTGATTGAATAAAAACATGTACACATTTATTAAACTTCACCTGTCATTACTGTCCCGCGATTTATTCAATCTATTGTAGTCTGAATCGTCCCGACGCTTATCTAAAATGAAATTGTATTGGTATCATGTAATATACGGATAAAAACAGCATTAAATGTTTATATACCCTGGCCGCCTGAACTTTTGTTGTCATCAGCAGTAGACACATCTTGAGTACGACGCCAGCTAACAGTTGATGCATTAGCATTTTCACTATCATTTTTGTCAATATTGACTTCGGACATTTTATCATTTATAACTTCTTCATCATGACGAACTTTCTCCTGTCGTCGAGCTTCTGCTAAACGCTCCTCAATCTCTAGCTCTCGTGTGGCTGTATCTACAGGTTTTGCTGATCCAAATACATTTACAGATGGTGTACCACTTAGCTTAACATTGGCCTTTGGCTCGCTTTCGTTGTCATGGTCAAGGTCCGGTTTAGTTACTAATTCCGGCAGCGGTAATGTTCGAGGTTTTAAATTTAACTTTGGCCTTTCTTCAGAATCTGCAGCCTCCTCTCTTATGTTGGAATCGTTATTTCTACCTCGGTATTTATCAGACATTTGATCACGGTCCCTCCGAGGAGGCGAATAGTCTGTAGACTGCTGCCGGCTATTTGTACGCCATGAACCAGGAGTATTATTTTCTTCTCTTTCTGTTATTGGTTTTCGGTCACGATTAAAACCACGATCGCGATCGAAATTTCCAGAATATCCTCCTCCATAGCCGCTACTTCCATTATTTTGACTATCCCGCCTCCAATTTCCAGAATCTCGATTTTCACTAGAATTTCCAAACCCTTCAAAGCGACGGTTGCCTTTTTGACGATTTTGCTGATCATTTTCATTGGACAGTTCAATGCGAATACGACGCCCTTTAATAGAGGGATCTGGTAAACTGAGCACGTGTATTAGGTCTTCCCTATTCTCCAATTCAACGTAGCAAAATCCTCTGGATCGGCCAGTTTCACCATCTTCACGTGGCAGCCTTAATGAAGCTAGATTAATGGACCCAAAGAATTCGTATATATCATCCTCACTGGCATCAAATGGTAAATTATTAATATAGGCTATGAAAGGCGGCTTATGGGGAATAGAATCATCGTCAAGTATTCTATTTGCTCTTGGTGCGGTAGGTAATTGATAAGTTACCGAGTGGCTCCCGCCGTCATCGCTATCATCACCATCCAAATTTCTGACTTTCTTTGAAACTTGTGTAGTTCCTACGGGTGCATCGCCGTTGGAAAGGAACGATTGTAGGGAAATAACAGTTCCTTTATTCTTTTTCCCCTTCTTGCCTAAATATGAATAAATAAATATATATAGACAGTAGAATTTTTAATTTTAATATTTGCAATTTGTACAATGACATGAATTTATGAATAATCATTTACGTTATGTATGTGTGTATGCATATGGCCATACGTATGCATGTATACGAACACATACATTCGCACTCTGCATACAAATACCCATGCGAAATCGAACATTATTACGTGTCGAAAAGGCAAACCACGAGGGCATGCATCAAAAAATTAAATTAAGTTACTTTACTTAAATTCATAGAATAAAATGATATATATTGATTATTTAAGAAGAATATATATTTAAATTATCTTTAAAACAAACCTGCAGAAGCCATCTTGTTGAAAAATCCAAACAAATATTAATTTTGAAGAGAACTTATATGTGTTATCTACAGACACATATCAATGTTTATATTTGTTATCGATGTTAAATAATCGTCGATTAATAAAATTTCGGTCACTCAATATTTTAGACATATTCTCACTTAAAGCATTTTGCAATAATGCAACTGTTAAGATAGTGATAATGACAACTTTTTTATTTTATGAAATAATGCAGTTAATTATAATATTTTAATTTGGAATCGATACTTGTTAGATCTCATATAGAGCAATGGCAATCCATAGAATTTATTTCATAAATGTAAAGTACAGTATAATTACTCAAATGTTAATTTATAGGACTAAACAGCCAATTTATGTGAGATATTTTGAATTTTTGATATTTGTAAACTGAGAATCTATTTTGGACACATCAATTATTAAAATGTAATCGGTATCATATTTATTTTGCTCTTGAGTTATTTTTGCCAACAAAATGGATAGTTACCGATTACTAAAAAAAAATCGTATTCTGGAAAAAATAAGTGGAAGGATATTCTCCAATCAGATATTATGTATCCAGTCGAAATATTTGAATTTTTTTAAGGTACATATGTTGAGGAGTTTAAAATAAAATATAAACGGATTATTTTTTAACCGATTTTGAAAAGTAAAATCGATGTTTACCAATAATGATCTAATGAAGAAATCGAATCGTTAATCAATTTTCTAATGCTACTCTGTAAATGATCGAATCTTAATGCCCTCTTTTATTACAAAGTAAATAAACACTTAAAAAGAAATGAATATGCTTCACTTGTAACAAAATAAGCTCTTTATGGCGCATTTTTAGAAGCAAGTAACAATCGGAGCTTTGAAGCTTAGGAAATAAATAGATAATTGAATGACTGATTGTCTTGATCGAGCGATTTTGATCTCGATTTGACTTCGTCGTTTCTGTAGTATCATGTTAAAGACGTATTTTAAGCGTTCTTATTGTTGATTACCAGCTGAGTTTGTGAATATGGTAATTGGTAATAAGTTATGCAAGTTTTTGGGGATCGTTAGTTAACCAATGGTAGCTATGCTTGGTTATAACAGCCTAAATTGCCCCAAAAAAATCACATATGTATGTATGTATTTTGCCAAGATGCCAACCAATTTATTTTCCGGTCTGAATGTAAGCTGTTAATGGGACATGTGTATTGTAAACATATGAAGGTAAAGTGAAACCATACATATGTATGTATGTATGTATTTACATGCGGTACAACGCTGTTATGTTTGTAGATTTATTCTATGTGAATAATATTGTATTTAAGCATGAATGAAGAGTATACATATTTGATCAATACTAGTTTTAACTCGATAAGGAAAAAGAGATTTTTAATATTAAATAAAATATGTATGTATTAAACATGAATTTTTTTTAAATAAAAATAAATTTAGTTTGCCGTCTCACACGCATCTACCCAATCATTATATACGTCTATAGGCTCTGATAAAAAGTTAATTCCAGTTTGAAAATCTTCTAAACAAACGCGACATGTTATTTTTGCGGTATTTCTTCCTTTATCCCTGTGAAGTAGAAAAGTAAGATTAATATTCAGTACCAACTTTGTTCAATGCATAATTACATTTTTACTTCACACGACTTTTCATGATTACAGAACGGGCAATTAAATTGTTGATCCAGAGGCTCGATGTTTTTTCTTTTCGGTGGAGGTTTTCTTTTCGACTTTCTTCTTCCCATATTATAGCCGGTATATTGTCATTAGAATTGATAATAAGCGTAAACAATGTTTTTTTTATATTTCGTGAAATAGTGATGGAATAACATATCGAAACATAATCCTATCGATTTTGATTTAAGCGATATTTTTGTATTTATCTCAATTTTCGATATATTACTAAAACGGTTTCTTGAAAAATATACAACATTAAATAAAATATAATCTCTTGAGTATTAGATATCCTATTCCATTTATAGTTCTGCTAATCGATGTGAATACGCAAAATCCTATATGTGCAATCTACGTATTTATATACATAAATATATATAATTGACTAGACATAACACAACTATTTTATAATACCTTTATAAAAAAGGCTATCTGCTATTTTATTACAGTTTGTGCGATTTCAAATGAAGAGTTTTTGGAAACTTTTTCTTATAAATAATATATTGTTTAAAAATATCAGGCCGTTTCAGCATATCAGTTTTACATATGAAAAATCGAATTCAACCATGCTTATCGAATGCTACGCCACGTTAGCCTACTTTTCAACACTATCAGATACGTAGTCAATTATGATTGGTCCACATGTATCCAATCAAATCGTTCCACCGATATTTCAAAGGGAATAGAGTCATTTCATTCTAGCTACTGGTTGAGTTTACTTATTACATGTATACCTAGCCGGCATTTGGACAAAATTATTGGAATTGTTCAGTGAGTGGAGTAAGTTCATTGCAAGCGTTTGGTGAAGTAACACGTGTGCATCATGTTTCTTAAAACAATCGTTTTATTGTTGACGATAGGATATCTGAACGCCGAAGTATACTTTGAAGAAAAGTTTGAAAATGGTAATTTTTGTGATTTTCTATAACACGTTCATATTTTAACGTTTACAAACGTTACAGATAATTGGAAGGATGAATGGATCTACAGTAAGCATCCCGGCAAAGAATTTGGAAAGTTTGTCCACTCCGCGGGATCCTTCTATAACGATGCTGAAGTAGATAAAGGTAAGTGCACAGCCCCTAGTTGATATATATATTGATATATAAATATATATATATATAAATATATATATATATAAATATATATGTATGTACCTATATACATACAAACACCCTTTCCTTTTATATATAATAGACTTATCTAAGCATATATTTTAATACATAAACAATTTATTTTCCGTAGGCATTCAGACATCACAGGACGCCCGGTTCTACGCGCTGTCCAAAAAGTTCGATGGTTTTTCTAACAAAGCTAAGCCATTGGTAGTCCAATTCTCCGTAAAGCATGAGCAAAATATTGATTGTGGGGGTGGCTATGTAAAACTCTTCGATTGCTCTCTGGACCAAACAGATATGCACGGCGAGTCACCTTATGAGATCATGTTTGGCCCCGATATCTGTGGACCCGGTACTAAGAAGGTTCATGTTATCTTAAGTTACAAGGGCAAGAATCACTTGATCAACAAGGATATTAGATGCAAGGATGACGTGTACACTCACTTCTACACTCTGATTGTTAAGCCAGACAACACTTATGAAGTTTTAATTGATAATGAGAAAGTGGAATCTGGAAATCTTGAAGATGATTGGGATTTCTTGGCACCCAAAAAGATTAAGGATCCAAATGCCAAGAAGCCCGAAGATTGGGATGATAAGGTAGTTATACTTAAATTTTAAATTAGCTTTCATGACAAATTTCAATGCAACTTACAACATTATTTATACATTTTATTATAAATTTATTTTTGTTTTGTAATCAGGCTACAATTCCCGACCCTGATGATAAGAAACCCGAGGATTGGGACAAGCCAGAGCACATTCCAGACCCTGATGCTACCAAGCCTGAAGATTGGGATGATGAAATGGATGGTGAATGGGAACCCCCAATGGTCGATAATCCTGAATACAAAGGAGAGTGGCAGCCAAAGCAATTGGACAACCCCAATTACAAGGGCGCTTGGGAGCATCCAGAAATTGATAATCCAGAATATAGTGCTGACGATAATCTGTATGTTCGCAACGAAATTTGCACATTGGGCTTCGATTTGTGGCAAGTGAAATCTGGAACAATATTCGATAATGTTCTTATCACTGATGATATTGAGCTGGCATCAAAGGTGGCCGCTGAAGTGAAAAATACACAAGCTGGTGAAAAGAAAATGAAGGAATTGCAGGATGAAGTACAAAGGAAAAAGGATGAAGAAGAGTCCAAGAAAAATACAGATAAGGACGACGAGGACGAAGATGATGAAGACGAGGACAATGTCGAGTCTAAGCAAGAGGCTGAAGACAATAGTCATGATGAATTGTAATTGACATCTACAAAACATGACAAAGTATTTAGTTGTGCATACTTAAGTTGTTTGACAAGTACAAACATTCTTAATAATATTTATGTAGAATTACAATTTGCAAGACTTATAAATTATAAATAAATAAATTGCATATTAGTCTTCGAAATATGTATGTGTGGAAAACATACTACAGCTTTTATTTGTATTAATTTAATTGATGTTTTTATCTACTACGTTTGAACTTTGACAGACAGTTCAAAGGTAAATAAAAAAAGTACATTGATTCGTAGCCGGTGAAGTGGTTGAGCACCAGTAACCCCCTAGCCCCAAGAACATGTCGATTTCCACCCCTCAAGTAACAGTGCGACCATACTTAATCAACTGACAAATGGACCTATTTTTTTTATTTATTTATTTTTTGTTTTTATAAATCTTAAACGAATTTAACTGAATTATTGGAAAGAACCGTGTACAAAATTAAAATAATTTATTTTAAAATATGCAGTCTAAGTTGCATTTATTTCAGAGATGTTTTCAACATGTTTCCATCAATGGATTAGTTGATGATTTAACTGAACCTGCTCAAAATATATGAAATATATTTCCAACAGTCGTAACGTGTTCAGATAATTTATTGTACACTGCCAATTCCAATGCAATTGGAAATTGATATTTCGGTAAATGATTTATTATAATATGAAGAAACTATTTAATTTAATTTGTTCCGATTCCAGCATTCCAAGTTCATTGTCAATCATTCTTCGGACTTGTGTTTTAGAACACTGTCAGGGTTACAAGTCTCAAGGCAACCCTGAGCGACATGTGCCGCTGACAACTTAACTTATTTCCTTCTTTTGGATTTTGGTCGACCTGAAAGGTGGGTGTCAATTCGTAGTTCTCCCAAAAAATTTACGTTTATTAGATGATCATTATATACTAAAGTTAATAAATTAATATTTTTACTTACAGGTAATTGCATCTAATGGTTAAAATATTTATTTCCGTTTTTCTGTCAAAATGATGATACTTCCATGCACCACTCTGAAGCCTTTATTGTGCTTTGTGCAGATTATGGATATTCTGATTATTAACGATATTTCTATAATATCTGTCGAGCGAATTTAATTGAAACGTTTTCTTATATCTTTCCAATTGAAGGATTAATTACAAAATGAAGAGAAAAAGAATATCTAATAGACCAATGATGTGACAAGTTATTCAAAATTAAATAACAAATTCCATTTGTTACTAGGTCTATCGGCTATAGGAAATGGGTGCCTACCGGTTTATGCAAGAATTGTACAGGAAGAAGCAGAGCGATGTTATGCGTTACCTGCTCCGCATTCGCGTATGGCAGTATCGTCAATTGACGAAACTGCATCGCTCACCTAGACCAACTCGTCCAGACAAGGCTCGTCGCTTGGGATACCGTGCCAAACAGGGTTTCGTCATCTACAGAATCCGTGTGCGTCGTGGTGGTCGCAAGCGCCCCGTGCCCAAGGGATGCACATACGGAAAGCCAAAAAGCCATGGTGTCAACCAGTTGAAACCATACCGTGGATTGCAATCTATTGCTGAAGTAAGTATATTATAGAAAAACGTGTCTCTGATTTGTATATGATGATAAACATAATTTCTCCTGAAGAATTATGATGTGTACTAACTTCCTTAGATGTCTGATTTCAAATAATATACCATATCTGTATTTATTATATATCAGATATTAATTTATTTCTCTTAATTGTAGGAACGTGTTGGTCGCAGACTTGGTGGCTTGCGTGTTTTGAACTCCTACTGGGTGGCTCAAGATGCATCCTACAAGTATTTTGAGGTTATTTTGGTAGACATTCACCACAATGCCATCTGCCGCGACCCCAAGATTAACTGGATCTGCAAGCACGTGCACAAGCATCGCGAACTCCGTGGTCTCACTTCTGCTGGAAAGAGCTCTCGTGGCATTGGAAAAGGCTACAGATATTCGCAGACCATTGGTGGATCTAGGCGTGCTGCCTGGAAGCGCAAGAATCGTGAGCATATGCACAGGAAGCGTTAAGTGCATTCACGTTTGCGTAAACACATTTCAAATACAAATTGAAAATCCATTAAAACTAGTGGTTTTTATTGCGTATATGTTTTATTCAGTTCATTAAACATTTGAATGAATTTAACAGCATTTTCTTTATGTGATACTAAGAATATTGATAGTTATGAGCCCAATACATTAAGGTTAAAGTAATAAGTTTCCATGTATAAATAGGCTCAGTGGCGAATTCACTCGGCTGAAGCTTGTTATTTCTGCCAAGAAATAAACTAAACTTATGTATGGAATCAGAATAAATGTAATCAGTTGGCGGTTGTGGGGAAATGAAGCTATTTGTCAATTACAGACTTCCTTTTGGCCTACTACTTTCAATCCTGAAGTCAGATTTATTAATGAAATACAAAAACAAAAATGAACGTTAGTTTAAGCTGCTTGTTAAACTAGCTTTATAGTTTTAAATGCAAGGTTTAAGCAAACATTCAACATCGTGATGTGTGTGTGTGGCAGTTGCCATAAAGTATAGACTCTCGATTAGCTCAGTTGAAGTAAGACGATGAAATTCGTTGTTACAGCATCATAGCATCGGTAAAATCAATCTTCGAGATAAGACCTGCCGTAATTACACTACTTTTCAGCAGGCTACGTTTACTGCTTCTTTTGTATATTACCTACTGATTCCGTACCTCCTTTGATGGTTTAAGTCTGTGCAAGATACTGCGTTGTGTAGGCGTGTATGTTTACTTTGCCCATGCTTAAACAGTTTTTAAGTGATTCTAGGACTCTAGCCGCGTTCAAATCGTTTCAAAGGGCCCTGTTAAGTGCGTCGAGAACTGAACGAGACTTCTTAAAGTTGAGTTGTGTGACACAATTTCATAATTTATGGCCTGCAACCAATTTTTTGAAGCGATCCAATAAGAGGACAACCTACCGATCAGTTAGCCTATTAGTAAGTCTAATTATTATTATTATTGCTGTTGCACTTGTCACAGACGAAATAGACAAGCTTAGTGCAACCTAGCATTAATCTTCTCATTTACTGTATTACCAAAGGATAGATAGACTTCACTAATTAGATCTACTATCGAATCACAATATCGTATATCTAGTGCGAAAAGCATTGTTGTTTGAGAGATTGAGATATAGTTTGCATATATGTTATTATATATATATGAATTATAATTCTGCTGTAGAAATCGTTACTGCTAAAAGTTATCTAAGGAGAACTGAGATTGAGGTGGGATTTATCTTCGATTTAATTTCTAATATATTAATATGAGACAGATGTCATTACAATGCAGCTTCTGTGTGCAATAGGAGGAATTTTTGAGACTAATGTGTTTTATTATTTTTGACATTATTACGAGCCCTTCGGCTTGGCAGTAACAGCTGCTTAATACATGTTCCAAAATTCCGATGCATAAAACAAAAATACAAAAACCACATACATACAAAGATATAAGCATAGGTATTCGTGAACTTACATACATGAAAGTTCACATTGTGCTCTACAAAGGTCGTATTTCCCATGTTTACATCAAAAGCTCTGGAAAAGCGCATGCGCAAGCTTTTAAGCGTTTGCAGTAACTTTGACAGGTGTAGTACTCTGAAATTTGTTAGCTTAGTTTCGGGACTGTAATCAAGAAATATTGAAACTTGTGTTGGCAATTAAAATTGAAAATTGTTTACTACACACATACACATAATTGCTATATATTATATATATTCTACTATATACAATATATGTAGATGTGCACTTATTGCATACATATAAATACACTTTGTTACATGAGTGCAAAAAAGTAACTATTTGCAATGTAAATGTGTATATGTATGAGTGCAGGCACACACATACATACAAGTATATACATATACATATATATATCTATCTGTCTATATATATATATTCAAGTATACATTTTCCAACCTATTTGAATATGAGCATACATATTTCAAGTGAAAAACATAGATATACACATTAAAACATATATACACTTATGGATATGTACCATATAACGGTACATACACACCCACACACATATATACATACGCATGTATTAAACTCATTCATTTCTTAAGTACGCCTATTTAGCGCAAAGTACACATATCAATATGTGTGCATTGCCACCGGCTCAATCAGTGTGAATAAATGCTCCTAATTAATAATTTATAAAAAATTAATAATGAAGTGGTTCGGTTTCTTATGGCTTCCCTAACTGATATTACAGAAGTGTGTCTCTCGTCGCGTCGGCAGCTTCCAACGGACACATACATATGTATATACATACATTAATAAGTAGTAATCGTATCAATTGACAATTATATGAATCAAAATGTGTTCTAAATGTGACAAAATTATCTAAAAACAATCAGCGAGCTCAATTGCTATACATAATATATATATACATTTACATATATATATATATATATATATATTTATATGTGTATATAAATAAACATAAAACAATGAAAAAACCAGTATTGCTGTTATTCTTCTGTTTCTTCAAAACAATTTTCGGAATGAGAGATGGTAAGTTTGCAAAAACAAATAACCTAATACTACAAAATATACAGGTAAACCTCACGCCTGCCATTGATTGGGGAAGGTATCTGAAATAGGTATATAGAAGTCTTAAATTACAGTTATATATACTTTTTCATTTTCGGAGTCGGGGGCGTGGCATTACAAATTGGCATATAAAACTAAGAAAACTATCACTCATTGTTTTTATTTCATTTTAAATTATTTTAATCGCAAGCTGGCTATTATAATTCTCTAAGATAAACTGGGCATAACAACTTTGTGAAAATGTATGTGACAGACATATGAAATTTTAATTTAAATATAAACTGTGTGTTCTAAATTTAATTAACTATTAAGTAAACTTATTCAATAAACAATTTCACATAGGATTTTATAATAATATATTAAATGTATGTGGTCGCAATGTCCTTCGTAGTCGTGCAATTTTTATTAGAGTTATTTTATTATTTGTATAAAAATACTATTTTATACTCCCATTTGGTCCTACTATTATATATATATATATATATAGGCAATTCTACACTGTACATTCTACATTCTGAGTATAGGACGTATACTTTTACAGCATTTTCAGGACGGACAGACAGAATCTGTCTGCCGTCATAGATTAACAGGCTACTGGATCTTCTTCGTGATTTATTTAAAAACATATTTATAAATAATTTATGTTCTAATTACCTACAAGCTGAATGATTTCTTTGATAATTTTAGAACGAATTAATTAAACACCTTTGTCAGAAAATATTCAATCTTAACTTGAAAACTAATTTGTGCAGGAAAAATAACAATGTAGTTTTTAAATTGATTAATTTTATTTAAAATATTTGTTTCTTCATTTTTATTACATTCTTTAAATATAATGTTGCTATTTAGATAAATAAGGAAAATATTTTATTCTAAATTGGTGTATCTGTTTTATTAATATGTATAGTACTTGATATTGCAAATATAATGGGAAACAAAACAGGAACAACGAAATATTGTTTCGATTGCAGTGAATTATTTTACTAATAGGAGGGTGGTTCACTACTTGGCATTGAAATGGTGTCTAATTATTGAATAAACTGGGCGCCATTGAGCGAAGTTGCGTTTATTATAGCACACATCTGTGCAGAATGTAATGTTTTGTAAAAAAACAAACAAACACTTGACGGAATGCTCACATTTGTTATTTTTGTTTAGTGTTGAATTAGTTTTACATGCTTACATTTTACATTCTTAAAATATAATTAATTTAAATTTATATATTTCAGTGTTTATACAGAAAATAGAATCTTTGATTGGAGAAAATGTTTACCTTCCCTGTAATGTAACCAGCTATGAAGGTGACGAAGCCGTTTTAGTTTTGTGGTATCGTGATGACAAAGGAACGCCAATATACAGGTAAATATATTTTTTTCAAATATTCAAATTGTATGAGCCGTTACTTTTAAAAGTAAACATCTACATAAACATCGATGAATACCGATAAATTGGAAAGCATCGATGATTTACTTAGAATATAGAAGATAGTTTTCATTTTTAAGCTGTAGCCTGTATTTAAAATTTAATAATAATACAATAATATGAAGTTCTTGATCATTTCAATTCAATTCAACTCTCTGAAATTAATTATATTCTATTCGCTTATTTTCAGTGTGGATATGCGTGCTGGTATCTCAAAGGCTCCCAAACGTTGGTCTGACGATTCCGTTTTTGGTGACAGAGCGTATTTTATTTTTGAAAACGAGCCTGGAAGACTTTCTGTGGAAAAAATTAGAGCAAGTGACTCCGGAATATACAGATGCCGAGTGGATTTTTTGAAAGCGCAAACTTATAATACTCGCATAAGGCTAGACGTCATAAGTAAGTTTCAATGGGTTAAGTTATTTTTAAAATGTTTAGAGTAAATAAAGAACTCTTAGATTAATGCAATATAATAAGCTTATATTTAACAAGATCATTGATTTGCAGCAGAACAGCGAATCAAATCAAAGAAAGTTCAACCATTTCTTTGACCTTTTAAAGGTCATAGGCATACATCTAATATTTCTAAAAACTAAATTTGCTTGTACTTATAAAAGTATCAGACAACCGATAAAGTATCTTTTGTTTTATTCTATCTCATTTTAATTACAGCACCTCCAAAACAAGTTCTTATACGGGATAGTGCAAACGTAGAACGCTCCACTGTGGTTGGTCCATACAGCGAAGGTGACATTATTGAATTGAAGTGCCAAGTTGTTGGAGGTAAGAAATGCTTTGAAATCATATTAACAAGATGTGTACTATTTACTACTATGAATACACAAAAGTCGCGTAATAGTTTAAAAATATAAACTTCATTGATCTTTACGATCGATTCTCTTTCTTCATAGTGAATTTCATTAAAGTCAGTCTGCTATAAACTTTGTTTTTTAACCATTTTTTTTAAAGGGCTTTCCATTATAAGCAGTCATCTAATAACATCTTTTGAATTTTCAAACAATTATAGGCTATCCAACACCATCTGTTAGCTGGTATCGGGATGGCATGGAAATACCAAGTCAAGTGACTTATCTATCAGGAGGAAAAGTTCTTCAAAGTGAAATTTCGCTTGGACCACTTGGACGAAGTGATCTAAACTCCAGACTTGTTTGTAGAGCAACGAACCATCCTAAAGCATCTATTGTTGAGGCTGTTGTTCAAATCGACATGAACTGTAAGTGAAATTACTAATATTATTATATTATATAAAATAAATATAAAATATATTTAATTTTGAAAACTTTATGAGAAAACTCTGCCTACCATAAATAAATAAATATCTATTTATTTACATTCATTTTCAGTTGCTCCATTGGATATCAGATTATTGGGTTCTTATCAGCCTTTATCAGCTGGACGAAGATACGATCTATTATGCCAAAGTGCTGGATCCAGACCGCCAGCCGTAATCACATGGTGGCAAAATGGCATAAGATTGGAAAAGACCACAGAAACCGTAAGTTCATCACTATAGTTTTATGTACCCTCCTCCGATCATTAAGTGCTCCAATTTGAGCAAAAGTTTCGTTCAGGTAAACAATAACATAAAGTTTGCAGTGAAGTGTGACTTATATCAATGCAACTACAACAAAAACTGCAATTACATGGTAGACTTAACACGTTAATTCGTTAATTTAACTGTTATCTGACCCATATATTGTGTATTTAAATTGATTGCATTTCTAGTTCCACAATGAATCTATCTGTTTACTAAACTTACAAATCAGCATCTAAAGCATCTAAATTTGAATTAAACTTTGAATATATTTACAAAGTAATGGCAGATTTTGCCGAGTGTTAAAATATAATTGTACTGATTTTATTACCGTTGCTTAAACAGTTTTCTCATATTTTTAAAAGTTATCAGACCTTTCAACTCTACTTCCCTCATTCAAGAATTAATAAAATGCTCCGTAGTAATAATTGCATTAAGATAATTAATTAATGCTCTCGAGCTTACTCATAATGAGTTCGCGAGGGAGCAGAAAATTACTTTGTTATATTAAAACTTCATTATGAAGCAAAAACGGGTGAGTATATATATATATATATATATATATATATATATATATATATATATATATATATATAAATATTCTCACATCCTTTAATAATAAACAAAGTACTAAAGATTACTATTTGAAAATAAAAAGCTGAATCTCAACTCATAAACCATAAAATGTTTGTTAATAAATCATAATCTTGACTTATAAAACAAACTGAGATTAACTAAATATAGAAACATTAATTTAATATGCCCAAACTAGCAAACGAAATAGCTTATAGGCCATTTGGCTATAAAAAATAAACAATTTATATTAATATAATGTAAGCACATTTAGATAGGTACATAGGTATAATAATAAAATGTACAGATAAAGGAAAAACCTAAGCAACAGAAGTGCAACTGAAGTTACCTGTCACATTAAATTTGTATGAACACTGCTTGGTCCACAGAGCTCACTGTGGATGCTAAGCTTTCACACTGATCACACGCATTCATGGAAATTGCTGTAAGCAAGCAGTTCAGTGCTTTCCTCTGGGGCGCCCAGCTGCTCTTCTGTTTTTTTGATACATACATACACATACAGCAGGGTCGCTTAGACAGGCAATAGAAAGCAAAGACACAGTGGCAGCTCAATTACGCGTCTTCTCTCCCTCGCTCTTGCACATTTGACTAGAGCTATTAAAGTGTTTTTGTTTTATGCATATTTTATATTATTTTTATTACATTTAATATTTTTGATCAGACCACAGCTGTAATAATTCAAATTTAATAAATAAAACAAGCCAGATTTATACATCTCTATAGTATTATTATAATATTGCATAATTGAATGGGAGTAACGTTTATTGCCATTATTATTATTAAATTCGATATTCAAAAAAGGTACATGCTCATTAAATGCATTTTACATTAATTTTTGTATTTTAGACATCAAGTGATGGGAATCAGACAACCAGTACGCTTTCTATCAATTTAAGCAAAACCGATTCGGGAAAATTTCTATCATGTAAAGCTTACAATCATGCTGTTCCCTCTGACCCCCTTGAAGACGGTTGGAAATTGGACATTCAATGTGAGTATAACCATAAATTACTTATATTTTAATAAAGTATTATTATTATTAAGCGATACCTATATTCATTGAGTAATAGGTCTTATAATTTATCAAAATAATAATAAAGAGAACTTTATTTATCGTAATTTGTAGATATACCTGAAGCATACGTACGATTGGGGACATCATTAGATGCCAATGCTTTACGTGAAGGAACCGATGTTTACTTTGATTGTTTAGTTGTTGCACATCCTCAGGTGTTTCGAATTGAATGGCGCCATAACGTAAGTAACAGCATAATGAGGGCATTTCGTGCATAACATACATAGAGCTACTTCTTAATGAGTCATTAAACTTGTGCATTGAAGGATCACCCATTGCTACATAACATTTCGCAAGGAATCATAATCAGTAACCATTCCTTGGTTTTACAAGGGGTTACCAGAGCAACTGCCGGAAATTATTCCTGTGTCGGGTTTAATGCAGAAGGGGAGGGAATGAGTGAGCCGTTTAACCTTAATATATTATGTAAGTTTCACTTTATTATGTCAATGGGTTTAGTATACTTACTTGTGTTTCTTTGGTATATATAGTTGCTCCTACCTGTGCTCAAAATCAGCCTAAGATTTATGGTGTTGCGAAGCAAGAAGATGCACAAATAAAATGCGTGGTCGATGCAAATCCTCATGAAGTGGACTTCAGTTGGACGTTTAATAATTCTGCGGAGAGTATTGATGTTGCAACAAATCATATATCGCGTTTAGGTAATTTTTTGTAGACTCCAACGAACCACTTAGCCACATCTTTCAAATATTATTTGTAGGTACGACTTCTATAGTAACATATACACCAATAACTGAACTGGATTATGGAACTCTCCTTTGTGTGGCCACAAATAAGATCGGCAGACAGCGGGTACCATGTGTATTTCACATTATTGCTGCAGGTAAAATAACAATAACATATTTTTATGCAATGCAATAAATGGGATAAATGAAGTGAATAAAAACATAAATTTTTAAAGGGATTACATTAGATTCAATCATCATTGCGTTATCCCGTAGATTGCTATTGCTGATCAATATTAATCGATTATTATTATTATTTTATTGGTTGTGTTCAAAGGAAGTCCAATTTGCTCTTCATGAACTCAGCCTAACTGCTATGATAACCAGCGATCTTAGCAACTATTTACTTAACAACTTCTCAATTATAGAATTTTGTTTTATTTCATTTTATTTTATTCTAAACCTCTGAAATTGTTAGTAGACCCTAATAGGCATGTGAAAAGCAGCTGAATAATCAAAGTTTATTTTACTTATTGCAATTAAAGGTCGACCAGATCAAGTACATAATTGTACTTTATTAAATATTTCGATGACATCTCTTACGGCCACTTGCAGCGATGGCTTCAACGGTGGCTTACCTCAATTATTTATTTTGGAGCTTCATGATGCGAATAATAAAGTAAGTTTGCAGTTTAATTTAGTTAAATCAAAGCAAGATATTTATTTCAGCAAACGTTTCTTAACCAAATATCTTAAATAAAATATATTCAAATAATGTTTAGGAAATGAAAGCAAACATTACATCAACCGTGCCAAGGTTTACTGTGTCGGGACTTCTGCCAGGGAATGTCTATATATTATCAATTTTTGCATTTAATTCCAAGGGGCGATCTGATCCCACAATAGTCAATGCAGCAATGTTGCGGATGCCGGAAAAGCAGCTAACGTTTGAGCAAAGTGAGTAGAAATGTAGATTAATTTTACTTTGGATTACATTACTACTAAGCAGTAATTTGAGCTTAGAACTCCAATTTATACATTATATATATATTTAATTTCTTTTCAGCCAATAAACCACGAGCAGAGCTTCTATTCTCTCCAATGGTATCATTGACCATTGGTTTAACTTTAGCTGTGTTTGTTGCAAGTTTAGCTATCGTACTCGCACTTCGAATTCCATGCACAGCTACAACACGGAGGCGACAAAAGGAATTATCTAATGATAATGAATCTAGAGATGTGTCGCCAGGACCGAGTGAACACAGCGCCAGTAAAGATATGGAAGAAAGCGATGAAAGAAATCCAGATGTGGTACCCGAACTCATTGAATATGATGAACAGGTAAGTCTGAGCATATTTAACTTAGTGTAGATTTTCACTTTGACTCGATTTCACTATCTAATGAAAATGGATAACTAATAATCTACTAAGGAGCAATCTATATAATATATTTGATTTTATTGATAAACTAATAAATTGCTTTATAAAATTGCAGATCGAATATGCACGAAAAAGACAACATATATCAACAATCGACACTACAAGCTGTAATCCTCGCAGAAGCGTGTTAGTAAATACAGCCTCGGGACAGCATATGGATATTACCGAAAGAACATTATGCGCGGCTCATAGTATTGGTTATTGCACTCTGCGCAGCGGAAGAAGTGCTCAAAACAAACGACCGATAGGAACACTGCCAATGGTGAGCTAGTGCTTATGTTACTACATATACATATGGTTTTATATTATATTAGGACTCATGTTTATGTTAAATTTTCTGTTTTCAGAATGTTACTCCACACGTTTACTCAAATGCCATTGCTCAATGCACTCTTCCTCGCCAGTCGTATCAAAATGAATGGCCCCGGTACACAGGCAATGTAGCTGAACCGACCCATGTTGCACCCGTTTCAACGTTTCATCAACTAACGATTTCTGCAGACAAGACCCAACCACATCAGTCTCGAGAGCCCACTGAGGAGTATGCTGGCTCATCATCTTCCACATCTAACAGCTCTATGATTTCAACATCGAATGCCTGTGCTCAATCCCATGGTCGAACTATAGCATTGCATCACATGAACCAAGCCCAAACAAGCAGAGCCTGTATTGGAACACCAAACAATGCCATAAACACTGTTGAACAAATTCAATCTGACGATGAAGCTACCGTCCAAACCCCGTTAATGATAAAGCGCGATAGCTCCGTATGACTATAGAATTGCCACGGGGTACATAACACGACCCTGTGATGTTAAGAGAAGAAGAAAAAAATTAGGCTGTTTTTATAAAAATGGCACATATATAGAAATACATAGAATTTTTATACAATTAAACTTCAATATATATATTTAAGAGTATTCCAGGCCCCAAGAATATGCTCAGAAAATTGTTATGATTTTTAATTTATACTAAGAAATGGGAGCACTCGTATCCAATTCATGATAACAAAATTTTGGTTCCTTATCTGTTTTTTAACAGAAAACACTATGCCAAATTTTTATAATTGTAATAAATACTAAGATTATCTCCTAATTTACCCGGAAGATTAATAAAATGATGTAAAATAAATATTTAAAATAAATAGACAAACAATGCGTTTTACTAATGGACACTTGGCACCTAGTCGTAGGCCAAAGTAGCAAGAACCTACAACAGTTAGATTTACGAATTCTTTTCCAATATCCTAGAAATATCTTCGGCTGACGTATATTTCAGTTTCTCAACTGCTTAAAAATAAAAGTGATAGTGCAACAAAGGAACCCTAAACGACGTCTTGGAAATAAAATTTGTCCATACACTTAGTAGCTAGAATTAGCATTAGAAAATAGGTTTTCATGGCTTGATAATGCTTTTAATGGGAGCAAGGAAGTTCAAGTTATTTATTCCGCAAAAACTCGAGACCAAACAGTCAGAAAGGTTAAAAGGTTGTTCGAGAATTAATTGAGGGTTTTGTTAAAAAGCAGAGGATACAGGGTTACCTAATGTTGAAGGCTTAAATTCACCGTGTGAAATTTATGTGAATAATTTTGAGAATCAGTTCTTGTATAGTTTCTCTGCTCATACTAACATTTATCATTATATGTTGAAATAAGTGACTTTTTTAAACGTGATAGTCACTGGGGCATTAGAGCAAAATATTGATCATCACTAGTATAATTGGCGCAGCCATAAAGGTGCTGAACCATCGATATTTGCTAATTTACTAATTTCGATGTTTTGACAGCAAAAATTCGATTCTGACGATAGTATCGTTCTGAATTTCATTCTTTAAAATTATCATTTGGATTTAAATCTTTACTAAGTACAAATTTCTTCAAATTAAAATATTTTCCTGTATAAACTCAATTAAGGTGAGCAATATTTTTTCATGGAGTATAAGAAAAGATCTATTACTCTGAAGCCATGGAAATAGCATTTGTTCCGATAGTCAAATAGATACCTTAAAATGTTTAAGGGCGCCAGCACTAGAGATGTGGAACTAATGAAAAGCACTTACTATCGATACTAAAAAACAATCGAATGTGTTATAATTAATAACAAATTCTATACATCGATAATGCTTTTGATAGTTTTCCAGTCTACTCAGCCATACCGGTATGTCAAAACGATAGCTTACGTTAGCAATCGATGCTTTTCACATCCTTACTGGAAGCTCGAACAAATAAATTGATTTTTCTCCAAAAATAATAATAACGTTTAAAAGTAGAGTCTTGCTCTGAATACGGTTAACCATATCTAAATAGTATTTCAACAAGGCTGACTAATAAAGATGACAACTTTACAGGTTGACCAGGTAAGCAAGGACCCAATTTCAATTGTATTTTATAATATCCACACGCAACAAATGCCGCCATCATGAAGAGAACACTAATATTGAATTGCAGAAACGAGCCCAAATCAAGCTGAAGCACGACCTGGAACCATTTCGCAATGCCATTGTCGGTGCCTATGGCATTCTAACTTGGGAAAAGCAATACTATGCTGGTGTAGTCTTTGGAGCAATCAGTATCTTGTATCTGTTGCTCTGGTACATGGATTTGTCATTCATAACGCTATTCTCTTTACTGGCATTATTGGCATTCTTTATGGACTTTGTTATTCCAATGATATCGCGTTTGGTCTCTAGCGGTGCCAAATGGGATGGGGAACAGGAGGCCAAGTTTGAGGAAGTCTGTGGACAACTATACGGCATTAAGGCTGGTGTCGCTGACTGGTATGACTATCTATTCAAGGAGCGCAAGCCAACATTGGTGCGTGTTACAGTTTTATCAGCATTTTATATTTTCACTACTTATATTTTAAATTTTTTACTAGGTTGTAATTGTTATAAGCCTAGGTCTTTTGGCTTTGGCTTGGATTGGTGCCATAATTAACAATTTATTGCTTATGTACTGTGCCACGGTTTTGGTGGCTATGTGGCCTGGCTTGAATGAAAAGGACGTATTTAAGTCCATTATCCAAAAGGCTTCCAAAATGATCAATGACAAAATTCAGTATGGCAAAAAGAAGCTACAGTAAATTGGTTTTTGTTATTCGACTATATTATGGATTATTTAATAAAACTTGGCATGTAAACACATTCACACGCACACAGGCACACTCATAAGTCACCACATTTGACCAAAAAACTGCTTAACTAAGTCATGTACTTGCCATTATCAAACATTACATTTACATTTAGTATATTATAAAAGCTAAGTATACTATGCATATATTAAAAGTATCATCATTCATCTAACTGTGTAAAACCATGACTAAAGGTAAGATATTTTGGATTCCTATACGTCACCACATTTCTAACTTTAAGTTTGTATTGTGTATGACCCTAAGAATCTCAAAGAAAAGACATTTTTGTGATTAATTTGTGAGTTAGTTGAAATTTAATGATAATCCTGCATAAGTATACAAGCTTAGGCGTCTACTGATGATACATACATATTTCAATAAAGTTTTCAATCAACAACTAAAGCTTAATCATTTCTCTTAATACTTTTACTATCTGCCACGCACCTCACGGGATCTGGAGCGTGTGCGGGAACGCGCGTGTTTGCTCTTTTTGGTTTTCTTTTTATGTTTGCTTGGATGACGACGACGTGAGCGTTCATCGACGCTACAATCACTATCTTCAGAGCCACTTGAATGGCGATGGCGATGGGATCTACTTTTTGATTTCTTAGACTTTTTCCTTGATTTACTGCTGCTGCTGGCGCTTTTGGACTTTTTCTTGTTCTTGCGTTCATAAGCTGAATCGGAATCGCTTTCTGTTGATTCACCCGTGTCATCAGCATCGTCAGAGCTGCTTTGTTGACGACGTCGGCTACTTGACTTGGATGTACAACTGTTGCTGCGTGATTCTTGCCCGCGATCATGGTGACGACTACTACTGCTAGGGTCGTGAGTAATAGCATCTCTTCGACGATCTTCTGTCTTGTACGGTTTACGCTCCTCTTGCTTGTAAGCGCTGCGCTCATCTTTAAAGCCCCTGCTCTCAGGTCCTCGTTCCTCAGGTTTAATGCTGCGCTGCTCATTCTTGTATGGTTTGCGGTCTTCATCCTTTGTTCTGTATGACTTACGTTCCTCCTCACGTTGTATTTCTCTATGTTCTGACTTTTTACTGTTCCGTTCGGCCGACTTCTCTTGTTTAACAATTATTTGGCCATGCTCGTTTTCATGCTTCTTAAATTCCTCGTACTTGGCAGTATCTATAAAAAAAGTAAGTTAATTTATTTAATTTAAACATGGATGTATTCAATTTTAGCTTACTTATACATTTTCCATATTGCGAGTACTCTTTGCGCGATACGGGTTGACAAAGGAACTCATTGAAAGCCTCCTTAGCGCCACCAATGGCCATTTTAACAATTACGCGGCCTGCATGATCGTCAAAACCTTCAATTTGTCCATACTGATCTTTTTGCTTGCCTCCCAAAATGCGCACATAGGCTTGTTTCTTAATCTCCAGCACTTCATTTTTCTCCGGCTGCACCAGCAATGTCTTTGCCTTAAGTGCCTTATCAGCACCCAGTCCCATGCCTTTGGGTCGCATAAATGGGGCTTCGTCCACAAGAGCTGCACCCTTTTTCTTTGACACGGGCGGCGGATCCACCCAACCCATACCGCGCAGCATTGCTAAGCCAAATTGTTGTATGGGAATGGAGTCATAATCATCTATGGTTGATTCCTTGGCACCGTCTAGTGGCAGTTCATCAGCTTTTAATGCAGGTAATACAAGCTTTTCGCCTTCTACAATATCATTCCCGTTGGCCTGTGCTGCGGCAAGCAGTTCGCGTGCGGCACGTTCCTCTAAGTTTGTGCTGTTGTTATTGGCTGTGACTTCAGCTATAGATTGCGCGTCTGCAGCTGTCTCCTCGGGCTCTGGGTCATCCTCGCCCAGCAACACAGCGCGTCTTTTCATTAGACTTGCGAGCGCTGTTGAGGTCTTCTGATTGCTTGCCATTTGTATGACTAGCGGAGCTATCTCTTGCTTTTCACTAGTGGCAAAGATAATGGAATTTATTATTTACTGTTTATATATGTGCATATGTAAATCTAGTAATCTTACGCGACAAGTTTGATTTCTTTTCCTTCAAGGCATTTTATGAGCTCCACTTTATTTTCTTCCTTTGAAGCTTTGGTGGGCAAAATATTAGGTTTCTTAACAACTTTGCTAAAGCCAAAGGATATCTTCTTGGCATCCATGGCGCAGTATTTGTATAAAATGCCGCTCGAAAACGTTTATAAACAAAAAGCGCAACAGCTGTTGTTGTGGTGTTGCCAGTCCGTGTAACGATACCGATTACTTATTGATTGCTCGGCTCATTTTGCGCTTTCGCTGTAAGATAAAATAAATTTTAATTTGCATCTATTTCATTTCAATTAAATTAACATTTGACATATTCGTTTTAAAGTCATAATTATGTTATCTATGTTAAAATAATAGATCAATGTAATTTATGTTATCGAATCTTCTCGAACAGTGCGTCATCGTTTCTAACCTCAAAAACAAACGTCAATCATTCTCTTTCGAACAGCGGCAATAGCACAACGCAAGGCACGAGTTCTTTTATTTTCACATAGAAATTGATTAAAACGCTATAATCATGTTTGGTGGACAGCAACCAATCCTAGTTTTGAGTAAGTGAAATGTTTTTAATACATTTAGAACAATTTACTATTAAATTTTATGCACTTAGGTCAAAACACAAAAAGAGAATCGGGCCGCAAAGTGCAGTTGGAGAATATTCAAGCCGGAAAGGTATGAGAGTGTGTGTAAATGTGAATGTGTGCGTGTAACGTCTGTGACTCACATGTCAGTGTTTGTTGTGCATCTTTGACCATCTGTTAAAAGATTCTAATATTGACGGCTTTTTCAGGCAATTGCCGATGTGATACGCACATGCTTGGGCCCCCAGGCCATGTTAAAAATGTTGATGGATCCCATGGGCGGCATTGTGATGACTAACGATGGCAATGCGATATTGCGTGAAATTACTGTGCAGCATCCAGCTGCTAAGAGTATGATCGAGATTGCCCGCACACAGGATGAAGAGGTTGGCGATGGTACTACCTCTGTCATTGTTCTGGCTGGAGAGATGCTTGCCGCAGCCGAGCCATTCCTGCAACAGCAAATCCATCCGACCGTCATCATCCGTGGCTATCGTGAGGCCCTCGAGGATATTGTGAATCACTTGCAGTCTGATCTGAGTATTCAGTTGGATGTTAAGGATAAGGCTAAAATGGCTGAAGTGGTCAAGGCTTGCGTTGGCACCAAATTTATTGGCAAATGGTCGGACATGGCTGTCAAAATTGCATTGGATGCTGTTGAGACAGTTACTCTGAATGAGAATGGACGCTTGGAGGTTGATATCAAACGGTAAGTGGTCAATTTACTTGTTTGGTTGCATATTATTGAATTTGTGTCTATGTAGTTATGCTAAGGTGGAGAAGATTCCCGGCGGCGCAATTGAAGAGTCCTGTGTGCTAAAGGGTGTCATGATTAACAAGGATGTGACACATGCTAAGATGCGTCGCTACATTGAGAATCCTCGTATTGTCTTGCTGGACTGCTCCCTGGAGTACAAGAAGGGCGAAAGCCAGACGAATGTTGAGATCATTGGCGAGCAGGACTTTACTCGTATGCTGCAAATTGAAGAAGAGTTTGTGCAACGAATTTGTGCCGATATTATTGCTGTTAAACCTGATTTAGTGTTCACGGAGAAGGGTGTCTCTGATCTGGCACAGCATTATCTGCTCAAAGCAGGTATCACAGCTATTCGACGACTGCGCAAGACGGACAACTTGCGTATTGCGCGTGCCTGTGGTGCAACAATTGTGAATCGTACTGAGGAGCTTACCGAGAAAGATGTCGGCACTGGTGCCGGACTTTTCGAGGTGAAGAAAATTGGCGATGAATACTTCACGTTTGTCACAAAGTGCAAGGATCCTAAGGCCTGCACCATACTGCTGCGCGGTGCCAGCAAGGACATACTCAATGAAACGGAGCGTAATCTTCAAGATGCTCTGCATGTAGCACGTAATCTAGTGCTTGAGCCACGCCTTGTAGCTGGAGGTGGTGCCGTCGAAATGGCAGCTTCCCAACTGCTCACACGTAAACAGGTTAAGGGACCCTACACTGCCGTAGCCCATGCATTGGAGATCATTCCACGCACATTGGCACAGAATTGCGGTGCCAATACCATACGCGCCTTAACCGCACTACGCGCCAAGCACGCCTCACACACTGGCCCCGGCATCTGTGCATGGGGTATTGACGGCGAATCTGGTGAAATTGTCGACATGAATGTAAAGAACATCTGGGAGCCGCTTGCTGTAAAGCTGCAGACATACAAAACTGCTGTGGAGACTGCCATTCTGCTTCTACGCATCGATGACATTGTTTCCGGCTCAAAGAAGCGTGGCGGCAACGAACCTACCAACCCGGCAGCCATGGCTCAGGGACATGAATAAACAAACAACATCAAATACATGTGTATTAATAATGCTTAATATCTTAATAATTAATTTAACACACAAAACAACAAAACCAAACACACCACACCACCCTACACTACAAATGTTTAACATTTCGCCTACCCTTCACATACAAAATTTTTGTTGCATTTGCTCCCATTAACAGTACACAAATAAAAACGATAATAAACATAAAACAAAAAAATATATATGTTTATTGAGTATGATCGGGATTGATAATTATATACTCGGTTAATGTAACCTCTCCACTTATATGTGCTATTATTGTATCGATATATTGTCGTAGAGACGCTCATCCATCAGTTTTAACACTTCCAGGCCAATGGACGTGAAGTTAGGCTGTAAATATCGAGCGAATAGCTCTAGGCAGTTGGGTTCTTCTTGATCTCCATTGAGCTGTAAATGTTGGCGCAGCCATTCCAACAGTGGCGGCTTGTGGGAGTGCACAATGCTCGGCACGCTGAGCAGTAGCTCGGTATGTGTAACACCCAATGCATATGTCGCATCGCTGTCAGCATGGCACGCCAAATAGAGCAACTCGTAGGGCTGCTTTTGTGTGACATCAGCCTGATTCGAGTTATTAATTAGTTGGTGCTCTGTATTGAGTTTGTACCATCGTAGTTTGTGTAGCATTCGTAACCGCCAACTGGGCAGCAGCTGTGTTTCCAGCGCCTGCTGATGCACGGTTGAGTTTGTGCACCAAACGGCTACCAATGTGTGTTCATGCGTGAGTTGGCTTAGTGGCAATAAAGCCAGCTTATCGTTATCTAGCATGGCATAGCCTAATTCCTTTTTAGCGCGCTTTATTCGGCGTATATATTTGTTACGCCAGGGAGGATCAATTACAATTAAATCATAGCTGGGCATTAGCTGCGGTAGCAACGTTGTCAGCTGTTCCACATTGTGGTTGTAGAACTTGACCGCTTGTGGTATAATAAAGGTGCCGCTGTTGCTGGTATTACTTTCAGCCAAATGGAACTTTTGAAATTGTTCGCTAATGTTGCTGCCGTGCAGCTGCGGAAAGGAGTACTCATCTTCCCAATGACGCGGTAGATCTTCTTCCACATGGTTCTTAGTAGCTTTGGGCAACAGCTCTAAGTATTCTTTAATGTTGTCACCTTCTTCACCAATTGCTGCCTCATCCAATTTGCGTTTGCGTTTCTTATGTTTCTGACGTAGATGTTGTGTTGTCTTTTGTTGAAAATTAAACAATTCCACCTTTAGTTCAAAAGTTTTATTATTAGCTACTGCAGTTCTGTAAGCTTTGTTTATTAATTGTCTGTGATTAAGAAAAAGAGCGTGCCGTTCTTTATCATATTTTGATTGTAACTTTATCATGTTGATATTGTTTGATCAAAATAATATCGATAAAAAGCTATCGATTACGACTATAAGTGTTTGAATTTCCTTGCTGCTTTCTGGAAATTCAGTAGCGTATAATTCCTGGCTATTTTGAATATGCTTAACTTGATTTACGAATTTACTAAGCTTGTATATAAATAATTTTTCGTAATTTGTCACCGTGAACCCATCGATTACACACAATATTCATCAATAACTAGGCAACGATAGCTTCGATAACATATAGTTATACGGAATAAAGTCAAAATCATTGTTGCCTCGCTTTCTTTGAAATATAGAAAATTGAAAATATATTTCTATAGTTAATTGCATTAACAGTTGCTTAATTGAAGTATTGTATACTAATTTAATTTCATTAAACATCAGTTACTATGTTTGTATATCGATACGCATGCAACACTGATGCAACGAAGAACAGAACAAGCGCGAATCAAATACATAGATGCCAAGCCGATTACCATTTTGGAGGGATTTCAGTGCGTTCGGCATTTGAAAGTCGTAATACAATTTATAAAGCAAAAGAAAAGAATACATTGCTTTTTTTCTAATTCCGAGTTAATTTGAGTATTGTGACTAAATGGAGGATATTTCGGTGCCCAAAAAGCGTGGACGCCCGGCTAAAGCAAAGACTACTGATGCGGCTTCAGCAGGCGACAGTCCCATTGAGACCGTTCCGAAAGTACCCAGGAAGCGAGGCCGCCCGCCCAAGGCCAAAGGACGCGGTAGACCGCCAAAGGTAACCAAAGTACCGAGCGGTGATGAGGATCTCGATAATGATGAGGTGGAAGATGATAATATTGAGCAATCGGTGTCCAAAATCAAATCACCCGGAAGTGGCAAGGGACGGGGACGTCCACGCAAAAACGCCATACCAGATCCACAGAACAGCGAGGATGAAGAGGAAGATGTGGATTCATCAGCATAAGCTACAAAAAAGAAAAACATAATCCCCCACCTAGCTATGATGACAGCCAATAATGAGCGCGATAGAATTAATTCACTAATCCTGATAACTTCAAACTAAAAGAAAATAATAAAATGCAAACAGTACAGTTTTTCTTATATTTTCAATTCTCCAACTTAAATTTAAGCCGCTCAATAGCGTAGTTTAATTTGTTTCACGGTTTTCCCAATAAAGTATTATAAATAACTGTGATTGTGTCCGCTATGATTTTGCTTCTGCACTGCACACAGCACTCTATTATGGCTACTCAGAAGTGCATTACACGTTGTAATAATATGAATGTCTCATTACATTATATCGTATAATTAATGTGTTCTGAATGTTACCAAAGTTAAGAAACATTGGTACCCTGAATCATATAAAAAGCTTTCATTATAATAAGACAGAGCTTCTCACATAATTAAACGGTTAGTTCAGCTTCTTATATACCCTACCCTAGAAGTTTTACTTCTAACAGATGTTTGCCTATCGCATTTCGTATATATATCGTATGTCGTCTAGAATCTGCCCAGGGTATTTGGATTCGCCTTCCCTGTCATACTCTTTTAGTTCAGGGTTTCTGTGCTGGGCTATGTATCGCAGGTATCCCCGTGAGCTTCCGTGGTGATCAATTTGATTTGAATTCCAGCCATTTGGTCGTGTTGTTGCAAACGTTATTAGGCCATCAAGACTGCTCAGCTCGGATAATTTATCGAAATCAATGCCTAAATAATTATGACCTCGATTTACGATAACCACGTTTATGTCTTCATAGATCAATAGTCTAGCCAGCTTACGTAGTTTGCCTAATTGTATGCACCAATGATAGGAAGAGGGATTGTAGAACATTATAAAAAGATCCTTGTCATTTTGAGCCTTCAAGTGGTAATAATTTTGAGGTGGCAAATCAAATTTTTCAATTGGATTCAATACAACAGCCTCAAACATTTTTCCCTGCAGAAGTTTCTCGCAGAAATCCTTAATGTATCTATAGCTGAAGAACATGTGCATGGTGTAGATGCAACCATCGTTGTCCACACCAAACATTCGAGGTGGAACATCTGCCCGAAAGCTTCCAAAATCCTCGGAATTTAATGAGCTGTGAAATGTATTAATGTGTTTTATATCTTGAGCTGCAAATTTTATACGTCCAGTATATTCCTGTGCCAATTTGTCAATCAAATTAGTCCATTTTGTTAGCTTCTTGTAATGATAATCAAAGTAATGAAAAGTGACAATACGCAGACCTTTAAGATTTGCTTCAATGGAGTTATTCTCTGTTGTTGGAAACCACATTATCCAAGGTACTCCATTGATTTCTATCTTTGTTCCCATTTCTATGAGTCTATTTCCTCTGCCAATAAAAAACAAGTTGTTTAACCAGCATTGCGTGCTAATAAGGTAAATATACAAACCACGTTGCTCACGTTTGTTAAAAGCATTGAATTTCACAAGAAAGCTCCGTAAAAAGTGAGACCAGGTTTACACAAATACAAAAAGCATTTGAATAGAATGCTTTAGCAATTTTGAAGGAAACATATAATTACAAATAAAATAAGGTTTTAATAACCGCATCGTTTATGCATTTGCGCATAACTTAGAGTCTAGCGCATAATAGAATAAATTTCAAATTATTATAAAGCAATCCCATACTAAATCGACAACTAATTAACAGATAAACTATGCTTAATATCATTTACATTATTCTTTTGTAAACTTGCATATAAAAAATAGATTCTGTGCCGTCAACTTTTCCCCTACTTAAGTGTTAGAAAGAAAATTGATTCAACGTGTACTAGAAGCGCACCTGTTTGAGCTTGTCGTAAATGCTAAAATACAAGGCTGTCGTCAGACTTGACTTGAGCAGCGTGGGAGCAACGCCTTTATAAAGACCCCGAACTCCCTCCTGCCGCACTGTCTGTTGCAAACAATCCCAAACGCCGTGGCATTGAAGGGTTTGTCCAAAAGTCTGACGATTTTGCTCAAATCCTTGAATTTGTAGACGTTTCTTGATTAGATCAAACGGATACACAATTGTCTTTGACAACATTCCTGATGAGGCGCCCAGCACCAAAAGCGTCCATGTTGGCAGTTTGCTGCGATCTTCTACCTCAAAGAACGTGCAGGCAGATTCGCTAAACAGGCGATATGCCATAAAGTTGGTGCCCATTAACGGTGCTATCTGCAACAGAGCCGAGGATAGTCCACGGTACATTCCACGGGGTCCCTCCTGCCGCACAATGGCTGTAACTGCGCGTGTTGCATTGCTACAAATGAATTAATGGTCAAATAAAACAATAGATTAAGTGGATATTAACAAATAAGTTACCGATATCCTTTGCTGGTGTCCTGTGCAATGAGGCGCGTACGTATCACATCCAATGGTGTGGATATAATGACTGCAGCAGCTCCAGCTGCCGCGCCACATATAAAATTCGATAGATGCGTATGATCTTTGAGGTAATGAGTTTGTTTGGCCAGTAGACTCAGTTGTTCGTACGTCCAGAATTGGCAGATGCCGTACATAATGCTTAGCACTTGTGCAGGATTGTGACCCTTCCAGAAAGCTAGCAGACCTTCCTCGCGGTAAATGGTGCGCACAGCTTGATTAATAGATGTGTATTTTGAGGATTGAACGACCGGGCTCACAATCTGTCCAACTGGCTGCAGAACCAGCTTTTGAGTATTGCTTCCCAGTGGTTCAACCTGCAGCTGAAAGCGTATTTTGAGCACATCCAATGGCTGGCAGGTGGAGCGCGTTATAGCTGCTGACATGCCGCCGGCGGCAATCTGCTGCAGTTGCTCTCTTGTGCTGTGCGTCCGACGTGGACTGACTGGTGTGGCTGTGGGCGTGGACGCTGGGGCAGCGACAGTTGTGCTTGTTACCGCTGGCGTCATATCGTTTGTTTTCTTCAACTGTCTGTAGCGATGTCAATAGCTGTGCTTGAATGTTTGGCTGTGTGCTTGTCTGTGAGGGTATTCGAGCTGATTTCACTTTTATTGCTGCGGCTCCGTCTTTCTGTAAATCATACAAAACCAACAACATAGACAACGGCATTAATTTAGCTGTTAGACAAACAAAATAGCTTTATAATTTGTCGTCGCTCTACTGAAAAGTTATTCAAGGTGCGCCCCGGACTGACTTCAATTTTCTGTCCACAATAATCAACAAATTATTGCGAAATTAATGTGTGAAGTAAAAATGTAATGACTTGAAGATCGTAGGCCAAACTTACAAAGTGTCAAGTGTCATGCCCAGTGGAGCGAGTTCCACTTCCTTTCGCCGTTGTTATTGTGGCTGATGTAATGCTATGCTAGCCTGCGCGCCAATTTCAACATGATCTCAATATAGACTAGGCTCAAAAATTCATTCATTCATGAGGGATCTGTTATCAGCGATTTCACTTTTTGTTGTTTGTATTCACTGGTGCCAGGGGTGATGCTGCCAAACCAAACAAAGATAAAGCACATGCATCCGATATGCATAACAAATGAATAACTTACCTCAAAAATATTTCGAATATTCACTGTCGGTCAATAACCAATTCGACTGTCCGCTGCCAGAGTGCAGCGCTAACTGTTCGTTTGCGCTGTCGCTCGACGACGACGCTTCTTCATTACAAATTACAAGTAACGGCAATCCGATTGCGTCAAAACTTTCTTTTGCCCAGTCTGTGTATATGTATGCGTAATAACTTTAAGTTGCCGCTCAGTGATGTCGCTGCAGTTGGCCAAAGACTTTATAAACCGGTTTCTAAACGCTTTTCGGATATACGAACGAAATTGAAAACAAAACTTGGCCTCCAAGTTACGTCAAGTGCAGGCTCAACACAGCTGTTGCTGAGCTCCGGGTGTTGCCAGATGCCCAAAAAAAAAAACAAATAGCACTGCTTGTTTGCAAGCGATATATCGATATGTTGGCTAGTCATTGCCACTAAAAGTGTGCGATTATATTATTCAAAAATCTTTCAAAAGTGCTTATAAAAAAACTAAAGTATATCGATAGTAACTACTTCCAGCCTATTGAGCCAGGGCCATTTGATGGAGCACTGGGCGTGGGCTGATAACCCGGTGGTATGCTAAATCCAAGCACTTCAAAATTATTACCAGAAGCTGGCGCTTGTACGGGATATGGTGGCGTCTTCTGGACTTCGGTAGAACACTTCCCTGATGGCGAAATAGGATTTGTAGTGTATTGAACTGGAGCTGCGGGAGAAGTATCAACTGCTTTTGGATAAATACTAGGGACGGGTGTTTTTACAGCCCCGGGTCCGCTAGCACTTCCCGGTTGACCATCAAACAGATAAACCGGATAACGCGGCTTGAATGTGTTGGACTCAAAGTGTTCATTGTTCACATCCTCCTGGAAGTTGGGCTCAGCTGCAGGCCAAAAGAAAATGTTGTTATATTGCAACGTTATTTAATTACAGTACTCACATAATATACGATAACTGCCATTTGTGCCTTGTGGGTGGAATTTATGACCTGGCCCCTTGTCATCTGCGCTGCCCAACAGGGGAACAGTACCTATGACAAGCGGAAACTCCACCACCAGATCACCGCCGCCATGTAACCGAAAAGTTTTTGCAATGAAACGTAATGTATAGCTAACCCGTATGGGATCACGCTCGCCAAGAGTTGTTGGAGTTGTGGGCGGCACCATTAGGAATTCATCAAACTGCGCCTTGTTATGCTTGTCCACCTCGCCACAGTGTTTATCGGCTATGCGAGTCTCGGTAGTTTTAAGCTGCTCCTGATCATTAGATTTGCCACGATAAGTGATGTTCTTAAATAAACGCACTTTCACATCCTGACACTGAACATCTGATTGATTGTCCAGCGCAATGTGAAAGTGTATTTTCTGGCCGGGCACATACGCGCTATACGATGTGCTCACATCCATAACCATGGGCTTATTGCCACCAAAGATTGAGCCCCACCAAAAGGTTTTCTCCTCAATGCGTTTCAGGGGTTTCTAAATGACGCAAAGATATAAACATTTAAGAAATTCGCAGGTTTTAAGATATAAACAACTTACCAAATTCTCCGGTTTTACATTCAAATCGCTGGGCAGTATAACCGTGAAGCACTGTTTGAATATATTGTTGTAGCGCACGGCTCGATCTATAGTTAGGGTCACTTCGTGTTTGATCTGCCCATGTGTGCCGTTGAAAGATGTGGGTGCATGTGGTGGTATCATGGTCTGAAAAGGAAACACATACTTGCCCTTGGGCAACTCCAGCTGTGATCCACCACTCTGACCATACACATAATTATCGATGCTATAGTAGACCTCTGTGGCCGTATGTGTCTCCAACGATTTAGCCTGTTTTCCATCGGCTCCGGGCTTTTCTACGTTTTCCTGCCAACGCGTCTCCACAAAACCGTTCACTGTAATGTAGATTGCTGGGAGAGAAGATGAGACGATAGCGACATGAGAGCAATTGACATAATTTTTTTTGTAAATTTATTAAGCTGCATATTGTGTGGGCTGTCCATAGATTAAGCGTGCCATTCTGTTCAGTTCAATTTGGTTTAATTGAATTTTGTTTGACTTGTCCCTGACTTCTTATAAGTAAGCACGTATGTGTCTATACGCACATCAGTTTAGGTTCATTAGAAACCTGTTTGAGGCCTAATTATAGTTTTTATTTTTATTAAAGAATGTTTTTAGTAATACTTGCGGAAATTACCGTATGGTCTAAAAAAAAACCATTTGTACGATGTTCTAGGTAGTATTCTTTTATAATTGATTTCTTTTTGTAATAGTAACCACGACAAAATTTCAGCGCAGACCAACTTAAATACCTGGTAACATTCAGTAACAGCAATAAACAACCATATTATTCAAAGAAAAACTAGTTTTTTTTTTCACTCTCACAACATTATCATGTAGCCGACACTCGAATCTAATAACAATTTTAGCCACCGGCACAATAACAAAAGAAATGACAACAATAGCAATAACAATAACAACGATGGCTCGAATACTAATGAAGCGGGTGCCCGACAAGCTCTGAGAGTTCTGTCTACGCAATGGAATTGGATGTGGGGAGGGCGACATGACGTCATGCTATCCACTAACACAAAGGAATGCTATTACGTATTGAGCTACACACTTACAGCGTATGGTTTTCGAGCGTTCTGTGATGAGTTCAGCTGTGCCGGACACGACCTGACCAGCATAGTAGACTCCCAAGACACTATCGAATTTAAAATTGACTTTACTGCTCATCTTTGACGGGGGCTCAAAAGTTACAATATCTTGGTGACAGGCAGTGTCAGGATATTTGGTTTTGGTTGTGGTATGTTTATTTTATTGTAAGTGGCAAGCAACACAAAGCACACGAGGCCAGGGCACAACGACCACTAAACGTGTAGCGACCACGACCCAGAGCAAACTGAACGCGAGCAGCTTCAAATTAATACTGATGAAGAGTCCTATTAGTAAACGACAGATGTTCTTGAGCAGCGTGATGTGTTAGTGCGAGAGCCTTTGTACTCTTTGTCGCATAAACGGGGAAGTACTGATATCTAACTGAATCTAATGAGTATGTGACAGATGTAACATTTGATAATTTGCTGTGTCTTTCGAATTTTCAAATCAAAGCTTTTAGCTCGTTAAGTGCCTACTAGGTGGCAACGTCACATTGTATTTAGCGTCAGCTGACAGAGCTATCGTTTATCGATATCGTGTGGCAAGGTAAAACATAAGCCAGAACGATATGAGTTTCTTTTCATTAAATATTAAAATAGTTGCCGTGGTTAATGTAATTTAAAACTGTGTGTAAATTAAACGGACTTTTAGTTACATTTTGGCAGTTTAAGTAATTGCTCCGATCATCTACCAAGCTAATGAAAAAGTGTCCAAAGGTGTAGTTGTAGTTCTGCACAGTGATACAAGAGCTGCCGCTCAAATGTGTCGCTTTATATATTATATTTGGATGATAATTTAATAAGAGCAGCAGCAGCATCATCAGCAACATGGAAAGCGAACGATTATGCATCCGTCTAGACAATCCAGACCGCATTTTTTATGCCGGCCAAGTCATTCGCGGGGAGATTTGGATGAATCTTAATAAGAGAACCAAAATTCGAGGTAAATTCAAGTAATTGTTTTTGTTATTAAATCTTATTTCACAAGTACAACTTTGAGCTTGCATCACGAGTGACTCAGACCAAACCTCAATTTGTGGTCAGTAGTGTATTTTTCTGTTTATTTTGTCCATTGTCATCGTGGTTTCGTTATGGCCGCATTGGCATAAACAAAGAAGAGGTTTGACAACAACAAAAGCCAAATTCAACAGCCGCAGCCATTTTACGTTTAGTTGCTCTTGGATTGTGTGATATTTCGATTGCGAATTCTTTAAATTGTCATTCATCGATAAGCGTTCAATTAACTGCACTAGGCAATTGCTCTTTTTATTTTTGGGGTCATTTAATTCAGGAAATGCTTCGCTCTGTCACAGTGTAGGGCGGGGGCAGGTGTGATGTACGAGTACAACTTCTATGTGTGCGTTTGTATATGTGTGTCAAAAATGCTGTAATATTGGACAAAACACGAAGAGAGCTTTGCTCTCAAAACAGTGCTGCATAGAATACTGTGCACTCTTTAAAGTATCATCGTAATCGCTTAAATTTGAGATGGGCTTTTTCCTGTTAATATCTTTAAATCTGTTAGCTTTTTATTATTATTTTTAACAGCTGCTTATGACACAGTTGTCCACGAAAACAGCTGACTATCAGCACACTAACCACTTGGGATTGAATGTCATTTGTTTAATCAGTTGTGATGTAGTATTCATATCTTGTAGTGTGACGTCACAAGCAGGGAGACGTTGATGACAGTGTTGCTTCTTTCCGATTAGCTTAACTTCATTAGCATTTGTAGAGCTCCAGTCACTGTATTTTAAAATCACTCTCAATTGAGCGAAGACCGTGCAATGAATGTGTGAGCGAAGACCGTGTGAATGAGAGAGCGAAAGCGCAGTGGTGAGCGCCACAATCGGCAGTTGTCGGGTTTTAAATATAATTGCGCTACTCGTTAGCTTGTTGGGCGTTTGTGTACAATGAAGCTCATAGGAAGCCATATAACCAGAAAGATACGGTCAAAATTTAAGTGTTGCTGTATTATTAAACTAAAACTCTTGTTTTTTTGCCATACATTTTATGGCTCCCTGTCTAAATCAGCAGCAAAATGTTATCAGCAAATAATATAAAAAAGAAACGATTTATTATCAGAGCACCAACTTAGGAGCGTTTGTACAAGTACAAGTATATATATATATATATATATATATATATATATATATATATATATATATATATATATATAAAAATGTATATAATAATGATATTAAAGCAAAACACTTTTATGAGGGGAATGTTTTGGATGGTTTCAAGTTGTCTGCCTTGATGTCATTATCAATTTTTATATGGGGGAGAAAAAACATTCCGATACATTTTTACAATACAATTTTTTGATTCGTTTTTAGTTTGTAAGGCTTCGCAATTACATTTGATTAGTTTCAATGAATCGTACCCCCTTTATCCTACCCTCTTTTGAATATATATGTATGCTTTGCCTTAATTGAACACTTCTTCGTTATTAGCATTTGTGCATATGGCTAATTGAACTGTCTTTCTGCCCTTACATAATACCCTATTTAACCCTTGTTGACCTTGTCCTTAAGAAAGCGCTCCACACGTGGCCAAATTTCTTTGGTTTCGCGACCCTTGAATGTAGTTACCAGCCCACGTTTCGCATACCAGTCTAAAACAGGACTCATAAGCTCATCATATAGCTGCAGACGCTTGGCAACCACATCAGGTTTGTCATCTTCCCGTTGTGTCAGCGGTTCGCCCGTCACATCATCCTTGCCGGGCGTTTTGGGGTCATTGAAGCCAATGTTATAGACACGACCAGATGGTACATGTATCCAGCGATGTTTCACACGCTCAATGATCACATCATGTGGAATGTTTAAATCAATTACAGCATCAATCTGTTCACGCGCTGACAAAACTTCAGCTTGGGCGCTATTACGAGGAAATCCATCCAAAATGTAGGACTTGTTGCCCACCTCGGTAATACGGGCTATCATTGTCTTTGTCACTATCTCATCGGGCACCAGCTGTCCGGCGGCAATGTAGCGCTGTGCCTTCTTGCCCAATTCCGTGTTTTTGATGATATTTTGGCGAAGAATGTCGCCCGAAGAAATGTGCAGAAAGCCAAAGGTATTGACAATGCGTTCCGAGATTGTGCCCTTGCCAGATCCAGGAGCACCGATTATCACAGCACGAAATATTTTTGTATACATTATTAATTAGTAATGTTTTCGAATTTATGCTGGAATAGATAAAAAATAAAATGTGAAAATAGTAAATAATTCTAAGATTATATTTATCTATGTTGATAGCATTTAAATGAATTATTGTTTTTTTATTCAAATTCAAAGATTTCCGTTGATTTGTAATAAGTAATAGTATGATACGACGGGTAACGAATTTTTCTTGCCGCCAATATTGAATAACAAAATGCTTGATTTTAGATATCGCGTATCTAACTGATTCTTAGAGGCTATTAAAAGATAAGCATAACTAAAATGTGCTACAGGTGATTACAAATCGTAATCGAATCGTAATTGAATTTGGTTGTTAGTTTTTCCGTTCTGCTCATTAGTGGCCATAAGACACACATGACAATAGAAATTGTAGCGCAGTCACAACAACAATAATAATAGCAACAACAACAAGTGAGGCTTTTTCAAGTTCTTTGTCTTCTTGTAGCCAGTGATGATGTTGTTGTTGTTGTCGTTATAGTTGTTTTTGTGGGTGCGCTCTTATCGTTCAAAGTCCAAACAAAAGCCACTGCCGCTGCCGCGTGTTGTTTTATTCTGTATTTCATTATTCTATTCGCAATTTTTCATGCATATTGCCCTTTTTGCTTTAAGCACTTTCTCTGCGTCGTGCACTTTGTTGTCATTCTGTGAAATGCAACGCTTATGTAAATTGGCAACACCACAAATATTACATATTTTTCACTTACACGGCAAACTTGTATTATTTTTTTGATATTTGTCAAATTTAACTTGTCTATTTTGCCGGATTTTTTAAATTAAATTTTAGCTCACGTACTAATTAGAATAACTTGTCGCGTTTTTTATTCTAAATCAAAGTCTTGTGCGCAAACAAATACACACACACACACACAAGCATAGGCAGACAACCAGACACACATTCCCCCAAAGCGGGCTCCAAAACTGCTTCTGCTGTTGCCGGCAGGCAAATATCAACTGAATGCGAGGGACGCTCTATCTCGAGCATCGTTCTAACTTCGGCTAGCTTCCAGACATTTAATGCGTAACGCTCATACGATTTTTAGTTGGACGAATGCATATGCACACAAATACATAAAAGTACTCAGCTTGTTCTTACTCTTGTGGGTATCTGTGTGTGAGTAAAAGAGCGTCAACTATTGTGAATAGCCGGTTTGAGCAATGGGTTTGTTGTTGTTCGTGAGAGGAGCAGAGCACGCGCTTGGTATGACTAGAAAAAAAAACATATACAAACATACGGTCTACAGTGTGTGTATATAATTAGCTAAGAAAACAACAAACGGTATAAACTGTTGATATCTGTAGCAGTTTGGAAATATACCCTGTAAGCAAACGAAAATAAGAGGAATATTTTATCGATAGTACACTGACAGCGTGAAATATCGATAAATCGATGGGCATTAACAAAATTTCATATTTCAATTTGAAAAACTTACTTTGTTTTTTGGAACATTGTCCTTTAGAATGATTTGGAATTCTAAGAACTTAATTTTATAAGCATGCAGACCATGCAAAATGCTTCGGAAGCTTCTTTATTTTGGTGTTCAGGTTTGTGTTGAAGTTTTATCAGATACTTAATACATTTCGAATGAATATTCAAGTATACATAAGCTACTTATAGGAGAGAAACTTAACACTGGATATTGGATTGTTGTGGCCTAAACCTAATCTCTAGGCGGTATCACTAGACGTGTTTGTGGCTCGTTTTTTTAGTATGTCCCTATCACTCTCAATAATACCCTGTTTTCGTTCCTTTTGTGCATCTTTGATCATTTCGTCCACCTCTTCGATGGTGGGCTCCACTCCTGGTGGTCTCAAATCCTCTTCTGGACTATAGCGTCTGCCGTTGTTGCGATTGTCAAAGGTCCATCGATGTTGATAACGCCCACGAGCGTGTCCACGCCCACGTCCGCGTGTCTGATAACGCGGTGCCTGATGGCGACGAGGACTGATGCTGCGTGAGCGTGTACGTCTGTAGCGAGTTGCAGGCGATGGTGTTCGACGCGGCACAAACGGCGATGGTGTGCGACGTTGTACAAACGGTGAGTGCGTGCGACGTGGCACAAATGGAGAAGGCGTTCGACGTCCTCGCCCGAAGGAACGTGAGCGGGATCGTCTATCGCGTGGCTCATTGCCAAAGCGTTGCTTGTTCCAAGAGCCACCACCACGACCCCTGTAGCGTGATCCACCTCCATAACGTGGTGGTGAATAGCTGCGACTGCGACTACGACTTCGAGAACGTGAACGTCGTCTTTTCGATCTTGAATGACGCGAAAGACTACGACTATGGCTGCTCCTGCTGCGACTGCGGGAACGTGAGCTGCCCCGTCGTCCCGATGTGCGTCTACCATGCGAACGGCTCCGACTATTACGTCGTCTGGGTGAGCGACTGCGACTACGACTATGCGAGTGCGAGCTCAGCGGCGTGGCCAAACGCAAAAGTCCAAATTTGTCCATTTGCAGCGGACGCTTCTTAATTTGAAAGGAAAACTTCTGCTGGTGTTGATTATGATGCTGATGCTGTTGCTGATTATGATGATCATGAAACTTGGGCGCCGGCGGTGGTTGCTCATCATCGATACAGGCAGCCACAGCTGCAGCATGTTTTGAGGTGCTTGGCCCCATCATAAGACCGTAAGCAGTTGATGAAGCATGTTTACGCGATGTTGTGGGTGCAGGTGGCGGTGTTTCCAAGTGCTGATTTCGCTTAAAATAATTTTTCAGCTGAGACTTGAGCTGCGCATCGCTCTTGCTGGTGCTCATGATTCTGTAAAGGTTTGGTAGAAAAAGAAACGTGTAAAATGGGCACGAAAGGAATGAACTCACTTAGCATACTTATCCCGGCTAATTCGTCATGCATGGAAGAGCGCAAGGAACTTGTCAATTGATTGCGGGCATATAAAGGGGCCAATGACCCTAGATCATTTTTCTTGCACATTTTGTTATAGAGAATTCAAAGGAAATAGCAAATATCGTGTATCAACTGCACAAATATCTTCAGTTTTATGATCTAGGGTTACATTGACCAGCTTGTCATGAATCATATGCAGTTACCTGAATGCCTCAGCAAAATCAATCTTTTTGAGCATTTCCAGTGTATCTTCAGTGTCATTAACCGTTCCACCATCATCTGATGACTTGCTTTTTGATTTCTTGCTATTGCTGGTGTTTGTCTTCTTCTCTTTGTCCTTATCCTTCTTCTTTTTACCCTTCTTTTTGGACTTTTTGTGTTTGCTGGCCTCACGCAGGAGTTTGCGCACACTGTTCGCGGTCTCATCGTCGTCCAACTTGAACTCGTTGACCGTTAGAGCATCGCTCACAGCCCGTTTGTCCTGTTCAATTGGTAAATACGGTTGATTGCTGCGCGATTTGCCGGCTAAAATATGGAATAGGTTGGCTGTCGAAAATTCTATGTAGCTTTGTATGGCACTTACACTGATCCTCGGTGTCTTCACTGCTACTGGACGAACTTGAGTCCTCTGAGGAGACAACTGTGGCGGCAGTGTTGTTAGCACTTGGTAAATTGAGCATCTCGGCGTTTGGTTGTGTAGATATAAGATTCGAGCCAACAGCTGCAGATGGTCGCTGCTGCAGTGCATCCAGAGATATGCGGGCTTCTTCATGCTGTGGCAACAGATTCAGGCAGTCGCTATATGCCTTTATGGCATCGGGTATGCGATTCTCCTCTTCATAGCTACGTCCGAGTGCCACCAACGTTTCGCCCATATATTTACGCGCATTCACATGGTACTTATTTAATAATAGCGCCTTTTCAAAGTCTTTGAGACCCTTCAAGAAGCTGCCCCGATTCGCGTACAACGCACCGCGCGCCACCAGCCCCTCGATATTGCGCGGATCAATGTTCAGGGCTTTGTTCAGACACTGAAAGGCCTCAACTTGTTGGCCATTCTTAAAGTGCTCAATGCCATCAGCCACGGAGCTGATTGTTTTTTTGTTTGTTTATCAATTATGTGTGTTGTGTACGAGTGTTTAAGCGGAGTGCAATGGATATATGGACAATTATACATACAAATGTTGATGCATATTGGCTACAATCTACTCTATTCACGGCTGGCTGCTTAGCATCACAGTAGCTGATAAGCTTAATGATTTTAAAAATAGACTCATATGACCTAGGCTTATCAGCGTATTAAATATTCGTAAACTATGATTACATGTGATCTTGCTCAACTAGAGCGGACAGCCGTGCTTAGAATCGAAACACTTACCGGAATGCCCACTGTGAGGCCTGTTTCTGACGCAGTTCGGGAGCATAGTCCGACTCGGGGAAGCCAACTTTGATATAGTTCATCAACGTTAGGTTTTCATTGGGCTGCAGTCCGTTCAGCTGAAACAGCACATCATAGTTTGGATTCTCAAACTCTGGGGCTGCCTCCAACTGATCCTCATAGTGCAACAAAGTGGGATGCTCCTCATTATGTATTTGACTAAGAGAACATAAGGCTAAGTATAGAAATTGGCATCTCAACTATTTGATCCACATAC
This sequence comes from Drosophila macrospina, assembly GCA_035042075.1. Lineage (NCBI taxonomy): Eukaryota > Metazoa > Arthropoda > Insecta > Diptera > Drosophilidae > Drosophila > Drosophila macrospina. The sequence goes on along the minus strand of JAWNLW010000397.1, from coordinate 810,510 downwards.
CGATAATATTCTGGAAAATCCATCAGATCGCATAGTCCCAGTTTGAGATCGGGTCTCTTGTTGTACACACCCAACATTCCTAATGTCAAACGTTCTACGTCTGCAGATACGCTACAGACTTCACAGCGTATAAAATCATTAGGGGCGAAAGGTCGCGCGTTGCCATGTTTGTCCAACGGAAGTGGACCCCATTGATCCTGAAATATGATGGCCTAGAATGAAACAGATTATATAGATTACTTTAAGTTATAGACTATTATTTCACCGTCACTAACTAACCTTGATGGGTATGTCGGCCAAATAGAAGTGTAAAGGTTCCGCCGTGCACAGCGGCTTAACCACAATGCGATTGGCATTGGACATGAGCTTTTGCACGGTAGCACATATGATGTCACCCTGCTTAAGTGCGCCCATGCGATGTGCCCAAGCTTTGCGTTTGTCCTTCACATTCATGAAGAACTCAATAGGCGGCTGGGGTACAAAGCAATTACTCATTTGGGCTAACCATGATTCCTCCATTACATTGCCAACCATCTGCTTGTCATACAAATCACATGCTTTGCGTGCAAGGAACTGATGGATTTTTAACCGTTTGGCCCGCTCTTGAAAAGTGAAGTATTTCTGCCGCTCCTGGTAGACGCTGTAGTTTGGCTGCGTTAGATTAAGGCACCGCAAATCCTCAATACCGCGCTCATCGTCCCAAATTTTTTGCAATGGCTGACCGTGATAGCACAAAGCACGTGCTATATAATTTGCATTCATTTTATTTTCAATGAATACCAATCTTTACTCCATTTAAACGATCACTGTCTGGGGTCCTGAAGAAAAAAATAATGTAGAAACACATGAAAAAATGTCCGGTCTGGCAATAACTGAATTAATACGCTTGCCTGTGCTGTGTCAGTTTTATTACACAGGTTTATAATTGTTACGCATGTTGTATGCATCAGTTTATAATAATTACTTGCCTGTTTAAACGTATACAATTAAATTAAATATATCTGACTTTTCCACAATGCAAGAACGAAAAATGATGTTTTCTGTTCCGCAAGTACGTGGCAACTCTGGCCTATTTTTAGGGCTGATTTAAAAACTATCGATATTATTGGGTTAGACTATTCGATGCGATTATTGCACAATTTGACCAGTTAAAATAATCAAAGAATATTTATAGATAGTATAAAAATAAATATTGTGTACTTAAATATTACATTTAAAATTTTATTTTTATTGGGAAAATATTAATAAAATATTGTTAAAAGCACATTTTCTGCAGCGCAGCAAGTTTCGTTAAGAGTAAATTTGTTGAAATAGCTTGGACACTTATTTTTTTTACCCATTTCACAAACCATTATACCTAACAAAGTGTACACCAGATGGCGATTTTTAACAGTTTAAATTTAAAATGAATTTCTTGATAGCTATTAAAATCCAAGTAACTGGCAAAGGCAAATGCAAATGGATGGAAATCTTGCGGAAAAATTCCAACAACAATGAATACACTCGAAGTTTATTTTACACAAGCAAAGAGATTTACGAGCATAGCGAAACAGCGCTTCCAGAATTTGAGCCGCTCGGATTGGAACTGTCACCTGGCGAGCACACATTTACTTTTAGTGTGGCTCTGGGCCGTCAGCTGCCTTCCAGTTTTAGAGGCAACTATGGTAGTATCAAATATAAGATGCGTATACTAATACAAAGGCCCTGGACGTTCAACGAACGACACACCATACCATTTACGGTTGTGAAGAATATGCCGCTGCCCGCGACATATCGCAACAATCCCACACCGTTGGAGAAACAAATCACCAAGACAATTAGTTTATTTGGAACCCGACCAATTACAATGGTAGCACTACTGCCAGAAGATTTTGCAGTTCGCGGTGAACCATTGCGCATCTGCGTCACCGTTATGAATAACAGCACAACAAATGTAGAGAAGTTGCGTTTCAAGTAAGTACATGACTATCGATGATATCGATTGCTAATAGGTTGGTAAATTAACACCATCGATAGTTGCCTAGAGTAGAGGAATCAAATTCAAAAAATAAAATTTAATTATCGGTCTAATTATTAGTTAATTAATATCAATCTTTGTTTTCTTTGTTTCTTTTGTGTACAGCATTTTACAGTATATCACTTACTTCAGCCACGTTCCCTTGCGGGTGCAAAAGGTAGAGTGCATTGGGATTGCCAGCAAGGAGACGGGCGCAGTGCACAAAAAGAGCGAGCGGAGCTTTGCCCATGAGCTGCTTATGCCGGACACAGCACAGCCAACAGACCAAGAGTTTAGTGGCGTCATAACCATCTCCTATGAGCTACGCGTGGAGGCTGTACTCCGCGGCTTCTTCAAGAATCTGGTGCTTAATTTGCCATTTAAGGTATATTCACAGGATACATCGTCAAGGCTTGGCTCTGTGCGACCATCGCTGCCACCTAGACCCGATAATGGGCCGCCTGGACCTGATGACGTGATCTCCGCTCCTGGAAATCCATTTGAACCAGCTTCGTTTGTCTATCCAACTTTAGACTCTTCCATTGGTTCGCCATCGCACTCTTCGCAATACAGCGAATGCAGCTCGTTGAACTCAACCACATCGGACTCCACGTTGAGTCCCGCTATTGGTGGTGTGGAGCTATCGTACACCTCTGGCTCGCAATCGTCACAATTCGGCAGTCCTTCGGCTCGTACCAGTTTGCGAAGTAACTCCAATGTGCCCTATATGCCTTATTCGTCCAGTCCACTAATGGTGCAATCGTGTCCACCGCCACATCCTAATTTGGCCGAGTATGTGGTGTTATCAAGTGTATCTCCAGCACTGTCCCATCCACACCCTTTACCTCATTTAGCCGAGTATGTGATGGCATCAAATTCGTCTCCACCGCCACATCCCTCACCTGTATTGGCCGAGCACGTCATGGCAACAAGTGCATCCCCACCATTGCCTTATGCTAGTGGTTATACTCAATTGCCATCGACCTCTGGGGCGTCTAGAACGCAGGCTTTGCGTAAGTGATTTTTGTACTCTTGCTATAAGATGGATGTTAAACCAATTCTCCATTTCAGCTCCATCGTATGATGAGCTCTTTGGCAGCGCCAATGCACCACCCGAGTCACCAAAGTGAGCTGTTTCCTCTGATCTACACTATACGTCGTTTATGCCGCCCAGTTATGTCTAAGTTTTGCATAGGAATGCTTCAGGTTTACTTAAGGGAGCTTACAATCGCGCCTATCACTTCTCTCAAACAAAAGCTACGAAATGTATCTCGAATAAGCGAACTGTAACTAAACGATCAATGCCATCATTTAATTCAGAAATATTTACAATAATTAATTGTAAAATGTGCACAAATTTTGTCAATGAAATGATTATAAAATTGATTTATAATTTCATCAAATAACTTATTGATAAATATGCATTAACACATTAGCACAAATTGGTCAACAAGCAATATTAATTATTTTGGCCACTTGATTTGTCTTTTTGTAGTGCTTTAGGCTTATTCAGACTATCGCCAATTATGTGTTCGCACCATTAACCTTTGAAAAAGGCGTGGCAGATACAGATATATTCTTATCAGGTTATTTATGATAAATACCAATGCGTAAGCTCCAATTTTAAAGATGTAACCACCATTACTAGACTTATTCACATGTATTCGAATATTTAAATAACTAGTTAAACGAATTTTACACAATATCGGTAACTCAATTTTCATGAATTTCATTTATTTTTTGATAAACTTTTATACTGAAAGAATACTTTTCATTTATTTATCGACTCGCATATTGTGTTACTGTTTACTCAATTTACCAAAAAAAAAAAAGAAAGAACAAAAACATTGTGACAGCTTTTAAAAAGTTTATTTTTATTAAGCGCGTATAATTAACAACAATTTTAAGATCACAAAACTTTATCTTTTTCGATTTCAAAATATTCATAAGTTTTCATAAGATTCATATATTTATTGAACTTATTTATTGTCGCACCACATAAATAAAAACATTTTGTTTAACATGTTCACGAGTCAATTGCGTTGAATGCACACGTGTTTTTTAAAAAAGAATTATTTACTCGAATACGCATAGCAAAGTGAACAAATAATTGGATCTTTTTGTTTTGCGGTCTTTAAATCGCATATAAGTATCTACTTATCGAAACGATAACAATGATCGATAGATTTTGTACACAAACTTTGCATTAATCTTGTATACTATGTGCTCGTATACGTATCATCCGAATGTAATGAGAATATTTTAGTTAGTAAGTGCACAAATCAAATCGTAACTTAAATGATTTCATTAAGGTGCTTTATATTATTATTCAGTGAATATTTTTGATACATTTTTCTTGATTTTTGAACGCAATGATGCCAATAAAATGTTGTCATACTATATAAATAGCAATCTCTGTCTTATTTAATGGGTTGAATGGTTTATTATGTTTTCAGAGTCAAAAAAAAATATGTGGTTTAGTAGATTTGCATCATTTGAATAGGTTTGTCCAGAATTTTCGTTTTATATTCAGCACTTGTCTAATGTTTGGAATATTTAACGCATCTATAATCCAGAGCACAGAGAAGATTCCTACCAAATGTTGAGGATACACAAGTTCCAATTAAAATATAATGTTGCTGTCCCCCATCTGAACAGGGTCAACCAGGCACTCGTGGGTCTAACCTAACCCATCACTGGCGAGCTACAAAATACGTTTCCCAAAAGAGAAACGTGTGTTCTGCACGTGTTAAATTACAATTTCAAGTGCTTGACGGGTAGTGCGTTAACGTCACTCTCCTTCTTCTCCAAAGGTGGCAAGTAGCAAGTGGCAAGTGGCAAGTCGTTGGCTGGATAAACGTGTGCGGCTTTTCTTTCAACAAGAAACGGAAGTGTTAAGTCACCTGTAATTGTTTTCCTACATTTTGTTTCGACTCGGGCAACAACAACAGCGTCGACGACAATTTAGTTTCCACCCTGGTTGCTTCCTTCTTTTTTGGGGGGTAGTCTGAGTAACCATAAATTATATTTTTTCATACTTTGTACTATGTGTATGCATGTATGAGGATGAAACTGAAGGGGTCCCTGCATGGGAAGTATACATAAACAAAATTGTTAAATAATAGCGACATTTAACGGAAGTGTAATGCCTTTCATTCAGAGTCCAACAACACGCGCGACAAACGATCTCGGCTCTCAGCTCGCCTCTGGTTTTATGTCAAATTATAAAGGTGTTAAGGCAGCGCAACGCACGTGGACTAGTCAAGTTGTAGGTAGCTCCTAGCTCGTTCCCCGTACCTCTACTCTCTTCTGCCCGCAAATCTCTCGCTTTAATGTCTTAATCCTTGTGGTTGCTTGCTTCAGAAGCAAAAAAAAAAACGAAATATGAAATGTAATTTGTGGCTTATGCCACGTAGCAATCCAACAATTTGATGCTTTGATTTTGGCATAAAAACGTGACACTAGCTGCTATTAAGTATACGCCATGTGTGACCAACAAAATGCAACATTGTCAGCACGCACGTAAATCCAAAACTGTATTTAAAGTCAGCGAAAAGTCAATTCGATTAAGTTGCTTGTGCTGTAACTCCGTAAAAAAAAACAGTGAAATTCCACATGAGTTGATAATTGAAAATTATAAACTATTAATCGTACATAGTTTGATTCATTCTTAAATACAACTCACACATTTTCGGGGCATTCTTTTCAAATTGTTTCACTCAATAACAATAAAAACTGCGACTGTATGAACAACTTCTTATCAAAAGTGGGGGGGCACAACAAACCCTCAGCTGGCCAAGGAACGCAGCTGGGCTAAGTCAAGGCAACGGAATTAGTTTATTTGGCCAAGGCCGGCGAAAGTCAACAATGGGTAAAATGAAAGAAATTGGGCAAACTGAAAAGCATATTGCCTAAAGCCAAATAACCAAATCAAAACTAATCGAGCAGAAGTTACTGCAACAGTATCAGCTGCCAGTTCGCCTTATCCCACTGTCCCGGACTGTCTGACTGTTTGACTGCTCTGCTGCCGTTGCCGCCTGTTTGGGCCACAGCAGGTGGTGACTTCCTCGTGGCTAGTTGCCCACAGTGAAAATGGTTTTAAATTGCCGCCTGATTGTCTTTCAACTTGGTTCACACTTGTGGCATTTACCACTGGTCACGGACTGGTCGCCACTGCCACTGCCCCTACCCCTACCCCGCCCTGCTACAACCAATGTCGACTCAAATTTAATCAAGCGCACAAATTTTTGCACGTACGTATTTCTATTTCTATGATATTCAATGGGGGCCTTCCAATTTTTGGCATTGCCAGTGGCCCAGCTGTTAGTCACATGTGTTGGTCCGTTGGTTCCCCCCATCCAACGCCCAATCCTCTACATACAGATGATACTGACACTCTGGCTTGTTTGACTGTCTGTTTGACTGTCAGTGTGAATGGGCGTGAAGCGAACTCAGCCCCTGGCTTGGGCCAGGCAACAGTTGCCAAAGACTGCGACCCTTTTGTCACTGTTGGCTACTTGGGTGGCAGGAGGGGAACAGCAGTCGCTTCATTAAGCATTTTTCTTGTTGTTGTCAAAGTCCAGCTGTGCCGGATTGTGTAAAAGTTGCATCTGAAGTCCTTGGATGTGATATACAACTCCCGCAATGTCTGCTAAATTGAGCAGATTACACAGTTTCTGATTGAAACTCTTTAACAGAAATATGCACATTTGTAAATCGTTATAAATTGTATTTAATAACTGATTTAGTCTAATAAATACTATTATATTCAGTAGTTTTTATTTTTACTTATTTTTTTATGCAATTGTCTTGCAAATGCTTGGTTTAGTTGACTGAGGATACAGTCAAGTTATTGATGAATGCTTAATTATTCAGTTATTTGTTTCTGACCGCAATCCCTGTGCATTGCATTTGGCACTTAATTACAATTTAAATTGAAGGAGAGTTTATAAATGCTTATTTCACAATAGCAACAATTCGAATACTTTGTTGCTATCGATGCTTGCCAAATAAGTTGTTCAATGGCAATTTTTGACACAGTTGCTGACCGCCTTGTTGGCTTTTGCAGCAATTTGTGGTAGAAGCCACATACGCACATGTCGGCCACATCCTCTATGGTCCACACTCTCCGCAAAACTCGTACAATATGTTGCAATTTCTGTTAATTTTGTTATTGAGACACGTTCGCACGAATTGTGCGTCACAGCTTGTGAAGGATTTGGTTCAAATGCAACAACATTTGGCTTTTTACAAGTGAACTGGGACTGGGATTTGGATTGGGATCGGTATTCGGCCAGTGGGTGGGAGGAAGGGGGAATGGTTTGGTATCTTAAGACCGAACTGATTGTGCCTTGTGCTACTTTCGGTATTGGCAAAGCAGCCACAGCAAAAGCTTGCGGTGAGTATATTATTTCATAGCCAAAGCCATAGCTATGACCAAAGCCAAAACATCTATTGAAAGAAAGAAAATGCCAAAGCATTGACCGTTGCTCAGCAGGCCACAACAAAGCAAATACCATGCTAAACTGGCAGCCAAGTTAAGCAGAAGCCAACTAGTTTATGCGTAGTTGAGCAATATTTCTATTTTTTTTTTTCTCCTTCAAAATGAAATTATTTCTCTCGTTTGCCTGAAGCACCGCCGTGCGTATGCGCAATTAATAAATAATTTAAGAATCATTTACCAGCTAATTCGAATTCTTGAGAGTATTTCAAGTTCTGCATTTAAAAGTGATATTTCATTTCTTACAGTTGCACAGCAGTTGGATAGCAGCTGTTTCATGCTTTAATAGTTTTGCATAAAAAGTTTTATAATCCATTGGCGCAGGTTGTTCAATCAATAAATAAACTCCGATTAATGGTAAATACTTTCAGAAAGTATTTAGCTGGCAATTTGTTTGCCTTTGCGAAGTAGTGTAAATAAAAATTATTTATATTTCTTTTTATATTTGTTTAACATGTAAATAAATTAGTAATTAATGCATGAAAATCAACATAATTAAATTATGTTAAAGTGAAAACCAACAATGAATGCTTTAGCATGTTTGGCAATCATTATTAGTCGTTACAAAAAAAAAATGCTTGGATTAACAAAAACATTTATATAAATTAACACCTCTTGTGTGGACATATGTATGGGGATTTCACTCGTAAATTAAATTAAAGAGATTTACAAATGATTTGCATAAATAATTTAATTCCAGCAACCGAACGCAATAAATGCACATAGATTAACGTTCATTTATAAACGTTAACTTGTTCACTTTTAATCAAATAAAAATAATATTCAACTGGCCATCCAACGGTTGGCTAGTTTTCCAATATTATTAATATTAATAAATCGTATCTAACCAAGTATTAAATAAAGTATATTTAATATATATTTTGTGACTGCAATTGAATTACAAGAAAGTAATATGTAAAATAAATAAACTGCTGTAAAAAACGTTGCGAATATAATATAAAGGGATTAATAAAGCACTCAATAGTAATCAAATAGATAGTGGGTGACCTCAAGTGCTCAGAAGTAGAAGTAAAGTTCAATTAATTTGCATTCTTTCGTTTGTATTTCCCAACCATAAAAGGTTGCAATTTAATTTAAATGCTAACTCAATTAATTGGTTTGTTTGGCTGTATAAAAATACAAGAAATTATTCAAATATGTGACGAGAACATATGTGAAATTATTGATTATTGTTACAAATATGTTACCAACATTGTTCCATTTGTTAAATGATTGAAAAAGACCACAAAGCAGAACGCACAATAAATTGAGGAAAATTAAGCAATGTTTGACTAGCAGTTACTCAGTTATCTATTCAGATTGATTCCCATTTATTTATCTTGGCTTGAAACTAATACTCCCACAGTGGATAACATTTTATGGGGATACAGAATTCCATTGTTTGAGTAGGCAATGGAAAATTGGCACGAACTAAATCAAATCTAATCAAAATGAACCGAGAAATGTTGAAATACTTGCCAAACACACAGCTGCTTGAGATCAGGCTGTGGACGACATTCCTTTGCTGTTTGAATGGTCAATGTTAATGGAATACAAATATGCAAAGTGACGAAGAAATGTTAACCAAGAGTTGATTAGTCAACCTGACGCACATTTTTCACATTCACAATGCAAATTGATTCAAATATTGGCATTTAATTAAATCCAAACAGACGTTACCTGACCTCCCAGAAATGTTGTGGCTAAATCACCTCAGCAATAGCTGTTGCTACAGAAGGCCTTAAAGAACTTCATTAAAATGCCAACAGGATTCGTATAAAACCAGAGCTGAGAAATGCCTTTTGCATTTCATTTTGAAAATTTAAATGGGCAGTTGACAAAGCTTAAAAACCCAAGGCTCACACCACAATTGAATTCCACTTCAATGCCATGTAATTGTTGTCCAGCTGGAAGGTTGCCTGAAGCAGCCCTGCAGTTATTTGCATTCAAATCGCAATTTTTGTCTCATTAGAAAGGCAGGGGCAACGATATCGTGGCCCTGAAAACACGATGGCCCCAACTCCTCCACCCCAATCGCAACTCCATGGAGCCAGACATTCTCGAGTTCGATGTCGCTTAAGTGTCCCAAAGTTACGCCGGCCACACGGCCAAATGAATGCCAACAAGTCAGCCAGTCATTCAGCTGTACAGCCTTCCTCAGTCTCAGTGACAGTCTCACTCTCAGTCCCAGTCTCAGTCCCAGTCTCAGTTTCAGTCTCGCTGTTAGTGTAAGTCTCATCCTTAGTCCAAAGCAATGGCGACGTTATCGCCTGCGGGCCTTAGTTTAATTTCACTTCAATTTTCATTGTACAATTTTCGGAATTTTCGATAAGACAGGGGGAACGGGGGCAAGGTCCTTCTGGGCTATACGAATATTGAGCTAAGGGTTGCTGCTATTGCTGCTGCTTTGCAAACTGATATTGCCTTTTAAGTAAATCAATATCAAATGCTGCGGATTTAAGTTTGCCAAGCCAACAAAAAAAAAAAAAAAAAAAAAACGAAAAAAAAGAAAAAAAAATCAAACAAAAATTGTGAATAAAATTCAGAAAAGAGAGATACATTTAAGCCATGCCGACAATTGAGTGCCCTTACTTAAGTAACACAAACTATTGCCCGTTAATGATGCAATTACTATTGGAGGAAAGTAAGTAACGACAATGTAATGATGAATATAAGAAATTCGTACATTTTAAATAGTATGTAATGAAATTTCTTCAGTGTATCTCCAGATACACTCAAAATAGACAGTTTCGAGGATGTTGCGTTGATTGTTTAAATCAAAAACATTTGATCTACTGAAACATTTATATTCCACCCACAAAATTAACAGCTTTCAATTGCTTATAGTATTTGTGCATTGTGCTAACAATCTAATTAGTATAGACTTACTTATTATGCCAGATAATTTATGGTGCAGTCAAGAGGACCCGACTGATAAAAAGAGCAGCCTATTTGAGGAGCGCATCATGCGAATTTTTGTTATGATGAATGAACAATTTTCTTTTTGGTTGTGTGTGCGTTTTTAATTTTCTAAAGTGAAAAGCAAATTTGTCACAATTTCATTTGCTGTGTTATTGGATTGTGCCGCATTTGATGAAGCTCTGCTTTCATTATATACGGTTTTTCATTTTTTTCTGTAGGATTTTCATTTTTATTTTTTGTGTGTGCGTGTGTGTGTGTGTGTGTGTGTGTCTGTTTAGTAGCGGGGCTTAAGTCGTTGTGTGGCTAATGCTAATAAATTATATGGCAGCTTTCAAATTGAAATCCGCGACGACAACTCAAACGAATTTAATTGAAAAACTGTTTTCGCCGCGTTTTGCATATAAATCAGTCATTCAGTCAGTCAGGCAGGCAGGCGGAAGGCGGAATGGCGGCAGTAGCCTTGGGCTCAACAAACAGCAATTGCATCCAGTGACAGAGTCATACTAGCTAACTACTAGTACTACTACTACTACTAGTAGTAGCAGTTGGTTGTAGTACCCATATGAGTATAGCCTAACGTTAGGCATACCACATGCACGTCGTGCATTTGGGCAAACAAACGTGGACCGTACGGGTCACTGAATATTGAGAGCGTTGTGGGTGGAAGAGAGAGAGAGAGAGAGAGAGCTGGCCACGCCCACCTGACTGCGACAACATGCACAGCTTCCGCGCTCTTTCAATTAGTAATTTGTCGACGAAATTCAGTGCACGGTATGTGCAAATTACGTAGTCGCAAAAGAGGAAAAAAAGATGTAGAAAAAAAAAAACATGAAACAGACGAAATTTATATATCCATCCACTCACTCACTGACATATGAAAAGCCGTTGTAATTCAATTGTGCGAAAGTTAGTCCGAAAAAATAAAAGTATATCAAATATGTGAGTATCAAGAATCGACTATGAGCTGCCCTGTATAAAGGTAGACAAACAACGCTGAGCAAAACATTTTCTCTAAATTTCATAAATGGGGAGTACCTATTACATAGGATCGGTGTTATCTTTCGGCGGCTAATTACATTTGCTGGAAGCTACTATACAATCTTTTGTACATATTCCACGAGCTTAGGGTATTTGAATATTTAAAAAAATAATATATCCTCTACAGAACCTTAGTTTATATCAGTTATATTTGCTTTTGTTCGTTTTTGTGATGTGCAAACATATAAACGAAATATTTGTACATATCTCTTGCGATTTAATTAAAAATCTCTATAAAAACGGAAAAGTTGACGTTAAAAACTTTCTGACTTTTTCCATAAATTGGGTTTAGTGAGTTTACTGTGAAATGTGGTAAAATTTTGTTATGAAGTGCTCAAATTTGTGTGTATATATATCGCTATCGTTATTAGTTTATTGAGTACAAAAGGACATTTATTACCTACATTATATATGTTTCTGCATGTTTTTCATTCAGATTTTTCATAGTCAAAGGTTAAAATGTTTTTTATTTCAAGGTGTAGAGCAAAAGTAAAACTAATAGAGCCAAGAATTAAATAATCAAGCTTTTTATTTTCCTTTTTTCTTTCTCTAATTTCACAGCGCCTAAACGATACATACGAATACAAATTAGATTTTTATATCTGCAAAGAGAACGTCAAAATAAGAGAACGAAATAAACATAATGTTAACTTAACATAGTATTTGCATTGCCTTTGATCGTGAACGATTTAAGAGAGCGCATAGCTATGCCGCATGCTTGCACTCAGCTTTAGGTGAGCTGTATTATGATCCACAACTGAAACGATTTATTTGCCATTAAATGCACATGTAAAACCACACACCGAAATCAAATATTTCTTTCGTCTGCGATATTTTTTGTATGTTTCAAAATGAGAAATATATTAATTTTTGAAGTTTTAAACATAATTTCACATACTAATTGATTGATTTATAATTTATTTCATGCTATGCAATTAGTTTTCTATAAGGATATTGAATATTAAATTTCACGAGCTTAAATTGATATGAACTGACCGTTAATTGAACATAATTTATCCACTCTGCTCACTTTAGCATCCCTTACAACATACACATATACGGGCACACTTACATGGTCGCATAGCTGAACTCCTGCAGACATTTTTGTGTTTCTTTTTGCGTTTCTTTTTTTTTTTTTGCCCAACGATTTGAATTTTTACCCGTTGGATGTGCGGGCTTTAGCGCGTAAACATTATCACGGTCAATGGGTTTTAATTAGTGATTTAGCTGCAGGAAATGACGCAAGTCAAAGTGAATTTGAAATCCCAACAGTTTAGTCCGTTCGCTTGCCTGCTTTTAGGCGCATAATTTGTAGAAATTTTCCATGTTGCTCGTTTTCTATGGACGCCCGTCACACAAAATGAAATGCAATTTGCCGCTGTTTAATTACGCCGCACATTTTATTTCATACGCAAACTCTCCACAACTCAATTTGTATACCAATCGATGGATAAAAGTGCGTGACAGTAGATGTAGAGGTATAGGTAGTTGTAGATGTAGAGATGTTTGCGTGTGTTATGCCAAATGAAATATATATTTAAAAAATATTAGCAGTTCAACTTTCGATACGTTTAATGATATATTCGTTGCTCACTTAATGTTGGGGGAATACCACATTTACTAAGGATATTAAAGTGATAAATTAGAATTCGTTTTGATGCAACTTTTCGTATTATTTCCTTTGTCTTTACCTGAGCAGTGCAACGCTATCATAAATAGTTTGAAACAAATAGAAAGTTCCATTTTACTCCCACACCATTAATCCTATTTGGATAAAGTGCATATTTATGTGCTTCCTTCGAGCAGTGAAAAGGATTGTACATATATATATGTATATATATTGTGTAAAGTGTTGGAAGAGTTTCACTTATTTCTTTAGTTTTATGCGAAATTATGGCACATTAGCAGCATGACGTATTATAACTTTTAGTTGTTGCCTGGCAAAGGCAAAGCGCCTCAAGGCTAACAATAATACTCGTACGCAACTTCATCAGTTTCAAGCATACACACAAGCACACACACACACACACACACATACAGACTCATATGCATATGCACAGCTGCACCTACTCAAACAATATAAGGACGGAAGTAGCAAATAAAATTCAAATTTGTGCCAAAGTGTTTCATGGTCGGAGAGGAGCTACATGCAAATTCTCTGCAGTTGATAGCAAACGCTAATGTGAGCCCATGTAACTGTCTCTGTATGTGTGTATATGTGTGTGTGTGTATGCTTGTGTGTGACCAAGTGCTTCATGCCACTGTTGCATGTGCGCCTGTGCGTTGTGCGTTGCTTGTAATAAATTTCATTCATTGTGCTATTTGCAAGTCCCATATTGCCTTTCACAATACCCTGTATAAAATGGACTTAAGAGCGTATTGAGTTACACACAATTAACAAATATGCTATTAAAGTACTAAGTACTTGACCAACCATCAAATTTGAGTGTAGTTTTAGACCTTATAACTGATCACTTGATTACACAGTATTTCTAAGCCAATTTCTTCAACCTGAATGACTGCTTCTCTCTATCTGTGGAAACAAGTGTGAATTATTGTTTGTGTGGGGTATATATGAGAGGCTCCCCAGCTTGTATACAATATTATTATGCTAATTATCTTTTGAAATTTCAATAGCAATAACAATTCGACTGTTCAATGCAAAGGTATGAGATTAGTTTGAATTTATAAATTAAATTAAGCTGATTGGATTCTAGAGGTATGTTAATTGAATACGACAGATGCTAAAATGTGACAGTTATTTAAACAGTTATTAATACAATATTAATGATTCATTGAAAATTCATGCATACTGATTAAAATATTATTGATTAAACCATATGTGAAGGGTTTTGAAGAAGTTCATAATATTATTTATATATTAATATTTATTTATCTAGTCTCTCATTTTATACACCATTTATACGGATTTGAATTTCCCGCATTAAAATTCCCTATTATCAAATTTGAAATGTGGTAAATAAGAGGCAACGTCAAAATCTGTATTTAAATCACACTGAAAATTTGGCTAATACCAGATGGCGTGGCTTAAAAGTCATGTTATTAATGTTAAGCGCAACATTTTGTGGTGCTTGAATACGTTCTGGATACGGATATGAACAGTATTCGCGATTCAGGAAATCGCTGATACACTTGGTACGCAGCTGCATATTAACAATAATTTCCCCAAATGTGTGGTTACGTTTAAGCCAACAAACGCCAAAAATGCGGCGCAATAATAATTTCCATTGGGGCCGCATTGCGTGTGTGTATGTGTGTGGGTATGTACTATTATTAACATGTACACTATGCGCATACAAACGTGAAATGTCTGGCCAATATACACGGGTTATGCATTTGTACAAATATCCTGAACATGAGCAACAATAACAACGACAAATGTGCGAAACAATAATAATGGCAATACATGTGTATAGTGTGCGTGTGTGTGTGTTTGTGAGTATGCTTTGCTGTGCGTGAATAATGACAAATAACTGCTAGTGTATGTGTGTCTTGGGCCACATTGTTGCTCCTTTTGGTCTTTTGTTGTGGCAATTAAATTAAACTTAACATTTCCCGTTCTCCCCAACACAAAATGTATCGAAAATATGGATGTGATAGAGTCTCGCCCCCGTGGGCGTGGCGTGTCAGCAGCTGCGCCAAGTGGGCGTGACATTCGAAAAAAAAAACAACAACAACAACAACAGCTAATTATGTAGACTACCATAATGTGACTTAAGGGAATACCCAGCAACCGAATATGGCCAATTACAAGCACATTCATTCAAGAGAGGCATGAGTCATGAGTACTTTGTAAGGCTTTAACGATCAGCATATGAATATATTATAGTAATTATATGTACTTTATTCATATTTATCATAAACACAGAATATATGAATTATACATACAAATAAACAAACTTTGTCATAACTTTATGAGCAACAAGTCAGGCAGCTACAGTCGGGGTACGACTATGGGAGACTCTGAACTACAGCACGAGTTTTTGCATTTGTCATATATATATATATATATATATATATATATATACAAATTTCTAACGAAATTTGGTTATTGCTTTCTTTTAAATTCTTAACATTTTCTGACAAATAGGGCAAAATTAATAATATATGTATATATAAAATAAAAGTAATTAATTTATAATTATTAAAAAATGTAATTTGGAATTGTCAGCAGTGGGATTCGAACTCGCGCCTTTGCGGCGTTTCTGGTTGTTGTTGTTCTAACTAAAGCAATTTTGGCCGCACAGCTGCCATGAATCTGGTGATCATCCATTCCTTAATATCTTCTATGTTTATGATCCGATCGTGCTGAAATTTTCAGAAAACGTCCGCCAAGGGACATCCTCCATATGTGCCAAATCTGAAGTCGGTAGCTTCAGTAATACGTTTTTTCGATTTGCGGGGGCGGAAGGGGGCGTGGCAAAAATCTAAAACAAACTTGATCTGCATGCAAACAATACACGTGTTGTCACAAAATTTGGTTACTCTAGCTCTTATAGTCTCTGAGATCTAGGTGTTCATACAGACGGACAGACGGACAGACGGACAGTCGGACAGACGGACATGGCTATATTGTCTCGGCTGTTGATGCTGATCAAGAATATATATACTTTATAGGGTCTGCCACGCCTCCTTCTGCCTGTTACGCACATTTCGCTTTCGTCAAACCTAATAGACTGTGAACTTTTAGTTCAGAGTCTAAAAAGTAAATCCTAGATTACATTTTCAAAGGGGGAAAGAAAGAAAATGAGTTAAAAATGTCTCTTTATTTACTTTAATTTATATAATTGTGTGTAAGATGTGTGTGTGTAAAATGTATTATGCATAAATTCAATTTGGTATTCGCATACGACGCCTTGTCGCATAATTATTTAGAGTTTAAGTGGCATTTGTCTTAAGATTTATTAACCAGCATTCAATTTCCATTAACACTGCAACTAAATAAATATTTTTGTTTTCAAACCTACAATTTATACGCATACGTATTCAAATAGAGAAAACGAAGTTGTATTCTTTTGTGGCCAGGTTGGCCAATGGATGGCAACTATGTAAACAGAGTAACAACAATAGCAACCACAACAATAGCTAAATTCTGGTTTGGTAGCCAGGTAAATAGAATTTAACAATGCACAAAACATCTAAAGCAGTCGGCACTTAAATGAGAAACGATTTTCAAGTACATTTTCAGAACATTCCAATCGAGCAGCAAATAAGTGGGTTGAGTTGACAATTGTCAACCAACATTGATAGAGGCCAACATTTGAGTTGGCCAAATGGATGCCAACATTCAGACATTGTGGTTAATATTTAATAAACTAGCTAACCAAATTGGACTACTTCGATTAAAATGGTATTAAAAGTGTGTATTTGAAGCAAAGTTGTCTTCATATTATTTCATAGCGAAATTCTGATTAGATTATTCAGTTGTACGTTATTAGAATTGAATAAGAGAACTTTTAAATGATTTTTCACTCGAGTAAACGAAATTAACTAAGTCTCCATGTTATTAGTATCAATTAAAGTTTAAACTAATGCATTATACAAAAGTATTCTTCTGTTTGCCATTGTATTTATGCAAGTATGTTCATTTTATGGCTTTACCATGTTTTTGTTTTGGCCATGTTTTGTGCAGTTATTCAATGCTGTAAATATTTGTTTAATAAATAGCCTGCCAAGTCCGTTAGCTAAGCTTGAGAAAGAAAAACATAAAATAACAAGGACACTTGTTTTCAAGTTTTATTATTTATCTGAATTTATAATTCATTATTAGAGTAATTTCAAATGCTTGGCAAAACAAAAAGCGTTTGTTATTTGTCTTTGATAAATGACTGCATATACATTGCCTTAGTTTAAGTCACAATAAATTGTTTGAATAAACAAATAAAACAATTTTCAATTTACACAAATTAAAGCGTTGCTCCGTATCATTAAAATGTATAGTATACAAATATTCTTGATTTGCAGCAAGAAACGAGTCGATATATCTAAAGACTTTACATTTAGCATATCGAGTTTAATTATAAGTTTTTATGCTGTATTTACAAGCGCAACTCTTAAGTTATAATTAACGAGAATTATCTAAAAAATAATACAAGAATAAACTGCATCGGGGCAATTGAAGAGGCACGAAAATGTAGGAGCGGCGAGTTTGTTTGCGTCTTTAGAAATGTATATATATCAGTGCAAATACGCTTTAGGGTATCTAGGAGTTTTGACAAGCCATCATTTTGAGACTGTTCATATAATTTAGTACCGTATAATAGTTATAATTACATTTTCAGCTGACAACCATAAGTAATCGATTTGTACACACATTTAACAAATGTCACCTGAAGTTTATGAAATTGTAGTTTCAGTCGAGAGAACGTTCCCCTTTGACTCGGATATTCGTAGAGTTTTCAAAAGTGTGAAGAAATGTTTCAATTGAGTAGTTTTCTTTTAATATTGACAGTCCATGTATGTGATAGTTATTATGGTAATTCTTATTAATAATGATTAATTATAAATAAGTTCATCAATACTGAGTTGATGTTGCTTTTGAATGCAGATCACTGGAATCATCACAACCATGGTTGGGATTGGGGCGGTGTCTGTAGGTGGGGAGTGAGGCAATCTCCTATTGACTTGTCTGCAGACTTTGTAAGTGAATCGAATATCTGAATGACAAAATATGCGAAATAGTTTTAATAGTTTAACTCTAATTTTCAACTAGACTAATATAAAATTTTCACCGCGGATTATATTTAGGAACTATAACACATTTTTCTATGCTCCATCGAGGCTGCACAATAAAGGATATACTGGTAAGCTAATGAGTGTAGTTATTAGAATTGAATTCATAATGTTTCCTTTCAGCTAGCATGCATATTGGGGTAACAAGGGACGGGCGTTATCCTTCAATAAGCGGAGCTCATCTCAATGGATTATACATAGCAGAAGAGCTCCATTTTCACTGGGGATCGTGGAGTATTCCCGGATCCGAGCATAGGATACGTCGCACACGCTTCGATATTGAAATGCACATTGTCCATCGAAGACATATTTATGCGAACTTGGATCAGGCTTCACGTTACCCCGATGGTTTAGCAGTGCTCGGTGTAATGATTAACATTGTAAGGGTATGTTTTTCTTTACACACATTAAATTTCCTTCTGTCTTTGTTCATACATCTACATCATTCTAGCATCCTCTTCAATTTTCAAGGTTTTCAGCTGTCACAGATCTTTTCCACCAGCTTCCCCTAATAACCCATTATAGGAGCAGCACATATCTATCCGTACGACTAACAATTGGTCACATGCTGAAGGAGTTAAATACAAGATCTTTTTACGCATACGAGGGATCTTTGACCACGCCCGATTGCTCCGAGAATGTGAAGTGGATAGTGTTCAAGAACCCGTTATTTGTACCGTCACATCCAACATCGAACCTGTTTAGGCTCAGAAACCATATGGGATATAATATAGAGGGTAACTATCGTGATATTCAACCCCTCAACAACCGAAGAGTACCGTTAAGCATATCAATATTTTAAACAAATATTCTGTAATCCGCTTTAATTCACATTCCGTAAGAATATTATGTGGATCCCACAGAGCAATATGATCATAATTAGTTAATTAATTCAATGCTTAATGAGCATGTGAAATGCAGCCACAATTTACTTATATTAATTGTTAAATTATTTGACCCACATCCATTTATTATTTTATATTTTTATATTTTCCCAACGAATTCCGAAATTATGAAAGCAAATTAAATCAATCATGAGGCGCATGAATAAATTTTCTGCATTAATAAAGTTTTTTTTTTTATGCAAAACAAAACAAAAGAAATATGCTTGCAGAATGTTGAAAAACGATGAAAGCTTCACAGCATCAAAATATTTTCAAATGCAAAATAATCAAATGAAAATGAAAATTAATTAATGATAAACAAATGCCAAAAGCCAATATAACACACCGGACACAATAATATTTTTGCACCTAAGAGTATATATTTTAATGAAGTTTGTGCGAGGGTTGTGTACAACAGGCGGAAAACAATTTTAATTACAACAGCCATAAATGTTAATTATCATAAGCTGAAATTACTTGGCTACATGTGTGTGTGTGTGTGTGAGCACTCCAGTCATAAGAGCCAGAAGTCATTTCCATTCAAGTGCCACACACACTTGACCGGACAACCAGACAACATCATAATACGATGCAGTTCTACGGATGCTCTGCATAAGGAAGAGTTGCCAAAAGAAAGAGAGAGAGCACGAAAGTGAGAGAGTGCGAGAATAACAATGGCATTACTGTGAATTTAGATTACTTATGATGATTATAGACCAACAGCGTTATGCCAACTTCCAAATGCCAAATGCCAAAGAGCCACCAGAGCCAGCGCAATTCAATGCACAGCAAAGCGCATTGCTTGATGGTTGCTTAACGCTCTCAAATTTAGCATACGAACAGCGAACTCTACTGTCATGAAACTACAAAAAAAGTGGTAAGAATCAGAGAAAAAATAGAGAGAAGAACCAACAGTTTTTGGGGCCGCATAAAATGCAAAAAGCCATTGCACATATTACAACACGTGAAATGTTTGGTAGACTTTTAGTGGCTTGCATTTATTTCTAATTGGCTGAAAGCATAGAAAGCTTTTGGTAATTCAGAGAGAGAGAGAGAGAGAGAGAGAGAGAGAGAGAGAGAGAGAGAGAGAGAGAGAGAGAGAGAGAGAGAGAGAGAGAGAGAGAGGGGGGGGAACAGAGCATGCAGTTAAAAGGAATTGAAGTCCTAAAGTGCCTTAGGCTAGTGCATTCACCTGTTCCATGAGAGGCATACATAATGTTATTATGTTGATGGAGCTGAAACATGCATATACTTGATATATATGCAAGTGGAGCATGTATTATATTCCGCAAAATCTCTATTTTGATGTGTATTCCCCTAGTATGTGTGTAAGGTTTGACACTTCGAAGAAATTTCAATAAAAAAAGGCAAAAACAGTCACAAATGTGTGCAGCTTATTTCTTATGCAGGACAACTGTTCTTCTTGGCAATTCCGTTTCTGTCATGGGGCACTTCAGTTATGATGCCGTTGGCAACATTTGTATCCATTAGGAGGCACTCAGGATGCCTGTCAATGCTAATACCACAAGGTAAGCCGATTGACAGCGGCTCCAAATTATAGCTGCAGTGTCAATAAAAGGAAAATGCGAGAGGCGGAAACTAAATCTAATGTCGAAGTTAAGCGCATTTGCGATACTCAATCAAGTGGCAAACGGATTTGCGATGCATTTAATATTGAGCTTTAAGATTACGCATAAGCAGTGTTTGACCGCAATGTAGAAATGTTGCGTTGCCGTTTGCTGGCGTTGCTGCCGTTGCTGCAGCTGCTTCTTACCAACATAATTAAAATTGTGGCTGAATTATAAATGACACCTGTGGCGGTTGACCGCAGCAATGCAGCGAGCTGTGCGCACATTGCCAACGCGTGAAGTCTGTGGTCTGTGCTCCGCGCTTAAAGCAACCCCTTGCAAATAGTTTACTACACCACAAAAGAAAATAATGCACTGGCTGAACGAGAACCACTGGAACAACTAGTTAAAGTTGTCTGCTGTTTCATTTCATGGTATAAATTTTAAGTGCAACACATTAACGGGCTACAACCCCAAAAAGAGAGCAAAAAGATAACAAAAACAGAGGAAGAGTGCAAGAATACACCTGCAGCTGCCGCCGGCTCTTAGTTGTGGCAGCAACATATGGCCGTGTTATAATTGCCAGGGCGCGACTCCCTACCAACATCAAAATGACTTTCCATAAAGCGACTGCTGACCCACATTTTTCGGTTACATTATTAAAGTGGCGCACCGACTGTCGACTGCCGACTGTCGACTGTCGACCACCGAGCGTATGCAAAAACTTTTCCATTAAGCGGATGTTAAGGCCAAGCCCGTTATGTGCAGCGTCGCAAGCAGCCGGCTTGCCAACCTGGCTAAGTCCAAGTCTCATGCTTGACTTGCACTTATTGTTGAAGGCTGTTTAGCGGCTTTCGTTGTAGTCGCTGTTGCCGCCATTGTTGCTGTTGTTGTTGACTTGTAATTTTTCTACTCGAACGCTCGACTGGGCCACAACGAAGCTATTGTCGCTTTTCTGCCATTTTTACAGTACTAATAATAGCAAGTTCTCTCGACAGCATAATCACTTGTTTTATGCATATAATTTTCAGCATGAACAGCCCTTATCCACCCCCCTGCCCCCCCCCCCGCCGTTTCTTCAGCAACTTATGCCCTTCGGTGCACCACCGTCCATATCTAAATCCATTTTCTAGTGGGAGTATATCCATGGTGAGCTGCTCATAATCATTAGTTGCTTGGCAGGCCATGAATAATGACTTGGCACTTGATATTGGTAAGCAAATAGCTGGCGAAAATTATTAATGTGTTTTGTTGCTATTCACAGTGGGAGTGGCCGTGGAGGCTCTGACCAACTGAAGGTCAGGGAGTCTGGGGTGCATTTAGCGGCTCGGTCCTGTGGCTTACATTAATATGCATAATTTCAAGTTGAAATTAAATGATGACATTTATGTGTATTTTAGTAATTTATATTTACTTTAAACAATTGATTAATTAAGCAAATCATATTTGTTAATTGTTAAATGCTTTAGAAATATTGATAAAGTAAAGCTTCTATGCGTGAAAAAGTGTTTTTTTTTGTAGGATTACTTAATTTTGTTTGCTAGTACGCGCAGCAGATATGAAACGAGTCAATGAGGCGAACTGATTGTTTATAAATAAATAGGATGCAACAAGATGAAAAAGGCGACAATGATACATACAATAAAACGAACTTTAAAATAAATCAACGGAAAAAATGGCAATGGCAATGGCAATCTGTGTGGGCTATATTAAAAATGCATTAAGAAAAACACGTTTGTTTACTGTGTGCGCCGAAAAGAAAATTGGCGCAAAAAGCGACAGATTTTATGACCTGTATATAAAGATATATATATATATATTTATATGTACATATATATATATGTGCAAAGGTATATATGTATGTATATGATGCTGCATTCAATAGCAACGGTAGCAGGTTGTCGAAAATAAACATGCATCAACGTGCCGCACGCACCGCCGTAAACATGTTCGCCGTGCAACGACTCTGGAGTAGCCATGGCCATGGCACGCTACCCGAAACCGACACGACATGCCACTCATTTCAAGTAGCCGCCCACTGCCATGCCTCCAATGGCATATAGTAACGAGAAGCGAACCTATATACCCATATACCCATATACCCATATATCCATATAACCCACGTTCATTGCCACCAACAGCCCCCCTTTTGCGAAGCTTAACTCACAACTCACAACCAGCAACGGCACACACTCTCACACACATCACTTCATTCAGCAGCAAATTGAATAACAACATTTTCCATTTGCTGCATATTTTATACGGTGATTAAATTAAAGTTGCAACGTGCTTCTAGAGCATCAGCCATACTCAGCAATACTCGGTTAACTTGTAGAAATGCAAAATGCCAGTGCTAATGCAATCTATGTTTGTATGATTTACACACTTAAGTTTATGAATAAAGTAGTTTACATATGTTTAAAAATAGAAAGATATGTTTATTGAAGACTTTTAAATATGCATTGTAAAACAGGTAAAAACCTTTAATATATATTTGATATGAAGCTTGTTAAAATTTCTAGGGCAAAATAAGTTCTTTGCCGTCTTTTATTTTATTTGAATGGTTCCATGTGAAAATACTTTTTTACTTTCTTTTTACAGATTTTTTGATTCATTATATTTATTGTAAATAAATTTTAAAAAACGAATTCAATTAATTCATGTATCAGTATAACCTTTTTCATGGAGCATCAGTCGTTGGGAAAAACTCGCGGGGAATCATGGCATATAATATGAAAGATATAAATTGGCAAATACCTTTTGATTGCTAGCAACAAATAAATAAATAAATATGCGGCTTACAGTGTCCCACGTTGTACAATGCACAACTTTTTATGCCCCATACGACAGTACAAGGAAGAATATTTGTTCGTTTTATGTTATGTTTTTTGTATAAATAATAAAAAAGAACAAAGCATAACTTTTTGTTTTATTTTATCAGAGATTAAAAGATTTCAAAGATATTCCGACCATATACAAGTTTAGTTGCTTTGCTGTCTTGCGAAATTAATATCAGAATATTGATAAAATTCCCCATAGTCAACAGTGAGTATTATTTATGCACTTGTGTGTTTCTCTTTTGAGGGTATGTGTATTATAATGCCACTGTAGAAGCACACTATCCGGCTTATGATTCACAATATCCCGATCAACAACAGCAGCAATTGCAGCCAAAGTTTAAAAATAACAAAGTCATATGAAAATATGTTATTCTGGCACTGCAATTTTCTTTGACCAAAAATGAATTGATATTCAAGAAATGTGTTCGACCAGAAGGTATCCTGTTAACTCCATATTCACAATTGTACGTTGAGATCAGCAGACTTGTAGATTCTTGCCATGAATATGAAATCGTTCTGTATTAGAGTGAAATGCTTTACAAACTTATATTTAAGTGGTGCATAAGTCGCTTTTGCATTTAATGAATGAAGAGTATAGAAATTTAAGCAATAATTTAAATCTAACTATGTTTTGTTTATAGTTCAGGGTTTATCTGTATGTTTGGTCAAACAAGTTGGGTTAAGTGTATTTTTAAATTCTATGAAATTCGAGCAGAACGAAAGCTATCTTTGGATGCACAAACAGCAATAATGCACCCAGCATATTTATAGTGAAACTTCATTAAACTGCATTAAATATGCAGTTATGCTTTGGCATGAAATTCGAATTGAAATCAAATTAATTATACGCAACAATGCAAAGCGATTTGCAAATTATACAATTCGCATCGTGATTGTAATAAAATTAAATTCAAATTACAAAATTCACAAATTTTCACAAACGTTCTATGCAATTACATCCGAGAATGTGTGTACGAGTTTATCTATTTTTTGACTTGCACAAACATTGTTCATTTATATAATTAAATTCAATGAGCTGCAAGCTAAATTTTTAATATACCAGATTCGTAATTGTTTTAAGCCGACAGTAATAAAATACCAACGGAAGGTGTGGATTTCAATACCCTATAGTTTCATAAATAAAAATTAAACATATATTTATGTTCTGGCACATTAAATATACTTGTAAATAGCGTAAACAATGGTACTTGAGCTTCACCATACGGTAGAGCACTCTTAACCACTATTTGGGTATATTTTATGTTTGTGTTTACATTTGTTGATTTTCTTGCGCTTCAATTGATCAGCAAATAAATTATGTATGCATTTTATCGTTTCCACTGACATGCGGTTAGTGAAAACTATAAAAATCCTTTTACTTCTGCACAACAATTTATGAGCAGAATAGAATTACATAGTTGTGTTTCTGTTTCAATGAAGTGATGCTGACAAAAGTTTGATTGGTATTTCAAATACTCTGAATTATTCACTTAACTTGTTGGTTCACTATTTTCATTATTCAATTAATTTTATAAAATGTCTTGTTTAGAAATGATTGTATATACAATTTTATTTGCTGTATACATTTTTGAAGAGCATTCCATATTCAGTGTGCTGAAACACTCAGTTGCCAATTTGTTGTTTACAATTTGTATTTGGTTGTGCATAATTTACGCATAATTATTGATGGCAAACAAAGCGGTGGATACAATTATTTGACTCGACCCACTTAAAATGCAATACGTGGGTATCTGAGTAGTTTTTAGTGGGTAAACAAATTGAGTTTCCATTAAATATTACTCGCATTATCAATTTGCCACACATTCAGCTAATTTTATTTAATTGCATATTAATTTAATGCTTTGCTTTGCCCATTTATTTTGTAGCATGCTTTTAGAGCGACCACCGACCACTTGACAGTACAGAAGGCAGAAGACACTAAAACACTCTTGCTTTCAGCTGTTTGGTTTGGGGATGGGAGTGGAGGTAGGGAAGGGGAGGGGCAGTCAGTGAAGGCAGCAGTTCCTGTCCGTGATTAATGTGCCGCAATAATGTTAGAGAAGCTTTAAAGCAAAGCAAAGAAAACCAAAGAAAGGGGGAAATGGCTTAAAAGTAACACAAGCACACACACACACACACACACACACAATGTGCAACGCCATTTTCTTAGCTGGCAAATATTTTTGTCTGCTCGCAAAATATTTAACACA
The DNA here is from genome assembly GCA_035042075.1 of Drosophila macrospina. Classification (NCBI taxonomy): domain Eukaryota; kingdom Metazoa; phylum Arthropoda; class Insecta; order Diptera; family Drosophilidae; genus Drosophila; species Drosophila macrospina. The sequence goes on along the minus strand of JAWNLW010000397.1, from coordinate 784,799 downwards.
ATGGCCATTAATGGCTGTTGCCGCTGCTAAAATTCTTCTATATAAGTAAGTATATATATATATATATATATATATATATATATATATATATATATTTAAGTTTTTTCTTTGTATTTTAAACATAACAAACGATAAATTAGCAGCTGTCCGGCAGCGCCGAGTGCTTGCCTGCCACACTAATTGCAAGTGCAGGCCTTATAAATAAACCCAACTGCCGCCGCCTCTTCGATCTCCGCCTTGCCACATTAAAGTACGAGCTGTAGCCGTTGAAGGACTCGTTCACATCAGCATTATTATCATATGCTTTTGTGTTTCATACTTTTTTTAATTAATTAATTATGTTAAGTTTTATAATGCGTAGAAAAGTTGCGCAAAAGTTTTGCAGTATGCCACAAAATATTGAAAATTAAGACGCAGCCACGCCTTTTGTTTTCAAAGTATTACTTTATTAAGTGGCTGCCTTCCCACACATGCACACACAAACATCTGAAAGACAACAACAACAACAACAACAACTTTTATGTGGGAAAGTTTAGTGCCTTGGCCGTATGCTCGTCTTGTTGGGCTCACACATTTTAAACGTTTTTATGGATATTTTACGCGCACCACCACAGGGCGTATGCGCAATGTGGCAAGTTTCAACAAATTTATATGAAAGGTGTATGCATATATGATGCTACAACTAAATAATAACGATTTGTAATGCATCTGCATGTCATATGTGATAGCTTGTCATATATTGAGCTGAAAACGAACTTAAGCCACATTTAAATCCAATCACATCAAAGATAATTATAACAGAGCTTATACTGTTTGCCTTTGGAGGGGGTGCTTGTTAAGTGCGTTTACCTTCAACGAGACAAACAAATTGAGGTCTAAGTGTTTGGCGAGAGCGCGTTGCCAACAATTGTCGATAAATCATTACATGCCAAATGCTTTGCTGTGCTTTGCATGTGTGTGTGGATTGTGTCTACGTAAATAGGTAGTGTTTGTACACACACACACACACACGCAAACACACACATACATTGAGATCGGCAGGCTGGCACTTGAATAAACATAAATGCATGACGCTTATGTAAAAAGCACCCAACGGGGGCACTTATCAAAAGCTGGGGCAATGTATACTCTTCTACTTGCCATCTCCCGGCTGGCGGCATGAGTGATTGTTCTGCATGTGTGTCAGCTATAGTGCAGCTATGTGTAAGTGTGCTTATGCGTGTGTGTGTGTGTGTGTGCGTGTGTGCGTGTGTGTGTGTGTGTGTGCGTGTGGCTGCTGTCATGAGCTACTTTGACAGCTATTGTTTGGGCTTGCCAGCCAACAGAGCGTTTCGTCTCTTATACTCGCATAGTATGCTCCTCCTGGTCATATCAGATGACAATGGCAGCTTTGAGCTCACAAACGCTTCAGGCGTTATGTAAATTTGCGGTTGAGAGTGTTTTCTTTCATTTACGTGTACATGTGTGTGCGTGTGCGTGTGCGTGTGCGTGAGTGTGTGTGCATCTGTGTGATTTGCTGTTAGTGACTTGCCAGTGTCAAGTCGTCAAACAGGTGTACGTACAATAACTCAAGATGCAGCAGCATCAACAATCATCCAGCCAACAGTTTCAGTCTTTAATTCAAATGAAAATTTATTAAAGCCCTGCAACATCAACAACAACAACCGCAAAAACAACAACAACAACAAACAACACAAGCAGAGTAAAGGGCACACAGTATGGTTGTGTGCGTGTGTGTGTGAGTGTGGCAACACCCACGGCGCCAAATGCCAAAGACGTGGGCGCTGTGGCTCAACGCGTTTATGCCTCAATAAGCTCATGATTAATAGCTCGCCTCAACGGTGTTATAATGAGCAAAAGGCAACGACCAAAGTAAAGCTGAGTAAAGCATAGTAAAGCACAGCAGAGTTGAGAATGAGATGGAGCTGATCCCAAGGAAGTCTTCGTTTGTGGTTGCTCAACATCATGAACTACAGTCATGGAAAACAGGGAGAATTGCGAATTGATTTTAAAATGAAACCATTTCGAATATTTATATAGAAAACTAATTAAATAACATATTAAGTGGAAAATATATCGAACTGTATTTTCAATATAAATATCATAAATACCATCAAATGAACAGCAGCTCAACATTTGTGTTGCTGAAATGTTGAATTTAAATGTCATTGCTCGCATTACGCATACGCCGCATTAGAGATTAGACGAAAGCGATGTTGTGCCCGTACTCGCTGCCGCTTGAATATTTTTTGAAGTACTCGGTGTGCTTTGAAGGATTTATGCAAATATTCAAGATGCCATCGTCATCGTCATCGCCGTCGTCATCGCCGTCGTCAGCATCAGCATCAGCATCAGCGTCAGCGTCAGCGTCATCGTTGGCATCGCTTAGCGCATAACTTCACACACGGCTAAATCATCGGGAGTTGGGTACACCTTAATGCTTTTACCATTACCATATGTCAGTAGTATGGATGACTGGGTGGTGGTACTCGACTCCTGCCAGTTTGTTTGTTGATTTTGCGTTTTTCGGCTTTCTCGTTTTTGTTTGCCTTACTGTGGGCTCCTGGCCGAGCCACTGGCGGCTTTAATGTTACGTGTAAATGCGCATTTCCGTTTCCTGCGTCAGCCTCTCGCACTACATCACTCTCAAGGACGCCCTCTCCACGCCTCGACTCCTGCCCCTCCTGCTCAAATTGCGCATATGGCATTTCGGGCGGTTTGTCAAAAAGCCAACTGTTTGACAGGAAGTTGCGCCAAGTATTTTTCAGCCTATTTGCATTTGACTCAAGCATATGACAAACTTAAAAGGATCTTCTAACCTCCCAGCCAACCCACTTGACAAGCTAAGTAATTATGGTAAATAGTTGAAGCATGCCGCAGTCAAGTAATATCACAAAAAAAAGACAAAGCACTGAATATCGTTCAATTTCGTGATTTCATAATATGTTTTCCAATTTGGAAATAATAAAGTCTCTTAAATGATTTGAAGTACTTTTCGTATTGCATATTCGTTTTCTGACAATAGCCATATAAAAACATGTGGACCAATCTCAGTAAGAATAAAAGTATTCTGATAATTCTGATGATATCACAATTCTATTGAACTGTACATATTTAAGTGGTACAGATCATTAAGAAAATAGAAGAAAGAAGAAGGCAATATGTCAAAGCAACAAAAAGTTGCAAGCTATACGAAAATGTGAAAGAAGAAAAGAGATAAAGCGCTTTGCTGACGTTAAGATCCACTGTTATAAGACTTGCATGTATGTATGGCAGCTCACTGCGGATGGCATCCACAGCATTCACTGTGATCAACACAGAGTCCACAGCATTGGAGTCCACTTTAGTTGTACTTGGCGGTCAAGGTTTTTCGGAGAATAGAATTCGTCTTAGGATTAATGGAATTATTATTATAATACTATAATACGATAAAATTTAAATATTAAATATTATATTAACCTGCCACTGTGCATAAATAGATAAGTTATCAATAAAATGAATGATCAATTTATTATTTAATTTAGTTTAAGTTTCATTCCAACTTGAATGATTCTAATCAAGCATAAGATGTTTAGTCGCTGGATTAAGACATTTGCTTTTTCTTTAGTTTCCAAGAAGACTATTTGAATTGAGTTAAGCATTAAGACGCAGCTCCTCTGTTGTGTTCCTCTGGGCTCTTGACAATAGAGACTCTCTAGCGCAGTTGTTTTTCGCTTCTGTTTGCATCATTAAACTAATTTAAATTTACTGTTTGAATGCCTAAGAGTTCAATTTGCTCGTGTTTTTTTTTTTATCGCCATTGAGAAATGTTTCCTCTCGTCGTTACTTTCATTAGCAGCCAAGTTGTTTTTTCATGTTGCTGCTTGTGTGCACTTCCTGTGCTAGAAATTGAATTACAATGTTGTCGCTGCAGTAGCTGCATTTGTGCTGTTTTTGTAGCTGTCCAGCTTTTTGTGGGTAATCAAATTATGGGGTATTTTTTTGTGTTTACTTCTTTTTTGGCTGCAGCTGAAACTGTTTTCGTCCCCCATCCATGTATCTGGTTAGTCATTTAAGTTACTTTTTATAAAAGTACGCATACGAAAATAATGTGCGCCTACTACAAACTGTTTGTGGATATAGCCTGGAGCTGTTCGCTGTGATTTTTTGTGCCACAAATTGCATTTGATGGCCAACTGCTGCTCTGCCACCGAAGTTACTGTCGTCCATGGCCAAAATGAGTTATTAATTGAGTTATTAGTTCAAATAGCGTTGCACAATTTGCTTAACAATTTTTTCAGTAGAACCATTTTTTTTTTTGAATTAACTTAATTTATTTCTCCGATATTTTATTGAATTTAAAGTATTTTAATATAATTTATACAGTAAATTTGATTGCTTGACTAAGGAACTATTTTTTACAAGTATCGTTTATCATCGATATAATTAAGCTAATGGCATTAAAAGTTGTGTAAGGTTTGCATCATACTGCGCGATTAATTAGTATAAATGCAGATAAATGAGCTCAATCGAAAACTTACTCTCTCTCTACTCGACAATCTCAATGTTTTTTGTGTAGCACATCACTTGAATTAATTTCAATTATTACCGTCACAAAATACTCTTTGGATTTTGTATTCATGCTTCATCTGCTTCCGCAAGAAGGGGAAAAGAAAATACAAAAAAGAGCGAATAAATAAATTGATTCGAAAGAAAAGCCATTGAAGAGAGTTTTGCAAGCTGCGTTCAAAAGATAAATCTTCTTGCTTGGTGCGTCAGTCGTGCACTTTTCATTTGTTATTTGCGCAATATGCACGTAAATCGCGATTTCAACGGCTAAATATTGATTGAATGAATGAACTCAATATGCATGCAAGCTACGTACCTTCGTACCTTCTCCGGCGTATAGAACCTGACTATCGAAGTATCAACAGCATATATGCAGTTGTACGAATGTATAAATATCTATCTGTCTATCTATCTATCTGTATATGTATGTGTACTGAGTGTGTGCGTGTGGGTATGGCAGTTAGTAGGCAATTGAAACGGGTGAGCTGTATATTGGCCCGCTGCAGGCACACACACACAGACACACACACACACAAACACTTACACATAGTCGTTAAGAGAGACAGAGTTGCATTTCGGGTCGGGTTATTGCAATGAAAATCTCTTTAAGCTAGAAAATGCAAACTGCATTTGGGCTGCGGTGAATGGGGCCGATCAGAGCAGGCCGAGCAGGTTGCGGCTGTCCACTTGAAACGCGCTCAAAATCATGTTACCTGCACGTTTTGGCCATCTATTTTAGCCATAGTGTACACCCAGAGCATGTTGCCTACATTCGGGAGCTGCGGAGAAGGGCAACTCGTGTTATTGTAGCACTGAACGATTTATTGAAAAGTGAACATACTCACACACATACACATACACTTACATACACACACACACACACGCGCTCACAGAGTAATACAAACAGGCGAGCTACATGAAAATGTGTGGATACATTGAAAAGGTGTGCGAGTGTGCGGCGATTGTGTGAGTGTGTGTGTGTGTGTGTTGGAGTCTTTTTGTACAAGTTTTGGCAGCCGGTCGACGCTTGAGTTTCAATTGATGCTGTGGTAACGCTTTATTTTCATTGCCGTACCAGTGGCAGTCCCAGTTCCTGTCCTATTCCCATTCCCATTCCCATTCCCAAAACCCAAACCCAAACCAAGCTCCAGTGTGATTGCCATTGCCACTCTATGACGATGTTTTAGTTGCCTGCGGCTGCTGTTTCATTGCTGCATGACAGCATTCCAGCAATTTAGCATTGCAACATTTCTACAGTTATTAACTGTTCTTAGAAGCAGCTAAATATCAATTACTTAAGCTATCTACGTGCAACTGTGCTGCAACTCTGAGCTTACTGGTTGCAATTTCATTCAGAAACAAAATGGAAGCCAGAAGCGCAATATGAAAATGCCATCAATCGTGATGCATGTGGCATATGCAAAACTGAAATTGCATACAAGTTTTATTGCTTATCTCAAAATGTTCATATACACAATATCATTTCAATAGATTTAGCCAATTTGTCAATTTTAAGTCTTATGCAATTGCCAATTAATTTTTCCATTTTTGAAAACTTTTCAACTAATTATACAAGCTTTTACACAGCTTAAGCCAATTACAAGAATATAAGCTCAAAGGAGCTCTAAAAGTTGTCTTAAATATTTGATAAAAATATAAACAGAAATCAAAAATATTTTTAATACATATATAAGGAATTGCAACTAAAATTCCATTTACAAATTAACGAATATTTTGTTACTCAACAGAAATAGATTAGATAGATTTTTGTTGAATTAATGTAGAGGTGGAAGTCTAGTACAATGAATTTGGGTATCTTTAAGAAATATAGTGATAAAAGTCTGTTGTAATGCTGTTTTTCTTATTTTTTTAAACTAATTAGGAGTGCTTTATGTGTAAGTGTAAATTGCTCTAAAGATCAACAGCTGATAATATGCCATTACTGGTCCTTGCCTACAATTGGTCAAATACATTGATTTAAGAGAACAAAAATGAAGCTTGTTCTCTCTTCGTTCAGAACGCCATTGAATGTTAGGAACACGCTCAGCTTAGGCAATGCGTTACGTGAGAGAGAAGCGTTAATTTCGTCGTAATCTCAAACTTACAAGAGCGACAGAGATGGCTAGCTATAGCACTGCAAGCAGATAGATCTTTCGGTGGATTGGTTGTTGAGTCTGTGAGAGGGGAAACAAAGTTTACAAGTTCATTGGCTTACTACAGCTCAGTGCTATGGCACGCAAAAGTAAAAGCAAAAACAAATTAAATGCTCATGGATGTTTCGATTATTACTATTCAACTGTCAATATGTTTTCTATCAATCTATGTGATAATAATCTAAGCTTTTAAAAATTGTAGCGAACAAACATATAAACTAACAATATTTATGATTTAGCTGCTTTTGTATGCAGTTGTATTCATTTTAAATGCGAATTGAATATTTAACTGGTCTTTAAATAAAATAACGTTTATTTTTTATCGTCCGTTTACTTTGTTAGTGCAATAAATTCGCAGATTTAGTTAGCAGCTAAATTACGATCATACAGAGGCTAAGCCCCAGCCAGGCGACAGGCAAAGGCTAAAGCTACAGCATATGCATATTGTCAGGGCAACAACAACTGCAGCAAGATAAAAGAAACTATACAAAAAACTATATAAATATGCAAAACAATTAAAAAGAACAGCAAACTAAAGTTTTGAAGTAGTCGACAAGCAGATACCTTGTGCTTAATATATAATTATGTGATTAAGTTTGTACATTCCAACTCTTTAAATGAATCTTTACACATATATGTATATATACTTGTATAATTCGGAGTGCTCCAAAAATTTACTTAACGGTGAGAAACACGATTCATGCAATTGTAATGGATGTAAGGTATAACAAGCGCAAAGTAAACAAACACACTCTATATAGTATTTTTGTTGTTGTCAATAAAACAAACAAAATGGTAGGCAAACACATGCACACTTACCTATGTGCTTACAAACACACACACACACGCGCACACACATTGACTTGGCGACATGTTAGAACATTTACACGCACATAGGCAAACAAAGGATCTGGATCCTTATGTGCTTTCAACTTTTTGGTATTTTGGCTAGAATCCGTACTTGACATTGTTTGTGTTTGCTGTTTGTTGCTCGTTTTTTAAGTTTTTCCTTTTAGTCGCGCTGTTTCTTTCACACTCTCTCTCTCGCTGTCGCTTTCTCGCTCTCTGCCTATTTAAAATAAATATAAATATTGCGCAACTTTATGTTTTACAACCTGTCATACAGATACATATGAATATATACGTATATACATATATATGAATGCATATGTATTTATTTTTTATCGCTACATTGTGTAAACATATATAAATATTTCTTTTTATTATTGTCGTCGTTGTTGAGAACTTCTATTTGTTATATTTTTTTGTTTTTTTTTTAGTTTTCTTTTTGTGGTTTTAGAATTTTATAGCAGCTTCATGTTTGGCTCTATCAGACATTTATAGGACATCCAATTTCATGAGTAACTTAAATATTTACATTTAACTTAAATATGCGTATTTTCGCATAAATTACAAAATATTTCGCATACATGTTCTGTTCGTGTTCCACGCGATATATATTTGCCATTTACATATATATATATATACATACATATATATATACATATATTGTATGTGTGTATGTGTATAACAATTTGATGACATTGTTGTAATAAAATTTATTAGATTTTGCTTGTGGCGTCTCTGTGTGCTAAGCTCGTTTGTGCAGCTCTTTTGCTGTTGTAATTTACTTTTTATATGGGATAGCTTTTTGCACATAAACTATAATAGCAAATGCCATTGGGGATAAAGCAGTTCAAAAAGGGTTCTAAGCTTTTACCCCAGATTGTATGTGAGTTGGACCATGTGACAAACTTCAGGTCAGCTATGCAGCAGGAATTGTGTTTAAGTCTTCAAACATTTCACATTTTTATGTTAATCAAGCTCTTTTCATTTTTAAATAGATACTAATTTTTGGATTTAGCTTTATTTACGCTTTCTTTCATTTCTAATAGACGTCAAATTTGAATAAGAAATGTGTACAAATTTGACTTTTATTTAATTGAAATTTTCCAGTGTCAATGCAGAAGTTGAAGCACAACTTTAACGGAAATGTCAATTTGTAGCTCAAAGAAACTTAACCAACGAAAAAGAGACTGTGACAGAGAGGCAGAGAGAGAGAGAGAGAGAGAGAGTGAGAAAGAGAGGAGAGGTAGATAGAAAAAGTGAGTAAGTCTCTGAAGCATGAAACTCGGCTCTAAGCCAAATAAAGCTATGGCCAAAATCAAACGAAACAAAAAGCGTTGACGCAAAGAGAAACATTCGTGCAATGCAAATGCGTGGACCCATAAGAGGCTGTGATCCGGACGAGGAAGACCGCATAAAAGAAAGGAGAGAAAGAAGGTTCAGGTTGAAGTTTGTCAGGTTTGGTCATAGTTGCCTTTAATTCAATCATCATCAATAAGTTGGTGACAACTGCAACGGCTGGGCAGGTTCTTGGCAAATTAACTTTTCATTGTCTACTTTATAAGCAAATATAATTAAATGTCTTGTAGAGGGGGCTGAAGAGAACCTGCTGAAACTTAAACAATTGGTGGCTGCAATCGCTGCAGCAACTGCACAGCTCAATCCAACAAAATTAAAAAAAAGGCGGCCAAAGTTAATATTTGTACAACTGGACAATTGAGATGGCAACGTGCGTTAGTTCAGTTACTGACATTCGCCTTTTCCTTCCCCCCTTCATGTTGCTATACGTAGGCTAAAGCACAGTCCCAGTCCAAAGTCCCAGCCGTACATTACGCGAACTCAAACCCCGAGACATCAGAGACTTGACTCGACTCGGCTCGGGGTCTCTCCTTGAGAGCGAACTAGAGTAATGTCGTGGGAGCCAAAGATAAATAACACTTAAGGAAACGGGGGGAAGCGAGAGAAACAATTTGCCGTTTGTGCTTTGAAAAATGCATGAGCCAAAGTAAATGGAAAAAGTTGCCGAGTAACAACGGAACACACAAAACAACGCAGCGAGTGGGGCACAAAGGAAGAGAAGAAGAGACGCAGAGAGTGTGTGTGAGAGAGAGAGAGAGAGAAAGAGAGAGGGTGTGGTGCTAGGAGGCTGGGAATAGTTTTCTGTTTTAGGGCGGGGGCGACTACAAAATATTGCGGTCTGCTTTTAGGCGCAATTTGACATTTTTAGCATTTGTTCGTGTCGAGGCTGACGACCAGTCGTTGATTTTTCATCCGTTCAACTTTTTAGCAGCTTTATTTATATGTCGCTTTATTTGCTGACAAGAAATATAGACAATATATTGCAACAAGCACACACACACACACACATACACACAGGCGCAGATAGACATGACAGTGGCATGTCACCGCCGACACTTAACATGCCCGTAGACAGTTATTAGGGTCATTGCAACAGCGGCGTTGAGATCCCCCGGCAAAGGGCACCCCGATAAGTTTCGGCTTGTCGTTCTTGTTGTTCTTCTTGTTGCCCTTTTCATTTCTCTGTTTTTGATATGGCTGCCAGAGCTACGCTATATGCGTGTGTGTGTGTGTGCGCGCGGAGTGCTGTGTTTTAGAGTTTTCCTGCTGCTGGCCGAAAGTATGTTACAATTTATAGCGCTATGCGCCTAAATGTAAACATTGAGTTTATAGTGCTCCTCTTTGGGTTTTGTGTGTGTGTTTGCTTTGTATTTTTTATATTTTCTGGCATTCAAGTGTCTTTGTCAATGGCGTCAGGGGAGAATTTACATATGACACTCCCAGAGTGTCCCTAACTCTTTACATATGTACAAACATGTGTGTGTCTGTGTGTGTGTGTGTCTGTGTGTGTGTGTGTCTGTGTGTGTGTGTGTGTGTGCGTGTGCCGCAAGCTGTTTAGTGCTCCTTTGTGCATAGGGCTTGTCTACTATTTTTAGTAAATTGTATTATAGTTTTAGTGCTTCAGTTTAGCTTTGGGTTTTCTGTTGCTTGTTGTTTGCTTTTTTTTTGTTTTGTTTCTTTTTGAAGGGTTTTTTGATGTTGCAATTTCACGCTTGGCAACTTTGTTCTTGCCTCCTGCGAATTCCCAATCTCTTGAGCTGTGCGTCCTTCGGTCAGTGGCTTTTGCTGAAAAATTAGTTAATTTGCTTGCACTTTAATAGCAGCACAGCAAAGTTGATCCCCACTTTTGGCCATTTGAAACAGATGAGCGTCGCAAATAGGCTGGCAAATTGATGCGGTTTCCTTTTTCCTTCTTTTTTACTTTAAATTGCGTGGTGGCATTCAATTAGTGTTGAGTTAGTGCGACAGATAATCTTTGTTATATTGTGTTACATTATTGACTTTTGAATTCAATCATTCATATGATATAGTTTAAGGAAGCGTGATTCCGTGTGCAATGAATACAACATTTCTTATACGTTACGATACTTGGAACTAAACATCTATCTGTGCATTTCCTGATAGCACAAAGCTCTTAGTGCGCAACAATCTGAACGCTGAACAGTGGCAGTTCTCCGGAGAGTTCACACGCAAAAAAGAACACTTGTAGCAACTTTTGTGCGTTATCAAATGGCTAACAAAAAGGCATACAAACATACAAAAAGAAAACATTGTAAAAAAAATATAACTAAATTGACTACCAACAGGTTTGTTTTTTGTTGGGTATAAATATTGCAGTTGGGCGTTGGCGTTGGCGTTGGCGCAATTGCGGCAGTTGCAGGTTGGCAAACTGGCAAGTTGGCTTGACTGTCTAACGTTGGCACAATGCAAACAACTTTCAAAACGCAACACTACAGAAATTCATTTGCAAGCGAAAATAAAACTTTTACATTTAACTGTGTAAATTTTAAAACATTTTTTGAGCGCTTTTTTACGCTGCTGCCATTGGCATCTCTGCCCCTTGCCCCAGCCGCTGTCGCGCCACCCGCCACCCGCCGTCGTCGTTGTCGTCGTTCTAGGCGTAACTGTTTTTAGACTCTGAACTAAAAGTTCAAAGTCTATTAGGTTTGACGAAGGCGAAATGTGCGTAACAGGCAGAAGGAGGCGTGGCAGACCCTATAAAGTATATATATTCTTGATCAGCATCAACAGCCGAGACGATATAGCCATGTCCGTCTGACCGTCTGTCCGTCTGTCCGTCTGTATGAACACCTAGATCTCAGAGACTATAAGAGCTAGAGTAACCAAATTTGGTGACAACACGTGTATTGTTTGCAGGCAGATCAAGTTTGTTTTAGATTTTTGCCACGTCCCCTTCCGCCCCCGCAAATAGAAAAAAACGTATAACTGAAGCTACCGACTTTAGATTTAATTCAGATTTGGCACATATGGAGAATGTCCTTTTCCGGACGTTTTCTGAAAATTTCAGCACGATCGGATCATAAACATAGAAGATATTAAGGAATGAATGATCACCAGGTTCATGGCAGCTGTGCGGCCGAAATTGCTTTAGTTAGAACAACAACAACAAGAAACGCCGCAAAGGCGCGAGTTCGAATCCCACTGCTGACAATTCCAAATTACATTTTTTAATAATTATAAATTAATTACTCTTATTTTATATATACATATATTATTAATTTTGCCTTATTTGTCAGAAAATGTTAAGAATTTAAAAGAAAGCAATAACCAAATTTCTTTAGAAATTCGTATACATATATGTATATATATGACAAATGCAAAAACTCGTGCTGTATATGTATTGATGTTGCCGACCGTGCAGTATGTAAGGCGGTGGCTCAAGCTGTAGGACGTACGATTTGCGTGTAAGAGGTCTGCGGTTTCGAATCTCGGTGCATCCCAAACAAAATTTTAATGTTTTTAAAATTTTATAAAAGCAATATATATGCACAAGACGCGTTTTTAACTACCAATTGATTTGTCAGCATAGTTTTCATAATAAGCATCATCTCAGTAAAAACAGACGCGCGCGCGCTGTACAGTTACAGTTATACGTGTATACACAGCAACGCGCAAAAAAAGGAACGGTTGTTTGTTTTCCTTTCGCTCTTGCGCGTTCACTCACTATTGCTGCTCTCTTCCAAGAACGAACGATAATGAGTTGAACATTGCTTAAGCTTATTTGGCTTTAAATTAGTTTTATATTTGCTTTATTTTTTTTGCTTTCCCCGATTAGTTCAGAGTCTACCACAGACGTTGTACGACTGTAGCTGCCTGACTTGTTATTTATTTATTTGGCGTCGTTTTTGTTGCAAGTTTCGACTGTCAAACACAACATCAATTTGTACAAAAAATAAGCAGCGACAACTTTTTCTTGTTGCCGCTTGCTTTGCTTTATATAAACTGCTTTTGTATTTTTTTTTCGCTCTGTATAAATGGAATACAAATATGTGTGTGTGTGTGTGACTTTGGCTTGTGGTTGGGCGTGTGTGTGTGTGTTAGAATAACAATGCCACATTAAAAAGTCACATTGCTGCTGATTTATTTTGTAAGTCCAATCCGTTTTTTTTTTGGCACGGAAAAACGTGAGAGAAAATGCAAAACATTTATGAGCCGTAGCATTCGTAGGCGTATACTTAATATTGAAAGAGTTCATTGCTTCGTGACAGTTTGATGCTATATATCTTGTTTACTTGTTAACTGTTATAGTTTGCAAAAGTAAACGTTAACATTGTTCATTGTTTGTACTTCTCTTGAGTACTAAACTAATTGGTATTGACTGCATGACATGATAAGAAAATTGCACAACTTTAACTTAGACACAAAAGATTTAATTTACTTCGAATTTAATTGTAGCATATTTTGCTTGTTGAACTGATCCTTTTCTTATATTTATATTGTATTATATAATATTTACCCCACCACTTAAATCGATTTTAATTAAAAATCTTTAATTTCAAATATTTCTCTTCTGTTTTTATTTTTTTTTTGCAGCATCGGCAGCTGTTTTGACCCTTGTTGTAAAACTTATGCACTCGAAAGCTGTAGCATTTTTATTATTTCTTGTTGGCAGCAGCGAAGGAGAGCAAAGTTTTTGGCCACAAGCTGAGAGCGGCAAGTTGCGAGCGGCAAGCGGCAAGTTGCAAGTTGCAAGTTGCTCAAGTTGCGGCCGCGAAGAAGCGCAAAATTTTCTAATTAAATTCATTTGATACCCTCACGCATTCAAGGCTGCTGCGTGCTATGCATTCGAATTTCTGCCCTCTTGTTAAAGGGTTGACCGACTGACGTTGCCACCGAATGCAGCAGCTGAATGTTGCACATGCAATCATAATCTAAAAGAAATCCTATCACTGCCAGCGTCTTTCTCTACTTCTCTTTCTTTTCTTTTCTCTCTCCCTCCATCTCTCTTACTCTTTCTATCCTTTTCACTCTGTTAAGGCTGTCTATCTATGTTCTATGCTCAGTGCTGCTTATGCGGCATCGATGACATTGTGTGTAGCATAAAGTAATTTCCGTCTTGCACAAGCGTCGCTTCCGGTGCGGCAAACGTGCGCCGAGCTCTGACACTTGCTGCAGATGTCATGCGTGTCTCTCTGTGTGTGTGTGTGTGTGTGAGTGTTCTATAACATTCATTTTTTCTTGGTTCGTTTTTTATTTTTCGTTGCTGGTATGCTCACACGCTAACATGGAAATAATCAAAATGTCGCATTGAGATTGAAAATCACTGCATTTGCCAACACTTCCGCTCAAGTGATGAGCAAGTTGTTGCCTTCTCCTGTGTGTGTGTGTGTGTGTGTGTGAATGGATGTGTGTGTCTGTATGTGTGTGTGTGCTTGAATTTAGCAGTCTGTTATCAACAAAATTGACAATAAGTTGCTGTTAAAGACAGCCGTAAGAGAAATGTGCTATGTAAGCAGTTTTTAAGACTCCTCTTGGGTTTGACTCTGCTTCGCGTTGACTCTGCTTCGTGGCGTATGCGTAATTTTTCTGCTTTAATGCGTTTGAAAGTAAAAAGAATAACGATGAGTGTGCATGAATGAAATATAGGTATGGGATATGGTTGAAATAGAGACAGATGTGCGAGATTATGTTATATGGGATAGATATATAGATTTGTCGAGTGTGGAATTGATTGAGATATTGAAATATTTGCTTTCAATTGACTTTATTCAGTTCTTTGCATATATTTCCCAAAAGGAAACCCCAATGAAAATGTGTTAAATAAGTTTGGGGAAGCCTTCGATATGACGCCTTGAGGTATAACTTATGCACTTGAGGCTTATCCTTACCCAAATGGGCAAGCAGTAAAGCAGTCAAGCAGTGGGCTGCTAGGCAAACTGGCCATGGGACTGCCACAATATTAAGTATACGACTTGGCAACAAAAAACTAATGCGGTCAAAGTGAAAGCTAAACAGCCGAAAGCAGTCACAAGACCAACAAAAACAAAAACAACAACTGCAACAACAACAACAACAACCAGCTGGAAGGCAGTACAACAAGCAGCTACTTACTTAAAAAGCATTGAGCCTAAGTAAACTTTTACGCCAAATGTCCGTCCAGAGGACGACCTCGACTGCACTTAAAGATGAGCCAAGACCACAGGCAAGTCAGCAGCAAGGACGAGAGCTTAATGCAAGGCAAATGAAGTACAAACAGCTGAGCTGGAACTGGGCATTAAAGTTATGCCACTGCAAGTGAGTTACGCATAAAAATACGACGTGGGTGGTGTACAAAAATATTGACAAGGCCAAACGACCCAAGAGTTAAGTGTAGTGGCTCGAGACTCGACAGAGATGCCATAGTCGCGCCTTGGCCTGTCAGGCGCAAGCGGCTTATGAATTAATGCAAAACAGATTGCCAGTCGCTTAAGGCGACACTTTGCACCTTTTTTTTTCATCTTTTTTTTTATTCTGCGGCAGAGTTCCTTAAATATTTACCAACTGCAGGCAACAAAAAAAAAAAAAAAAAAAAACTACCTGCCTGCTATTTAAATTGCGTAGCCAGGCTTCGGGCAAAATTTATAGCACCTGAATCTGACTGTGACTGGGACTGGAATTGGGATTGGTATTGGGGCTGTGAACTGAAACAGAAACTGAGCTGGACCTAAATGTGAATGTTGATGCTGATGAGGAAGCGGTAGTTACTCTCTCTCTCTTCTCCCTCTCTCTCTCTCTGTCTCTCTCTTTCTCTCTCTCTCTCTGGGCTTGCCTCTAAGGCAGTTGACGCTGATGAGGGTATGCCAGGTTTTAGGGCTCAGCCTTCGGTTGCTATCTGATGCCGTGATCTGTGTGACTTCTTTCGATTCCAACATTTTGATTTCAATTTGAATTTTTATGCCTGTGCCAGGTAGCTTGTAAAAAGTAAATATCCTGACTGTGAATTCTTGCAATGTTTGTCGCTTTATTAGTTTATCACAATTTAAGCATCTCAGCCATTTCACTGGCCAGCAGCGGAAGCGAGCCAAACGGAAGCAGCAGCAGCATCTGCTGCTCTTCTTATTGCTGCACCTTCCCATATTGCCAGCTCTCCCGGATTCAGCTTCAGCTATTGTCCTGCGTCCTTCGTCAGCATGCCAGCAAAGATTTTTGTCTTCAATTCTTTGTTTTTACTCTTACTTCATTGTGTTTTTTTTTTTTTTTTCTTATTTTCGCAAGCGCGAGCGCGTCGCACATCGTTTTCAATAAATTAATCAGTCGAAGTGCTTTAGTTTTGCGCCTGTGAAATGTCAGGAGCAGCAGCCGAGCAGCAGGACGCGCGCCTGGCAACTCAATCGCGATAAAGCTCTCCAGGTAAATTATAGTTATTTGATTTTGTTGGGTGATTTGTTTGCCCCATCGTTTTTTTTTAAAGCTGACATCAAATTGAATTGCATTCGAGTTACCACTAAGTTCCCTTTTCATTTATATAACCTGTTTTTTTCTTTCTTTCTCATTTTTGCTGGTTCTCTTCACTTCCACTCTTCTGCCACTGCCCAACCGAAAAGTAATAGAGCCCAAAATTATGTAGCGTGCATAAATTTTCGTTGGCAGGAAGCCGCCGTCTCGTTTTATGCTTCTTATCGTCATGAAAAACCAAAAACTTTGCATGTGTGTGTGTGTGAGTGTGTATGTGTGTGTGTGCGTGCATATGTGTGTGTTCGAATGTGAGAAAGGAAACTCCATTAGATGCAGACATAAGACACAATACGCTTATTGTATGCAAATATAAAGAATACTGTATACACTATAAAACAGACAAAAAAGTGATTAGAGCGATAACTTTCAAATAGAAAATATTTTATTATTAAAGAGTATTGAATAAATATAAAAATAATAAAAACAATTTAAATAATTGATTAAATATAAATTAAATTTAATTTTAAACTTAAATTTTAAACTCATTTTTTACACACAAATTAAATTTGTAATTATTTTAAATTTAATTATCATTAGAGTTTGTTTTATACTTGGGTCGACTGCTGTTAGTCGACGTTAAATTAATAAATAAATAAATAAATAAATAAATAAATAAATAAATAAATAAATTAATTAATTAATTAATTAATAAATAAATAAATAAATAAATAAATAAATAAATAAATAAATAAATAAATAAATAAATATTCGAAAATTGCTGTTAGTACTCAACTCTTTATTGACATTATACAAATTGCTAAGCAAATGAATATTGAAATTTGGGATAAATGAAAGGCGTTGGCCAAAATATGCATTATTTGTGTTTGTGATATTATTATTATTGAAAATTATTACAAATGGCAATAAGAATATATTTGATGTGCTGATTGTTGGTAAGAAATGTTTATAACTCGATGGCAAACATAAACATACCATGAGAGGTGTTGGACTCTGCATCAGTATAGGCAGTCTTACTTGGCTAAGACAAGGGGCAAGCAAAGACTCGGGCCTCAGAAATACAGAGAGAACGAGAAAGTGAGTAAGCGCACGTGCGAGAGTGAGAGAGAGTGATAGAGAGGGAGGAAAAGAGTGAGAAATTGGTGGCATGGCAGTTAAATCTGTGCATACAAGTTGGGGGGATTGAAAGTGCATAAAGTTGAGTTTATTGTTAGCTAAAGTATATGCTTTATGCTCCATGCTTTGCGGTGGTAATGGAGGCGTCTCTATGCGCGCATATGCACCAATCTTTATCAGGCTGGCTAAGAAATTATGACGGAAATCTAAAAAGTTGTGCATTAAAACTTGTTTGTGGTCGGGTTGTGCTGCCTTCGAGTTGGTTTTTTAGATGTCGAGCGCCAGTCATAAATATCAAAAGCAACACAAGCTAAAAGAAGGCGTTGCTTAAATGGGATAGCAATTATGCAAGGCGTTTGGGCGTGGCTTGTGCTACACACTTGTCAGTGTCTATGTGTGCTACAGATATTTAAAGTTTTAGTTTTAAATATTTCTTCCAGCAGCATAAATGCTTCATATTGAGATACATATACAGCACAAATTTCAACTTCAGACGAGTCACAAATTGTGCTGTTTTAGACATGTTAACAGTCAATTAAAAACTAAAAAGTAAAAACTAAAATCAACTTAAACTCCATTGTGCAGGTGATAGTTTTTAATTACAGAATTTTGTGCTGAAGAATGTTTTCACATTTTATTTAGCATTTTATTTTGCTTATTGTACTTATTGTGTTGCAAGTTGATGCTGATTACTTTGCTGATGCTTTTGGTTTTTGCTTTCAAATCATTTGAGTTTAGTTTCTATGTACAATTTATGACAATCTTTTGCTGCATTCATTAAATAATAAATTGAAATGCTGTAAATATTTACGGATTCGCAAATACTTAACGCACTTGGACTCTTTCCTGCATTTCATTTGAAGTTCCCACTAATGTGCAATCTCATGCCACACACATAGAACATCATTGCCCCCGGGCCAGAAGGTTTCTTAAGCCCAGTTCGTATACAATAGAAATGCCGGGCTTAGGGTTTGAGTTTTGGCCCATTCGCACTCGCATTCGCCGCATTTCGCCTCCGTCTCTGGCTCCGAAATGTTGTCGGTTTACGGCTCAGCCTGCTGTAGCCACAGAATTTAGCACAAAAATATTTTCAATTATGATGCCAGTGAGGAACTCTAGAATTTTTCAATTAAGTTGTGTGGGCGTGGCCATGTCTGACGACCAATTGCCAACTTAAAGTGGAATTTCTTTGCAACAACAAAAAGTTGTTGTCGTTGTTGCTGTTGCTGCTGCTGTAGTTGTAGTTGTAGTTGTTGTTGTAGTTGTGGTGGGTAGTAAATGTGCTAGACATAAAGGTAAAATCATTAAAGTTATATGCGCTTTAAACTGGCAATTGTTGTTGTAGTTGTTGCTGTTGCCGTTGCTGTTGTTCTTGTTCTTGCTGGTGCCACTTTTATGTGCCAAGGCAAAAGTTGTCGTAGTTTTAGTAGCACTCCCCGCCCCAAAACGCCCACAACGTGTCCGCGAGCCATAAAAATTTGCAACAGCTGCACAGCCAGAGACTAAGACCCAAACTAGAAGTGAGTTTCAAACTAACACTGAGACTGAGACTGTGACTGAGACGGAGAGCAGAACTGAGACTAAGTCTCCACTACCTTGACTGCAGTCAACCAAAAGGATTTTATATTTTGCCTTTCAATACACTCTCAAATAGCTTCGTTTGCCAAATGGAGCATGCACACACCGAGTAGTCAGCCTACACCTAGTGTTAGCCTAAAGAAAAATAAAGAAAATATAAAAAATATATTTTTTAAAACTTAAAATGAAGATGTAACCATTTAAGATATACACATACCTATAAATATATAGATCAACACTGAATTAATTTGAAATGTATTCTTTCAACTCTACTTGATTTTTCTCTGCATATAATTAAAGAGTGTTTACCATTCGTACAGACCTTGTACTATTCACTAGACAGCTGCTTTTGGGGGCTTTTGTTTTTGTGGTTTGCTTTTGTCCAATAATTTGGTCTATCTAATGGCAACACAAAGTGCATTTTGCAACGTATCTGTAGTTGGCAAATGGCCTTAGTCGCTTAGGTTGTTCTCTCTCTACGCCCATAATCCTCCTCCCCCATGAAAAATCCAGCACTGACCCCCTGCTGAAAAAGTCTGTGCATAAAATAACAATATAATGCTATGGCCACTGTGCCAGAGAGTTCCTCCATTGCACTGGCAAAGTCACGGAAAAAAAAACAGCGACTGCAATGCGACTTATAATGCATTAGCAGATGTCAAATTTGTTGTTATTTTGTGGCATTTCTGTTGTTTTTATATATTTTTTCTTATTTTTGATATTGCCTCTCTAAACTTTTGGCCAGCTTTGTCTCCGGATAGATGACAGACGACTGATACGTGTCTACTATTAGCATATCAAAGTTATAAATCGCTGAAAATTGCTTTGCTTCGCTGCTTTACATTTAGATAATTAGTTTTTCATGGATTTAAAGAGCTTAATTTATAAGTCTTGTGTGTAAGTAGAAAGAAACCCATCGCAATATACCACGCCCACTCATCGCCTTTTTGACTGTAGGCGAGCATTGGCCTTGTGGCCGCTTTGACTGGTCCAATTACAATAATTGTCGCGTTCATTTTTCATTCGACATTGCGAGACAGAAGTAGCATTTACCGCCATGACAACTGGCGCGTTGTGACAGTTGCCAAAAAGAAAAAAGAAAAAAACATAAGAACAAAGTATGTCGACTTATGGAATTCCAAATTGTAGAGAAAGAAACAGTCTGGCGACTATAATGTGTGTAATAACTCAATGAGAGTTGGTTCATTTGTCATATTGCTCATACGCCATGTGCAACAGAAGGGAAAACTACGCCGAGCATGTGAAAGTACTCATTAGCCAAACATTGCCTCACTTACTTAACTGACTGCCAAGCTGCGCGTCTCTGCTATTATAATAAATATTTGATTATTGTATATTTTGCGAGGCTTTCTGTTGAAAGCTTCGGTAAAATTGGTACATCTACAGTCAGTTACAGTTGACCCAGTTGGCCTTGTTACTGGAGCTCAGCTCAACTTGGCTCAACTCAACTGAACTAAAGTACAGGAAAACAAATTGAATGGCTCTGCTCTCAACTCCAACAGAGCTGTTACAGTTCAATGCACCTTTGTGGCCTATTGGAAGGTTACTGGAGGGTTGTCACGACAGAATGCAAAACAGTGGGATCTATTACTTAAGATTCAACCAAAAGTTATTAACACTCATAATCGAGACAAGTATTCAAAGTAATATTCAATTTATTTGTGAATATTTTGAGTTTCCTGATGCTAGACTTCGCATCTTCGCAGTTTGGTGAGCCCCATCTTGATGGATCGCCCCTCGCTGCTGGTGTTTTCTTGTAACGTATACACACATGTCAATGCATTATTAAGACAACAACAGAATAGAAGGCAGGGCATGCTGCTTGGGTTGAATGCAGTTTTGCCATGGCTGCTAGTGCCAGTTGATATGTCTGCGCTAGACACATCGAGTCTCTGGCCTCTATCTGACAGAAGGCAGCAACTTCTCCAGCTGCACAAATTTGCAAAAGTGCAACGTTATCTGCATCACATATTTGGACTTTGTTGCATGCACTTGGCTCGTCCGAGGCTTTCGCTTAATCTCAATGCAATCACTCACAGCAACAAGCAGCAAGCCAAAAGGTATCAACCCTGGTCCGGGGTCGAGTCTGCTGCTGGAACTGGAGCTGGAGCTGGAGCTGTAGGGCAACCGACAAAGTGGCCGCTTGAGTTGAGTTGAGTTTAAGTGTGGCAAGCTTTTAGGCTCCTGCATTGTGGTCGTTGCCGTTGTCGTTGTCGTTGTTGATGCCTGGCCTGTCAGTGTAGGCGTTGGGGTGTTCCTCGTCTTGTTGTCAATCACTTTGCAATTTGGAAAATGCACTTTTAACCCAAAACAAGTCAGGCAGCTACAGTCGTACAACGTCTGTGGTAGACTATGAACTAATCGGGGAAAGCAAAAAAATAAAGCAAATATTAAACTAATTTAAAGCCAAATAAGCTTAAGCAATGTTCAACTCATTATCGTTCGTTCTTGGAAGAGAGCAGCAATAGTGAGTGAACGCGCAAGAGCGAAAGGGAAAACAAACAACCGTTACTTTTTTTGCGCGTTGCTGTGTATAGACGTATAACTGTAACTGTACAGCGCGCGTCTGTTTTTACTGAGATGCTTATGAAAACTATGTGCTGACAAATCAATTGGTGGTTAAAAACGCGTCTTGTGCATATATATTGCTTTTATAAAATTTTAAAAACATTAAAATTTTGTTTGGGATGCACCGAGATTCGAACCGCAGACCTCTTACACGCAAATCGTACGTCCTACAGCTTGAGCCACCGCCTTACATACTGCGCTGTCGGCAACGTCAATACATATACAGCACGAGTTTTTGCATTTGTCATATATATACATATGTATATGTATACGAATTTCTAACGAAATTTGGTTATTGCTTTCTTTCAAATTCTTAACATTTTCTGACAAATAAGGTAAAATTAATAATATATGTATATATAAAATAAGAGTAATTAATTTATAATTATTAAAAAATGTAATTTGGAATTGTCAGCAGTGGGATTCGAACTCGCGCCTTTGCGGCGTTTCTGGTTGTTGTTGTTCTAGCTAAAGCAATTTTGGCCGCACAGCTGCCATGAATCTGGTGATCATTCATTCCTTAATATCTTCTATGTTTATGATCCGATCGTGCTGAAATCTTCAGAAAACGTCCGGAAAAGGACATTCTCCATATGTGCCAAATCTGAATTAAATCTAAAGTCGGTAGCTTCAGTTATACGTTTTTTTCGATTTGCGGGGGCGGAAGGGGGCGTGGCAAAAATCTAAAACAAACTTGATCTGCCTGCAAACAATACACGTGTTGTCACCAAATTTGGTTACTCTAGCTCTTATAGTCTCTGAGATCTAGGTGTTCATACAGACGGACAGACGGACAGACGGACAGACGGTCAGACGGACATGGCTATATCGTCTCGGCTGTTGATGCTGATCAAGAATATATATACTTTATAGGGTCTGCCACGCCTCCTTCTGCCTGTTACGCACATTTCGCCTTCGTCAAACCTAATAGACTTTGAACTTTTAGTTCATAGTCTAAAAAAATTGGGAATAGAAACGCCAGAGAATTTCTTTAGATTGCCCAATACTGACTGGAGGCGTATGATAAATGCTGGGCTTGATTGCTCGCTGGGTTTTGTAACTTTATTCTGCTCGCTGCTCAGCCCCACTGGAGGCATGGAGTATTACTTGGGCGTTGACAAGCAACGAGTGTCGAGCTGTCGTGCCGTGTAGTGTGGCACTTTTGGGGAGTCGAGCTGGGCGGAGTTGAGTTTTGCCCGGATAAGGCTTATTTTTTTACACTCCCCCTCCCAAATTGTCACTGGCTGCTCGGGAGTGGCTGCCAAAGTCTAGACGTAAACTACTGTTCGCTGCTGCTACTGCTGCTGCCTCTTGATTGTTAGCTGTTAGACAAAGCCAGACACCTTTGTATCAGTCAAGTGGTTTTGCCTCAACGAAAGTGCTGTCAAAGCAAGCGCAGATCCCAGATTAGTTGAGTGCCAGAAGTGTAGGGCGAAAAATTAATGTGCCGACAGCACACCCACACACACACTCCCATACACACACACACACACGCAGACACTCTCTTCAACTACAAGTATTTCTAAAACTACAATTCATTTGGGGTGTTGGCATGTAGTTTAAAGTTTGACGCGTCGCTTGACACTTAGACAGCAACAACTCATCAACGTCATGAGCAGGAAAAAACTAAAAATAAAAAAAATAAAAAGGTTGCAAAAACTGAACTGAAGTGCAAACTGTGAAATAATATTAGTCTGCTCATAGTTGGTAGATGGGTTCTCACTTATGTGGGTTGCTCCTGTAACACTCTGCAACGATCTGTGTGTGTGTGTGTGTGTGTGTGTGTGTGTGTGTGTGTGTGTGGGAAATCGTTGTCAGGCTGCCGCGGGCATGCAAACAATATGGAAAATTGCTCGAAACTGTTGCCGCTTTTTTGGGCGCAAAGGTGTTAAACAAGTTTTGCAATTCAGCTTGTTTATGCTGTTTGTGTAACAACACGATAATACATGTTAAAATTAATAAATATTTGCCATAATTTAATGTAACTGTCAATTAACTGAACATATTTTTGATACAATGTTAAATAAGTAGTTGTTATGTGCTGTCACTGGGGACACAGGACACAGGCTCACAGCACTGTTGACAGTTGTGTCTGTGTTGTCAGCTTATTTGACATTGTCTTGGGGCAGGCAGGCTGATTGTTCATACAGCACGCATAGCTAAGTCACTGCATGTCAAGGCTGCGGCAAGTGGCAAAGGGCTGGACGAGTGGTGCCGGGTGGTGTCGGGTGGTGTCGGGTGGTGCCACTGAGGTTGACCGGGTCTCTTGGCCTACAATTTGAGCTTTGCCTTTTGTCATCTACTGAGAGTTGCCCGGCTGTTGTCTCATTTCTTGCTCCACATCGTCATTCTCGTCACCGTCTTCCTCTTTGCTTGCGCGCTGTCATTAAGTTTTATTTAATTCTGACTTTTGTTTGACTGCTTTTCCCGCTGCCCTGGTAGTTCATTTTTATTATTGCGACAGTTTTTGCTAACAAATTGCTTAGCGTCAAGTGTCATGTAATTACGCCCACACGCCCACATTTACTTACTTACTTACATGCACACATAAGGGGGCAACATGTTGTTATTAGATTGCTGGCAGCAAGTCGCTTGGGAAAGTTGCTTTTAATTTTCTTTAGCTTTTGCAATTGTTGCTTGTCATGCTGCTGCTGTTCTTACTGCTGCTGTTGCCCCGTTTTGTGGCTCACAAATTAATGCCATAATAATAGTTGGCCCTTTCTACTGTTGGCTAATGATGCTGAACTTGAATCCAGCTGTGCCTCGCTGCCAGCTGCTCTAATTATGCGTGGAATTCTGCTTGTATCCTTATTTGGATCACTTAATGTTACTTACTAAACAAATCTCTATATTATTTCTATTAAGCAGCTTTTATTTTAATTTTTTACATACTTTGAAATCGTGTATGAAATATTTATCAGCTGTTGATTATCGTTTGGCTCCTTCTGCTTCTTTTCCGGTTGAGTTGCCTTGGCTTACATGATTTCCTTGATGTCCATAACTCAGTTGAATCCTAATCGATTTACATTCTGTTTTCACCTCTTCAATATTCTAGTTGCAGTTGGCATTCTGATTTAATAAAATGCAGGTGACTATTTTCCCAATGCAAAATCTCTGTGCAGAAAATATGTGCAAAGTGTTAGCTTCGAGAATACCCTGTGCTCTGTGCTGTAAGGTTAACAAGACGTGGTTATATCACAGCATGAATAAGCCTTCTTCCACGTTTGCAGTGAGTACAGGGTATATAAAACAGTTATGAACGCACAACCAGCTACAATCGATAATCGGTTAATAAGATGTTAGCCACACATGTGCAACTGGCAATTAAACGGAAAAAAATGAAGGCATCTGTTATCACATCAAGTATGCACAAGTAAAAAAGAGTAACTGTGAAAGCGAGTAACTGTGAATCGATTGACATTGAGAATTGAATTGAATTGAATCAAGCTGGTCAGGTGACATGAAATTGTGACCGAAGTCAAACCAAAAGCAGCGAAGCCTTTCAATTTGTGCTGCTTTCAGAGCCAAACAAATGCACAGCTCTTGGTGGTGGTGGTGGTGGTGGTAGTGGTGCTGTTGCCATCCTCAACTGTTTGCGCGTCCCTGGCCACATAATTAGAGTTTCGCTGTTGCCGTGGCACCGTTTTAAAATTGGCGCATAAAATGTCAATTTGATGTCATTGGATCAACTTAAATGCGTTGCCCAGAGTGGCGATGCTTGTTCCTGGTTCTTTGTTGTTGTTTGCTGTTGCTGCTGTTGCTGCTGTTGCTGCGGTGTTCCCCTTGTGTTGCTCAGGGCCATATGATGTTCTGCCTGCAAATTTACAATGCCCAGAAATGATTTTCCCGGCTGCTGTTGCGGCTGCTGCACTTGCGGGTTAATTTCAGCATCCCGTTACGCGCTGACCTCGCCACTTTTCCATATGAGACCAACGCCCACAACTTGCACTCTCTCGCTGTTTTGGCAAGCAGCCTGTCGGTCAGTCAGTCAGTCAGTCTATCAGTCTGTCGGTCAGTCTGTCTGCCTGTCAATCTGTCCATCTATGTGTCTGTGCGTCACTCTGATGTGGCAGGTTCATTTTGCAAGCTGTCCTCTGTGGACATTCATGTTGTCGCTGTGCTGTGTCACACGATGGGCGTGGCCTGCTGGCTACCTGTGCAAATACATGTTTATGTTATGCTTGGCACAGCAGCAGCAACACACCATCAGCAGCAGCAGCACCAACAGCAGCACCAACAACAGCACGCACAGCAACAGCAGCTGGACGTTGCCAGTCTCGTCAGCAGATTAGTTTGCTTAAATTGATGGCAACTTAGCGCTAATAACAACGATGCGATGTGTCGCTCGTTATATTGTTTGCACTGCATACCTTGAGGCGTCATTGAATGAGTCAAGTGGGTCAGCGCATTAATGCTGATGCTGCCCCAGAACTTTGGACATTTAGAGTGCCCCACAGTGTGGCAGCATCTTAATTAATTGATATGGCCAGTGCATTAATCAATTTTGTTTTTTTGTCTCTTTTGAGCTACACCCTGTCTGGGCAGCACACATAAACTTTGCTTATTTCCCACGTGTAGGACACGGCCACGCCCACAGTTGCACGGCACACAGCATACAGTACACAGCACACAGCACACACTCGCATATGCATAATTTACCATTCTTATGGCGTTTTTGGCATAACTTTTGCTTACTTTAAATAAATCAAAACGTTGGCGCGCAGCTTTGAGTAACTTTCCTTTTTTGATATATGAACAGCATTTTGGGCAGTTTTCCAGGGTAGCAGAGAGTTACACCTGGCAGGGGGAACTGTCTCGTAAAGTATGCAACAATTCCCAAGCTGCATTGCTCTATAAATTTGATTATTTAACACATTTTGTTCATGTTTCGTTTGCTATTATTATTATTTTATTGGGTACGACTTTTCAATGCCATTTCATTGCTAGAAGCTTGCTCCCGCTGTCATTTTTACGCTTTCACACTTATCCCAACATTCGTCTTACCAAATGTATTTTCCGAATCAGCTCGAACTTTTTCTATTGCTTGGGAATAAATTAATATTCTTTTCACCAAAGTTGTACTTTAATATGCAAACTTATGTCACAATTCCCAACGCTTTTCTTTGTTTCATCATAGGCAAATAGTTACAAACTATAATTATACGAACTACCAGTCCCTCGAATGAAGTTATGAAATCATTTGCAGCTGTCAACGCTTGCATATAAATACTCCGTGATTGCATCGAAATCAGCAGTTGAGTCTAGTTTTCAGTTGTGTTGGGAAGTTAATTAATAAGATCATTTAACTATGAACATAAAGAATGTTATTTTTAAGTATTTGAGGGATCCCACTCCGACCGATCGTATGGTAATGAGGGATTCCTTCAGATACTTGGATCGCGGCATGATGCTGTTAGGTTGGCTGCCTCCGCCGGAGAATAGCCCAATTTTGTACGGATTCGGAAAATTTGTGAAAATCTTTTTATTTATGAGTCTGTTCTATCTGCACGTCGGACTGGGCATAACCTATGTAAAGGAGTTCAGAAACTTAACACCTGGCGAGTTCTTCACATCCGTGCAGGCAGCTATCAACTGTCCTGGTGCCTTCATAAAGAGCATTATAACCGTACTTAATATCTGGCGTTTAACTGTACTCAAGGAAAAGATTGACAAGATGAACCAACGTTGTGTGACAGACGAAGAGGAGCTTACAGTGCACCGTACTGCAAAACTATGCAATATTGCCTATCTTGGTTACCTGACCAGCTACATAGGCTTCTTAGTACTAAGCGTATCCAGTGCACTCTGGAAAAGAACATCGCCGTGGCGTATATATGTTCCCTTCTTTGACTGGACGACTAACACTTCCAATTTACTCATCGCTACTTTTTTTGAATCCATTTTCATGGGATCAGCGATTGCATTTAACCAAATAAATGACTCTTACCCTCTCATCTTCTGCATGATCATACGCTTGAACCTCAATTTGGTTAAGAATCGCATTAAGATTTTACGCACGGATCCCTCCAAAAGTGAAGAGCAAAACTATGAGGAGCTCATATGCTGTATTGAAGACCACAAGAAAATACTGGAGTAATTATACAAATATGTTTATTATATGATATTGTTAAGGTATTCCTATTAATTATCTTAAAATTCATAGAGCCTGCGACATCATAAGACCCGCGCTGTCTCCTATTGTTTTTATACAATTCCTGTTTGTTGGCTTACTGTTTGGCCTAACCATGATTAATCTGGTGTTCTTTGCGAATATGTCGACTGGCATCGCATCCTTTGCCTACTTTGTTGGCCTCATTATACAGACATTTCCATTCTGTTATGCCTGCACCTTAATCGATACTGACTGTGATGATTTGTCCATCACAATTTTTTACTCCAATTGGATCGATGCGAAGCCGAAATATAAATCAACTCTGCTTTACTTTCTACACAATGCTCAGCAGAATATTACATTTATGGCCGGTGCCATATTTCCTATCTCCTGAGCACCAATATACATGTAAGAAAACTCTTTTAATTTATCAAAATATTTTATAGTAATACTTTGTTTTGTTTTATAGGTAGCCAAGTTTGCGTTCACGGTTGTAACTTTTGTGAGGGAAATGAACATTGTCGATAAATTGAAGGCCGAGTAGAGAAGAATGAGGAGTACAGGAGTCAGCACGCAAATATGCGTTAAATATGCCCGCTTAATTTAGAGAATATGCTAAACTACCCGTTAGATACAGAAATGTAGTATTGCTTCAATTGCTTTAATATGTTATTATAAAATCAACTAACGCTTTTAATTATTATTCACACAACAATAAATAAGTAATTTGCAATTGTCTGAAAGTAAAACTTATACGTATTTAATCAAATTTACTTTAAAATCTTGACAGTGATACGGACTTTAAGATGTTGTGGCAACAACAAAATATTTAATTTATTTTGTAGTTAAATGCATTGAAAATTGAGTAAGCCCGGCGAAAATATTCATTAGGCAACTGCTGCTCTTGCTGCTTGCTCATCAGAAATTTACAGCGTGTAAAATTTCGGGACAAAAATAAACCCAGAGCACCCAGTAACTGCAGCTATTTATAAAATGTAATTTTCTGCGAGAAAATACAAAATGGGTTGAGAAACTTTGAACGGCGAAACTTTGGAACTGACCCAAAATGTTGCCGCCGGCCAGGATCCTACTTATCAAGGCCAATGATAGGTAGCAGCTTCAGTTTTGGCTACGGTTGCCTGCTGCCATATTTATTATAAGTTTCGCCTCTCACACCTCTGCCACCCATTGCCTCTGTGAATATCTGCCTCATCCGCCTAACGGAATGGGTAACTTTTCATTTTTGTCTCGGGCGTAAAGCCTGACACCCGATGTCAAATTATGTGTCAAAATTTAACGTATGCTCGGACCCAGCTAGGCTCCTCTACCTGGACTCGGTGCCTTAAATGAGTGCGGAATAAATGGCCTGCACTGTATGTGACATATTGCCAGATACGTTTTATCTCGGCATGACGAGAACTGCAGGTAATCTTTCCAGAGAAATTGAAATAGTAGTAACAATAATAACCTGTTAAGATTTGACTTGAATTACCAATGGTAGAGTGCAAGTGTAGGCTAACTGAAGTCTAGCAAATAATGCTTTATTTAATTGCAGCTGAAACGAATGATATGATAGGTAAAATTACTCTAACGCTGTCTACCTGGCACTTCAAAATGCTTTGCAGGGCAATTATCAATTTAACACAAGCAGCTAATCGCAAGCAAAGGTCTCAGTCTATGTCCCGTGTCATCATGACACCCTCGGGGTCATAAATGTTTCGGCAAGCTTAATGGGGCGTCAGTTTTGTCACCTTCGTTTTGGCGCTTCGTTTCAGCTCGTCTAATTGCCTCACACCTGTATATGGGCTTAGGTGAAAAGTATGGCCCATTGTTACCCTATCTACGTATTTTTAATTCTAAGCTCTCTGCCTTATTTTCCTTTTTGGGGACCGACAGAAATATGTTTTATTTTATAAGTTATGTTTAGCTATTTGGGGAAAATTAAAACGCACACGGCACATGGTACTTTTTTAAATGCATGCACGTGCATGTTGTCGTCACTTTTCACCCCCTCATCTAGCTCTGCCCAATTCTATTTACTGTGCCACCGTGTTGCCTGTTTGCTTCTCAGCATCAGCATCAGCATCAGCATCATCATCATCTGGTGCTCTTTGCTACTGCCATCTACTGCTTTGTAGCTGGCATCAATTTTTCACATAAAGTTTGGCAAACGCTTGACTTGCATATAAATGACTTGGCCGTATTTGAAAGTTGCTTTTTGGGTAGCTGAAGCGATGAAGCCTGGGAGCTTGCCAGCATTCGAGTTGTCAACTCTTTCAACGTGTTTTACATTTTAAGCGGCATGATGAAAAATGCGACAGCCTCGCCAAAGGTAAAAGTAAACGCAAAGGTACAAAATAATTTCCTTTGCGTAATGTGAGTGTGTGTTGATCTTGTGCTTGTTCTTGTTCCTGTTATTGTTGCTGTTATTGTTGTTGTTGCTGTTGCTGCTGCTCACTATTACCCTATTACATGAAACGCAACAAAGCACTTGGGGTGTAGTGTGGAAAGCATTTCGGCTAACAGGAGCATTCAGTGCTCTATACTTGTGTCCAGCATAGAGTTTGCATTATAACATTGTATTATATCATATTGTTATAAATACGAAAAGTTGTAAACTGCAGAATATGGAATAAGTGCAGAAAAAGAGAGTAAAGTTGTGAGTTTCCGAATGAAACAAAAACTTTCATCAAACTGAAAACAAATTTCTTTAACTATTATAATTGAAATGGATTTAACTGAATTGAACACAATGTTCAAAGAAATTGTTGAAAGTAATATTCAAGCAGTATAATGAGTATAAAGAGGAAACAAACTTACAGCTGCAAAAGTCGTTTAGAAAACTTCTTCTCAAACTAAGTTAAAGTTAATAACTTAAAGTTATTTCGCCGATTGAATCAATATCATTGTATTTCTTATTACTGCCGCTCACGTTTGTATGCGATGGCAATGCTTTGCCAGTGTAGCGTATCGCGAGGTGCGTTGAAAGTTGCGTCCAAAGTGAATAATAATCACACGACGTGCTGCCATTTGCGAGTGGAATAAATAGAAATACAAATACCAAGACATGTATACACTTTTCGCATATTTTTCATAAATAGTATGTGTACTTGTTCGAATGCTGTCAATGGGCTTGGGGATAACATATGCAGCATTTGCAAAACGATCAAATTTGACGTGCACTTATAAACAAATTTCCATCCGTAGTGTTAACGCTTTTTACGTGCAGTTATTTATGCATAAATATGTTTTTAACAGCTATTAAATTAAATTTGCACATATTACATGAATGCTGCGTGGAACGGAGAGCACGTCCGATGCAGAGATGACGACAGAGGGGTAGGAATCTAGTTAGTAAATAGGCGACGATTAGCGAGGGGAAAAGAAGGAGTGGGGGAATGAGGGAGGTTCCAGCAACGACAGAACTCAATCAAACAAAATTTTCATTAAATGCAATGAATAAACGTTTTCGTCTCTTTTAATACGCTGCACCAGGCAGTATGCTAACTATGTGCGAAAGTATGTCACATGCAGATCCTATAAAATATCAGTTGGCTTTCATGTTTGGATATCTACTTACATATTATACCCTAGACAATGAGTATATTAAAGGAAATATTAGTTATATATTATAAATAATTAAAGTAGTTTTCTATATGCACTAGCACAGGGTATCATAATGCCGCATGAGCTCGACTGTAGCCTTTCCAACTTGTTCAACCTAATTTTCTTTGATAGATAAATTTGCGTGTGTGTGTGTGTGTGTGTGGCAGTGAGCATCTGCCTGTGTCAGCATTATCAGCCAGATCAAAAGGCAGACTCGCATTTGTCATCCATCAAAGTTAAATCACACTTTTTATTATTTGTGCCACTCGATGGCATAAAATATGCCAATCGACCAATAACAAATCCGCAGCTGAAGCCCCAAAGCGCCTAAATACGCGTAAAAATTCTTTGCGGTTGTGTTGGTAGATATAAAATATATGTTGCTCTGCATCTGTATGTGTGTGTGTGTGTGTGTGTGTGTGTCAGTGTGTATGACAGAGCTGCGAATTATCAATAAATAAATAAAATTACGCGCACTTTGGCTTAATGTTTGGATTTCATTTTGATGTCTGGCATATGATTGCTTTTCAGTTTTGATATTCCTCCTGGCTGGAGCGCCTTTCGATTAGCTGGGACTTTAGGGATTGCAATAGTCAATAAATAAATGCGGTAGAAATTATTTTGTATATTTAAAGTGGCAAGTTTGTGTTTAATTTAATTTTAATTTTTATTTGCAATAGAGAAAGATTGCCAATGATTTGTTAACAAGTAATACTTGATTATATATTGTCTTATATTCATGATTATGTTGAGCAACTTCCATTTGCCGAAGATGTACTATCACTAGACCATAACTTAGCAGAGAGCGATTAGCGCTGGTAAACCGCGTGTTGTTGCACACTGGTCGCCCGTCAGATATTTATTATGTTTGGCATTGTTTGGTTTCGCGCAGCAATGCAGGCATATTAATTGCTCATAAACAACAAGCACTTCATAGTGGGCTCTCAGCTGAGTGTCAGTATGTCTCAGTTGGTTTGTTTATAATTTAGTGTAATTTGCCGCCAAGCAATTATGCGTTGTTGTTCGCTATAAGCACCTAAAGGCTTATGCCGCAAAACCAACATTCACACACATATTCCCAGAAATACATAACACACAGAAATCACACTCAACAATTCTAAAACATACTGAGCTCAACTCAACTGAGCTGAGCTGAGCTGTCAGCAAACTTTTTTCTCTGTGCTGTATAAGTTTGTTTTTTTGCTTTTTTATGTGCCGCGTGTCTCTCATCTGTGTCTGGACGTGGGCTGGCTGCTGGGTGGGGGAGATGTTGAGAGGGCGGCTATGTTAGCAGGAGACTGTGATTTTCGATTTCTTCCTCACCTTTTCCAATTTCTTGATACCGCCGACTCTTTTCGTCGCGTTATCAAAATTTATTGAGCGCTGTCATGAAGCTGTCAAAGTCGATATCAAAAACATTTGATTTTTGACTTTATTTCGTCAGACAGCAACAAGCGCCCACAGGGCCCAGCCCAGTTTGAGGCCATACCAAATGAGAAACACCCGCCCAGACCCCGAGCTGAGGGAACGAGAGCGTGTGATCCACGCACATTATAACCACGCTCGTATGTGATGTTTGTTTTTGGCCAAGAAAGCCAAAGCCAAAGCGAAAAGAAAGAAATAATCATCATAAAAAAGCGCATAAAAATGCTGGGAGCTTGGCAGTTGAAAATTTTCATGTGCTCCCAAGGCGCCAGCAGATTGATAAATTAATGATTGCCAAGTCGAGGACAAAGTCGTCAAAAGGAGAAGCGTGTAAAGCGTGTAAAGCTGCACGTGGGCTTGGCAGCCTGAACTGAACCGAACCGGTTTATGAGAAATCAATTTATTCGAGAAATTGCCTCAAACAATTTCTCAATCATTTCGCCAATAAATGACGAATTTTGTAAATTTTAATAATAATATATAAACATATATATATAAAAATAGAAGATATAAATCTGAATATTTGCTTCACATAATGACGGAATTAATAACGATATCAGTTTACGGAACACTTACAGCTTGTAATGCAGTTGTTGTCTGCTTATAGTATAGGCCCATATGAAATGGCTTTCAGCCAGCCAGCCAGCTAGCCTAATGAATATTAATAGCCAACTGGCTAAGAGACTGACTGCTCGGCATACCTGTGTCTATATATTAAAGCATCAAAGCCACTTGTCTTATCAGTTGTGCAGACTTTCGAGTTCGACTATTAACAAAACACAAACAGTTTTGGCAGGAAACGCTGGTGGGGGGGAGATGGGAGGTCAACAGGACAGAAGGGGCAGTGGCTGAATGCTAAGCCTAGGCCAGTGGGCAGTCTATGTTGGCTGATTGAACGCTCTCTCTTTCTCACTCTCTCTCTCTCTCTCTCTCTCTCTGGCTGCTTGTGTGGTCGTTTTGCCACTTGGAATCGCTGAACATGGCGGATTAATGTCATTTATCACGCGCGTGTGGCTGGCGCATTTGAAATGTGCAGAATAAATAAAGGACTGGACGGGATCCCCTCCCCCCCTCCCACCACACGACACATTCAGTAGGCAGTAACAATGGCAATGGGTCGGCTTTAATGCGGAGATTAAGACAGCAGTTGTTGCTGCGGCTTGTACGAAAAGGATAATGACAAATAATCAAGGATAACCGCTTTTGATTGATCTTTAATGGCAGTTGTTATTTGAGCCCATTTGACAGCACAACCAATTGTAAATGTAAATCATATTAACTTCAGTGTACCATATAAGAATGCTTCTTTTCCCATGATGAAAATGCGTGTGTCAGACACATGTTGTGCGCATCCATATGAACACATATATAGATACAGAATTACACACGCACACACATAGATACTTTCCCTTAATCCCACACACACGCCTCTGATGTGTTCGTTGCCGCATTCTTTCGCAATTGTGCTGCGTGGCGGCAAATGCTTTTAAATATATCAAAGACTGCCATCATATAAATAACAAGAGTAGAGTGATGCAACAAGGATTGATTCGACCAGCAGCTGCTCTTTGATATGGGATATAGGAGAGTTTAACTAATAAACAATTGATATTTAATAATATTAATAGATAAATTCAGATCTAATCTTTGATTTGAATATCATAAATCGACTTAAAATACAAAATAAATGTTAACAGTTTTGCAAACAATATTAGATAACATCTGTGATATTTGTGCTTAAATTAAAAATTATTGTTAAACTTAGTTTTATACATTAAAGTCCTGAAATGGGATAAGAAAAGAGTCGTAGTATTTGTATTGCTGAACTGTTTACTGCGTAACGCATTTGAATAGTGAATAAGCCCATTTGTTGGCCGCATTGCAAATCGTGTTGGCCAAAAGTTCGCACAATTCTTTTGCGATTCCCATGCCAAATAGAATTAGAAGAGAGTTTTCTGGTGAGAGGCAATTGAAACGAATTTGTAAGGAGCTGCAGCGGAGCGGCTGAAGTGAAAGCGAGGGTAGCAATATTGTGAGCAAGGGCAGAGCTGATATAAGGAACCGTCAAAGGCAAAGAAATAAAGCAATTAAGCGGCTTACAAATGTCGGCAACTGACAATGAGACGAGAACGTCACAGAATCGGCCCCAAATAAGCCTGACAAGCAAAAAGAAATTAAGAAAACGGCAGCAAATTAATTTACATGTGCGATTCATCAATCAACAGCGGCAAAGATATAACAGAGGCAAGAGAAATAAAGAGAAAGGGACACAGACAGAAAGAGAGAGAAAGAGAGGGAGAGAGAGAGAGAGAGAGAGAATGATAGATACAGATAAGGTCCAGCTTGGAGCTCAGTACATTTGAATCTGAAGATGCGGAGCCGTTGAACGTCAGCGAAAGTCATAAGTGAACATGTGTGTGTGTGTGTGTGTGTGTGTGTATCTGTGTCAGTATCAATATAAGTAATTCCATCTCTGAATGTGTGTGTGTGTGTGTAGCAGGCCGTGCGTTGATTGATGATAAATACTCGATGCTCTCACAATGGCCGCTTGAGATAAAGCGTTTAAATGTGCCGCATATTAAATGATGCAACATGAAAAGTGAAAAGGATGTTGTCGCCGTCGTCCTCAACCCGACTCAAGCTTTGTCTATTTTATTATTATTATGTAACGCCCCGACTACAAACGGACAATCGTTATAAATGACCATTCTGCGCGAATGTTGCCTTCCCAACGGTTGTTCATGTCAGCTTTTGGCCATTGTTTGCCAGCGATAGCATTTATGCTATTATATAAATAAAGTATAAATAAATCAGTATTAGTTGAACTTTATGTGGCGCTGGCATGTGTGAAAATGTTCAATATTTCATTGAAGTCTGCTCAATAAAAAACACAACAGCCATTGTGGGTCATTGCCATTGGCTAGTTTCATAAGCATATTTATTAGTTGTGGGTCAAAAGGGAGCAAGTATAACAGAATAATAGCAACAATAGGAACTATTATAATACGCTTTTTACTATTATTATTATTGTTGTGTTTTAACTAAACATCTTTAAATCTTTTGACTGCGTTTTACATTCATCAATTTAGGGACAAACAAACAAATGACATTTGACACTGAAGCTGAATCACATACGAAGCACTTTTATTGCACCCATTTTATTCACTTTCTTCATTTGTTTAATGCATCTAGTTAATAACAATTGCTGTCGAAATTCTCTGGGGAGTCTACCTCGTGACAGCAGGCTTTGATGCCATAAGTTAAGTGTTGGCTGTTAAATAGGGGGACTGAAGTGCCTTTCTCCCGCTCAGGCAAAAGGTCACAGACATTTCAAGCGTTTCATTGTCGTTTAATTTTTGTTTGCTATTTATTTCGCACTTAACAATGTTGTTCTTGTTGTTGTTGTTGTTGTTGTTGTTGTTCACGTGCATGCGACTGCACCCATCTGAAGCAAGTAAGTTGGAGCTCGCCAGACATTGTTAGAGGACGTCGCGCCGTCAGGGTTCGCCAGACGTTGCCTTTTGACAGCGTTGGCTTGTCAAATGGCTGGTTGCTCACAAATTTCATTCACATTCACATTCACATTCACATACGCATTCGCATAATTCTCACATTTCTGCCAATAGCCGGGTCCGGGTCCGGGGCCCGGCTCTCATTCACAATGTGTGTGCGCAAATTAAAAATTGCCTACGCTGTGTGCTGGCAGTGTTCAAATTCAAAGCCATTGCTCCCATTCAGGTATTTGCATAACATTGCCAGCACCAACGGGCTCCATTCATAAATTAAAGTGCAACGCTGTTCTGCTCTGTGTTCTGTTCTCGCCCCAGGGCCATCAACATCCACGGGATACGACTACCAATAAATGTCTCGCCCGCTGCTGCTAAATACCTGCTTGGCTTTCATGCACCTGTGTGAGCCATACAACGCACACAGTACAACAAGTTAATTATGAATGCATGCAGCTTGCACTAGGGGTTGCCATAAATTCAGCGCTCTTCTGCGGGCTCCCCAATGCTGTTTAATGAGTGTGCAAATATTGGCACTATACATGTGTGAATGTCTCTGTGTGAATTCTTGTATGGCTTTGAGCAACCAAACTATTGCAGGTAGTGGTAGGTAGGTAGGTAGGTAGGTAGAGAAAGTTTCTTGAGTTTGCTGTTGAAGTTATCGGCTAGATTCTTGTCTAAGTCTGCCAGCCGTATCAGAATTGTGTAAGGAAATTGCAAGAGCTGTGAATCAATAACAAAGTTGTTAGGAACACTTGACTCCAGCTTTGATTTTGCCGGCTATTAACTTAGAATTCAGTTGAGTGCAAAGATCTTATTGAGCCCTAGCAGAGCAGAGCTTTGCTCAATTTGTTGAAGCAGTCAAGTTCTTTCGCACTCGAGCTAAATACGTTAACAGAGTAAAATTCATTTGCTTTATCATTAAAAGTGTTTTTGCTGCTTATTCTGAAATTATACTTTAAGCTCTGCTATTAATCCACCGCACAACTCTGTTTAGTTTTCGTCTTAATTCATTTGAAATAACAACATGCAATGCTCCCACTAAGGCTAAAGGCCTGCGGAACTTTAAATCCAGCCACGTGCCTGGTCAAACCAGTTGCTGATGGTTTGGCTTAGTGAATCGAGAGATTACAGTTTGCTAACAGGATGATCAAATGTGGGCAGGCAATTCATTGGATAGCTAATGAATGGCATATTTTGAAAGTATTTACTCCTTCTCTCATAGAAAATGTACATTTTCTGTTGCCACTGATGAAATTAACGTAAATTACAAGAAAATCAGCAGCACACAAGGCCCCTTAGCATAAGAACAAATATAAAAACAATCCAAAGAACTTACTCGCCCGCATGTAACTATAGTTACAGCAACAATAACAACAACTACAACAAGTGAGCAGAAAAACTTGCGAGTGTTTGTCATGTGCCAACACTTTGAGCGCAGCAAAGTATGCTACGCTTTTTGCAGCCCCTTTGTATCGTTCTTCTTGTGCGTGTGCGTGCGTGTGTGTGTGTGTGTGTGTGTGTGTGTGTGTGCGTGTGTGTGTGCAACTAATTTGCGCATAATTAAATATAAATTGTATACGGCAGTGTTTGTTTTTGCCCGTGTTTCGCAGTCGCTGGCAACAAGCAATGGGCGTAAATATACTATTAAACAAATTGCAGGGCAACCCGCGTTACGTATACGCCATGTATGTCACGATTGCAGTTACAAGCTGTCGCCGCTGCTGCTGTCGCTGCTGTTGTTGCTGCTGCTGCTACTGCTGCTGAGCTTTGGCAACTGACAACAGCGGCGACAAGTTAAGCGGGTAAAAGAGATCGAAGGAGGGAGTGAGAAATACAGAGAGAGACGTAGAGAGAAGAGAGAGAGAGGGAGATATGCATAGAAGCTGAGCACAAGCCAAAAGCAATTGCAACTGTTTTGGCAACAGCACAAAGAAAAGTAATTATTTACGCTCTTCAGCAGACGACGGCGACAACAACTTCCGCTCTTGTTGTTCTAGTTGCTGTTGTTATTGCCAGCGCTGGCGTCGCGTCAACAGCAATTTATTTGAGTGTGAAAAAGATGAATTAATTTTACAGCATTGTGCAGCACAATTAAAAATTATTTGCTCTTCTCAGCTCTCAGCTCTCAGTTCTCAGTTCTCATTGCTCGTCCGCCCGCCCAATGGCAGACCAAAGCTTAATTGCTGCAAAGTTGTTGTGGCTTAGCGAGGTCCTTGTATCACAGGATTGCCTATGCTGCCACGGTTTCTACTGCTGCTGCTGCTGCTGTTGCTGCTGCTGTTGCTGCTGCTGCTGCTGGTGTTCGTGTTGGTGTTGGTGTTGCTGCCCTGCAGCAATTTATGTTTACCAACTGGCTCGAGGGGCGGTTTTTGGCCTCGGACTCTACTTGGAGGCATGACGGTATTGTATGCAATTTTTTGTTTTTCGTTTTTGTTTTTTTGTTGTTCGTTTTGGCTTGGCCGACCGGTTGCCGATGCTTCAGTCCCTTTGCCTTCTATTGTTGGCTTTTGTTTGTGGTTGATGATGGGAAAAGTTTTTGCCTGCTGGCAGCTGAAGTGTTGGCGACGTTGACGTCGTTGTTGTCGTCGTCGGCATGTTTTATGCATTTTCTTATGACTTTACTTTTGGTGTAGATTTGTGCGTCACCTCCTCATTCTCCTCTATGCGCCCCTCCCCACCCAGTCACTCTGACTCTCTCTCGTCTTTGTGGTGAGCAAGGGAGCGGAAGAGCGTGTGAATTATTATGTACATTTGAAATGTGTGCTCTACGAACAACAACCATAACGAGAACAACTAAAAGCAATGCCGTAAATTTGTTTTGCTGGCAATTTGTACAAAAGAAGGGGCCAGCCGAGTTGCCCGGGGGGAAGCACAGCGAATCCCTAAATAAAAACTATGACCTGCTCGAAATGTTGTAAACTTTTTTGGTAGGCGTTTACTCAGGCATTTGTCATTTTGAACCCAACAATGGGGCGGCGACTGGGGCAGGAGCCAGAACATAACTTAATTAAACTAAATGTGTTCGGGGACATAAGAAGTTGTAATTAGTTGGGGCCTTCCCGGAATGTTCATAATAAACTTGAGCTCTAATTGTAAAAGGGAATCAAGTTGCACTGAAATCGTACCATCAAATTACTGCAATTTAAGTAAGAGATTTGTGGTGCGATTGATTCCGAGCACTTGGAAATGAGATGTGTAAGCATAATTGAGAGTAGTTTCAGATACTCTAGCTTATGTAATATGTGGGTTAATTCAATTGAAGGCTTTACATTATGCAATGCAATTATTGACACTTTGAAGCATAGTTACTTCAATAATTCGTAGTCTGTCCAAAGTTCATGGGTTCATTACCTTCATTGTCGACGCTTCCCTTATAACTTATGCATTACGTCTGCTCTCTGAGATGGGTGAGCTCATAAGAAATGCTACACACTTCCGCTTCCAGGACAGAACTCAGCTCCGGTTCCTCTCCGTTCCGGGAATATAATTATTGTTGTCTGGCGTGCATTTTCGCTGATGCCCGTTTATAGATTAAATTCTGGGCAAGGAGAAACTAACGTTAAGATGTTGAGCTGAGAATTTGATTGCCTTTGGTCGGCCAATGGATGTCCTGCAGCTGCTTAGTGCTCATTTAATTGGGGTAGCGGCTTTAGCCAGATGAGTGACAAGTTATTTATTTCTTTTCAAGCGGCGACAGTTTGGTTTTCTCGTCTTTTTCTTTGCTTCTCAACGTTTTTTCTTCTTTAGTTTTATTTTCTTTTTTCGTTCTTCTTTTTATTCGTGTTGCGCTCAAGTTGACTTCCTTTGCACTTTGGAAACAAGTTTTGAAAAACAGGATTTAACAACGGAAAATTACATTTAGCAGAGAACTTGACGACGCGAAGCGCCGGCAAAACGAAATGGGAAGGTCCAAGGGCGAAAGGAGAAGCGGAATAAACAGGAGCTGGAGTTGGCGAACAGGAGATGGTCCAAGAAAACATGAATAAATGAAATGCGCTAACTTTGCTGGCCTCAAACAAAGGCCAACTAATCGCGGGTGTAAACGCCGCATCATGCTGTTGCACTGAGGCACAACTCAACCTTACAGCCCACAAAACGTGCCACGGGTTTGCACAAAAGAAAGGCTTGTAAAAAACGAAAAAAGCGAAAATTGAAACAACTTTACTCGCAGTTCGCTTCCGTTTCCGGCAAGCGTTGATTGAGCTCTTTAATAATGCATTTAAGTCGCGTGCCAAATTGCTAATTGAAAGGCAAGCATTGCGTTGCACTCTGACAACGGTGACAGGGACAACAAAATCTGGTAACCACAATGAGAGATTCTTCGCTCAGCTTAATAGTTTTTAAAAACTACTCGCAACAATTAATGAATGAACCGTGACACATTAGAAACTCCCAGCTGACTGCACAAAAACATCGCAACATCGCCTCGCAAAAACTGTAAAGCATATAAAAACCATATGTGTATGTGCGTGTGTGTGTGTGTGTGTGCGTGTGTGCAACTGCTGTGGGACTCATATTGAGTGCATTAAAAAATTACAGCATTGTAAAACATGAAAATGTTATCATTATAAAGTAGACAAAGGGCGCATTGACTAGAGTCAAGGGAGCCAAAGGGTTAGGGTTACGGCTGCGGATGCTGCCAGGGTTGTCATGAATTAGCAAAAATTCTCTTACTTTACACAATTCACTTCGCAGCACAATAGAATTCTCTCTCTCTCCCTCTCCCTCTCTCTCTTAGTCTTTGTTTGTGTAATCTACCATTAAATGCTGTGAATATTATTTTGATATATTAAGTCTAAAGTTGCAGACATGCAAGGCACATGTGCTTGTGTGTGTAACAAATTCACAAGTGTCAAGTCATTAAGTTTATATAATTCATAATATATCTACGTATATATATATATATCTATGTTTATGGTTGTGTGTATATATATTTATATAGTTAAAGTACAAATAAGCGGAACCCACACGAATGCTGCTGCGTTAACCACATGTTAACATTCCACTGCACAACAATGTTGCCAGAGGCCAGTAGGAAATTTACCTACCACATGTGTTATGGACGATTCAGTTTTCAAAGATCATATATATACACTAATCACTACAAATAGAACTCAAGCATTCAAGCATTTTTGCGATATTCTACAAATTTATATAATTAATTATGCTTCCATCAACTACTTTAGAAGAACTGAAAAGAAAGATCATTTGCTGCCTGTAGAATGTTTAAAAATGTAGAAAAATGTACATAAACTTTGTAGTGGTTAGACGGTTGATACCCTCTCTTAATTAAGATAAACATGAGCTGGCAGTTGTAAAAGCTGTTAATATCAATTTCTTAATGTCAGTAAATATATAAAGATCAGATATTTCTATGTTCAATGACTTTTTATTAATTTAACATAATTTATATATATATTTATTATTTACTATATTAATTTGAATGAAATTCATTATATATATTTATTATTTACTATATTAATTTAAATGAAATTCATTAGCAAAACCTGTCAATGTTGCAGCTAATTTCCTAGCAGGTTGTGTGTGTGCCACATTTGAAGCACATATGTGTTACGTATATCTGGATGTGTGTGTGTGTGTGTGTGTGTTTGTTTGAACCGGCACGTCAAGCTAAACGTTATTTCACACGCCTCTTGTTTTAAAGCACCCATTCCCTGGTGAAGGGATTCTTCAGTTTTTCGCAGCCTGCCCCTTGGCGAGACTTTAGCAGTGCCTTTGCCAGCTGCTTGATGCTGCTTGTTGCTGCTTGTTCCTGCTTGTTCCTGCTGTGGCTGTGTTAAGCAAAACAAATGAGTTAAAGGGTTTTTTTTTTTACTTGCTGAGTGTTGCTAGCTAACTGGTTACGCCCCCGTGGCCCACAATCAACTCATTGTGCATGGTCTGGTAGGCAGCCATACCCCATTCCAATCCTACCCTGTAAACTTTGCGCACTGTACCTTTGGCTTTGGCAACGCCAGCAGCTCGTATAATGTGACTCAACATAATGTGCACATTAGTGTTCACACATTTATAGTCGTGTCTATGGGTCTGTGAGACTGTCCCCATCCATGTGTGTGTGGCTGTGCGTGGGTGTGTGTGTGTGTGTGTGTGAGTGTGTGTGTGTGTGTGTGTGTGTGTGTGTGTGTGTGTATTACATGTTTATGGCAGTCTCCTTGTGCGCGTAAAGAGCAGCAGCAGACCAAAAGGAAGAAATGAAAAAGCAGAAAAAGTATATATACAAAACAGAAAAGAATCACATACAAAATATGTGGCAGAGAATCATGGCACATGTGCACATGCAGCGAGAGCAGCAGCAGCAGCGGCAGCGGCAGCGGCAGCAGCAGCAGCAGCAGCAGCTTCCCTAACATCCGCAGCATTTGTGAGCTAATGACATTATAAACATGAAAACTCCATTAATATTTTTTTGCTGATTATGATGTTACTGTTTGTTGTTGGGACTTTTTGTGCTGCCTGTTACTACGTACCTTCCACTCTTTACTTTCTTCCTTTCGGTCTCTCTTTACTTTTTATTTTATTATTTGTGCTGCAGCGTTGGTAACAAAATTTTACTCTTTTCGAATGGAGCCAGCACATGAATAGGCCAACAGCAGCAGCAGCAGCAGCCGCAGCAGCAGAAGGCAACAAGCAAGCGACAAATGTCATCATCTCTCGCACATTATTCTACATTTTCGTTCCATAACTTATTTGATTTATTTGCACGCACAGCACACGGATTATGAAAAGCAGGTATGGCTAAGACCGGTAGACTGGCAACGCTTTCTACGTCTTGGCCATTGAACAAGTCCTGGCCTTGTCCTGGCCCTGGTAAGCTCTAAAAGTATTTTGATGCTTGACAATTTTTTCAAATTAAAATGCGCAAGTTTCTTGCTTTTGCCAAGACAAGTCGTGAGCTGCTTAACTCATTTTATTTTTTTAAACATCTTACACACTTTTGGGAGACATTCTGGGTATATTTTAGATAGAATTCCATATGTGCTCTGGTGCATAATAGCTTAGGGTTGAATTATTCTATAGTTCATTTGGAAATTCACTTAAGATTTGCATCAAATTAAACAATTTGAAATGCGACTTCAATTGCTTCGCGTTTATTACTTTGCCGCCATAACATTGCTTAAGACATAACAATTAACTCAAGCAAAAGCTTCTACTAAAGCTAAAGCAATCTTTACTATTAATAGTTTTAAATAATATCTAGAAACGGCAGTTTGGCTCTAACGGCAACACATTAGGTTAGCCATTAAGTTGAGAGAAACCATTTTGTAGTTACCTAAAATTTCTGAAGTGCTGCTTTGGCTACTGTTTTGGCTACGTTATTGAATTGCCACCAATAAAAAAAGGACTCTGATTTTGTGTGGCCAGCAATGGTAGGCAGTGGCAGTTGGGGCTCAAATCTCTCTGGTTACGTGGCTTTGCGATGCG
This sequence comes from Drosophila macrospina, assembly GCA_035042075.1. Taxonomy (NCBI): domain Eukaryota; kingdom Metazoa; phylum Arthropoda; class Insecta; order Diptera; family Drosophilidae; genus Drosophila; species Drosophila macrospina. The sequence goes on along the minus strand of JAWNLW010000397.1, from coordinate 741,105 downwards.
CCTGAAGCAGCCAATTGATATTTGAGCTAAAGCCGCCATTCGTTTGTTGCACTGGGAAATCAATGAGCACTGCGAACCACAAAATTTCATTGGCGTTTTCATTACATTTTCAGTGCATTTCCGCACATTTGCACACACAAAGCGACTGACGAAGGTCCTGTGCATTGAAAGGACAAGAAAAACTGAAATGCACAGGCAATAAGTTGCACTCCATTACGCAGTTTTTAATAAAAGAGAGATGCTTTGAGACAGAGAGCGAGAGAGACAGACTACGAGATTGCTCGCATTGAGCTGCATTTTCTTAACGCAAAAGGCAATTTACTATTTGGAAATGGCAACGGCATTGCAGCAGCTGTTGCAGCGCTTGTTTTGTGCGTTCTCGATAATAGCAATTGAGAGTTGCATTTGCTTTGATTTGCTTTGGTATTAGAGTGTGGCTTTTTCATTTCATTTTTTATTTTTATTTTATTGTGCAGCTCCTTTTGCTAAGCTTTTGTTTGCTTTTACATGGTTTAGACGGGCTTGGCTTGGCTTGGCTTGGTTTGGTTTGGCTTGGCTTTGCTTGTGGCTGTTAGCGATTTACGCGGCTTGGCCCCGCCTCGCTTCGTCTGGTTTTGTGAAAGCGTTTGAGAAATGTTATAGCGGCTTTGGGATTTGCGGTTTGTATTATTGCTGTTGCCACCGAATGCCTCTGAGTGCTGCCAATGCAGCTTTTGTCAATTTACTTGGCATTTGCCAAAGTCACATTAAGCATACGCACTGTTGCCATCCAATGAATGCCACAATTTGAACTGCACAATTAAAGTTTCTGCCTGAATACATTCTAATATAGTATATTGAGAGCAGAGAAGAGCTTTTCAGTTTTACAATTTCAAATTTGCATTTTCTTTTTGCCAAGTTTTGATAAGTTAAAGGGAAGTATTCTTAATCAATATCAACATGTTCTTCTGTCTGTTCTGTAAACCCGCTAAATTGAAGACTCTTACGCTGTTTTAAAGCTTTGAAGTGCACACTACTTTAAGTACACAGTACTGATATCTTTACAGTTCTGAATCTCTGCAGTACACAGTATTCATATCTTTACATTGCACATTACGTATACGCACCTTTGGACCAATACGAAAGTGCGAATGCAACCGTTTAGGCCTGGCCCGCATTAGTTGTCCGGTTTGAAAGGACTGCTTATGATACCTGATGGCCGCAAGCATGTCTATAATATCGAAGACGCATTGCGTCAGCCGCAAGCATTAATTTACTGGAAGCTGTGGTGAATGCCTTTCACAGTGTCGCTCTTGTCGCTTGTTGTTGTCACTGTTGGTGTTGCATTTGCGCTTGCGGTCAGTTGTATTGCCAACTGCAGCAAATTGCTGCAATAATTGTATAATTGTATTCGCCGTTGCAGTTGAACTTATAACTTTACTTGGCTTTTCATCTGATTGGATCACATCGCTCCAAAATGCTGAACAACTTGTTCACTTGTTTGGTATTATGATATGCAAGCCGCATGTGGCACACACTGAAGGCCACATTGATGTGGTGGCAATTGAAAATCGTTTTTCTGACTGATACGAGCATTGCAGGATAAACTGCCAAATCGATAGGGCGATACAACGATTACGACATTACTTGTACTGCAGCTTTTCGACCAGTTGAAGAGAAACCTGAAATTCCCAATTAATTGAGCTGCAATTAGTTATCGTCCAGGCCGAACAGGAAACCCCAAAACGGGGCCCATAAATGTTCTTTATCATCTCTATATATATATATCCTTAGAGTGAGGCATAAAGACAAACTCGAAAGGAACTACATAAAGTACGGAAGTGTTCAAGTCATACTATTCATGTTGCTATCCCCAGTAGGTCAATTGAGCCTCCCTGGCTCTAACATCCTTTAGCCAGATTCAACTTGAGTTGAGGCTGATAGTGGTGGAGGTGGTGGGGGTGCTGGTGGTTGTGGTGGTGCACAGCAGGTCGGCTATTTCTATGCTATATGTATGGCAGGACAACAATTCATTGTGTGCCATATCCCGCTGGGTGCTGGACGCCAGCCTGTCTTTCCACAATATCATCCACCCCGCCACAAACTACGAATATTTTTATTTTTGGTCATTCTGGATGTGTACATGTGTGTGTGTGTGTGTGTGTGTGTGTGTGCAAGTGTATATGTTGTTTTTCATTTGTATTTTTATTTTTTGACCGCCTTTCTGGCTTTGGCCATTTTTGATCTGCTGTAGTAGCTGCTTGAGCTGCGGTACGCTTTGGTTTGCTGCCGTTTTGCTTTTTATGGCGCGCTTTCTTTTTTTTTTGTATTTTATATATATTTTTTTACCTCTTTTATCGTGGTTGTTTTTCTTCTTGTTTTTATATATTTACAGAGCTTATCTTTGACCACACGTATGTATTCTGGCAGAGCAAAATTGTTTTTGAAATTGAAAAATTGCAATACAAGCTGAGCTCTGGGGTCAGCTATAGAGTCGCTGTAATACAAAATAATACGGCACACACCCACAGTGCCACCCTCTGCTCCTGCTTTCGCCCATCCCTTACCAGTCACTCCCCTTCCCCTTTACACTCAGCTGCGGCATTTTTCTTTTAGTTTTTTATTTTTTTGCCTTGCGCTCATTTTTCGTGCGGCTTTTGCTTTTATTTTCTTTGTTTAGCATTTTCATTTTTCTGGAAGTGAGCGCAGCGCTTATATTTTTTATAGTAAAGTAAAGTATAGTATAGTATAGTACAGTATAGTATAGTGTGCGCTGTATAGTATATGTGAAATATGCAGTTCGTGGCTGGCTTGGTTGTTGCTTCATGGTAGGCTAGAGCGAGAGAGAGAGAGTGAGAGAGAGGGAGCGAGAGGGCGGAATAGAGCGAGAGCAAATGCTTTGTGTGCTGGGTTCTCTCAAGGATGCTGCAGGTGCTCAAAAAAGCGTCGACTGCCTGACTGCCTGCCTTTCTTGACTGCAAGTTATGCACATATTTAAATTAAGTGCTCACACAAACTTACATAAATATAGACACATAAATATATATATATATATATCTATATATATATATATCTATGTATATAAATGTGTACATATTTATAGAGATAAAGCAAGGAGCCTTAATAAATATTAGCTACAAGCGCAACACCAAACTGTTATTAACCAATGAAAGCCGTTTAATGGATAAGCACCTATTAAATAGAAGCATTGAGAGTTGCTTTTACTATATTCTCTTCCTCTGCAATGCTTGACTTGTAGCTTAAATATTCGCAGTGTTTTGTAGGTGTCGGGAAACCTGACTTTGAGAGAGTTAACTATTTAAAAGTTGAAAGTTTAATTGGGCATTAAAAAAAAACTTTTGCTTAAGCGAACCGTTTAGCACTAAATGTAAAACTGTTATCAGCAACAAATATCTGTTTCTACAAATCTAATTTAATTCATTTAACTTTGACTTTAATTTGATTCCATTCTCATCAATTTGTTGGAATTTGTCATAATTTGTTAACTGATATTTAGTTTGTTTAAATCGCAACAAGTATTCATAGTTATGCAATTATATATTTAAACAAATGCTGCGAATGCCTGCTTAAAATGTGTTTACGCACTGCAAAAGGCCAAAGCAGCTTAAAACTGGTGTAAAATTAAAACGCTTATTATCACATTGGGTTAGTCTGTGGCAATTAAATGTTTTTTGTTTTTGTTTTTTTTTTATGCAATCCATTTTAATGTTTGCCCAATCCCTTTTAATGCGCACAATTAATTTCGTTATGCTTTGTCGCCTTTGATATGTCACTGGTTATCTGACACACACACACACACACACACACAGACAGACACAACACTCAGACACACACACACACACACTGTTACAATTTGCTAAAATGCCGGAGCTTAGAAAATAATTCGATATCGCGGCCGCTTTACAGCCGATTGTCCGAGCGAGACCCCAAAAACCCAAACCCATCGGATATTCGCCTCGTATAATCATTGTGTAATTATGGGCGTGTACACGTTGAATGTTGCGATTTTGTAATTTAGCGGATTTTATGCGCAAACGTAATTAAAATTATTTTTAATTTACACACACACAGACATACACTAGCGCATAGAAAGCTGCACATACATATGTATTGGGGAGCGGGGTTGGATGGGCCAATAAAAACATTGACATAACATTGGAAATTAATTTTTAGCGATGTTCGGCACACCCGAAAAACCATCAACAAATTGTCAGCATTTGCATTCATTTGCTGTTGATTTCATTTGCATCGTATTTTCCACAATTTTGCTGTGAATTTTCATGTTTACACTAAAGGCAAAATGCATGTGGTTTCCCCATTTTTGGCATACTCGCTAAGACCGTTGCAAACGTGTCTTTCTGCTCCAGTGTGTCTGTGTCTATGTGTGTGTGTGTGTGTGTGTATGTGTGTGAACGTGTACGTGTACGTGATACGATTAGAGAAACTTTAAATCACCATAACAATTCGATTGATTGCGAAAACGTGTTGTGTGCCGTTAAATTGATTTCTTTATTTTCATGTTATTCAAATTAATTTCGATTTAGGTAAGTTGCACTGAATATTCGGAATCATTGGATGCATTTAATTCCTTAATTATAAAGCACTATATGCCTGTCAGCTATTGCTAATTAACGGCTTGATTATGACATGAATAATATTGAATTTCACATCGCGATTAATTAGAAACAGACGGAAACTGAGTTTTCAGTGTCAGAGTTTCCATTCTCATTAACTTGAGAAATCATAGACCGTTGTGCCATCGAAATGTATATCAATTTCCAATTTGCGGGTATATCAATTCAATTTACAATTGGAAGGGTCAAGTAATTGGCTCAATCCTTCTAGTCAAATTTCATCGCATGTCTCTGGCCAAACAAAGGCAGAAGGATGCGTCCAACTGCAGCATATCATGACCATTCAGAAGAGCACTTTGAGTGCCCACTATAAATGTGAATGTGAGTGGCAGTTGAAGCCACATAAACACTTGCATTCACTAGACATCAACTTGCTTTACCCAGGGCCTAGTCATGGCCTGCCTGAGGCCTTTCATACGTAGAGCGCGGTCTGATAATCGGGCGTGGCCACCAATTAACGCATTGCAACGGTCGCATACGTCTCAGCCCATCTATTGTGTGTGTGTGTGTGTGTGTGTGTGTGTGTGTGTGTGAGAGAGAGGGAGGGGGGTTATATGCATACTATCTACGTTTCTGTGTGCTTGCTTGTGTGTGCGTCTGTAGATGCTAGGCATTGTATGTTTTCACAAGAGAATGCAATTTAAATTGCATTAAAATTGATTGAATTCATGGAACCCACTTGCAATGCCTACTCTATGTCAATGCATATGTGTCGCTGCATGCATGTGTGCCAGTCTGTGTGTGTGCGTGTGTGTGTGTGCGTGTGTGTACGTATGCTTGTGTGGGTTGTCATGCGTGTCGCATGTTTGTTTTGTGCACCGTTAAGTGGGCAACATGCTTTAAAGGTTGTTTGTACACAATCATCCTTCCACAAGCTTATCACAGGTATGCGTGAACTAAAAGGCGACGCAATCGGAGGTAGGAAATCATTAAAAAAGTAGCTAAGGCAAGGCAAGTAGCTAAAGTTATAGTTTTATAATTGCTCGACTGTTGATGCTGATCAAGAATTGTTAATGGTGATTTCAATTATTATTTTATATATTAATTCATATTTTGAATTACACGTCTTCTTTGTTTGCCTTCTACCGATCGATTGACTCTCTCCTCCTCTAGCACCAAGTTACTCTCTGAGAGCTAGATAACACTCTCTCGCTCGCACTCCTTATTCTATAACGGCAAAGCAAGATAGACTCAAGGTGTCTATAGTTAGGGATGGGAATGCATACAATATAGTGATGTGACATCGGCATAGCTATCTGCCTGCTGCAGAATGTTTATACATATTTTACTTCTGCCATGAATCTATTAGACTTGTGCAAACGTTTTCCTCAGCGACTGCAGTAGAAGTTTTCTACTTATTTTCCACAAAACTCCTTAGCCGTCTTTTAAGTGTGTTAATATAGAATTTTTTAATATACTGATTCGCGTAGCTTTTAAGAACTCATTGGGTATCTTTTAGTCGAGTACTTTTTATAATATATACATTTAATTTGTTATTGTTAATAAATGCATGTCATGTGCAGCCAGAAGAAGCAACAAATGCAGCCAAAGCCAACAAGAAGAGCAACAACGCGTTTACCGCAGAATTTAACAAAGGTGGCAATTTAACAGGCCCAATCACGGATATATTTATATTTATATTTATATTTATAAACATATATGTATGTATGTATGTATGTATGTATATAAATAGTATATACTTTGTAGGCAATTGCAAGTACGCATAAATATCACGCTGATATATTTGAGCCAACAAAATATTAACGGCTCTGGCTTAAATTTGCTACTTTAAATCATTCTGCTGAGTTTGTTATTTCTTTTTTTATATTTTTTGTCTCGCCAACAAAGGCTTCAATTAATTTACCAAAGTTTGGTTCGATTAAGGGGTGAAGTGGTGAACACAAGGGATGTTGCTGAAGGGCTGTCAGGCTGGAGAGCCAATAAGCATATGTATTTATTTGCTGCGATTCGTTGTGGGTTTTTTTTTGTTGTATACATTTTTTTTGTATTTTGTTGTTGTTGCAACGCGACAATTAATGCGCATTAATGAATTATTAATTTGTGTATGCGAGACTCTGTGCGACAACCAAAAGTATGCAATTAAATTCTATTTGTTAATTTATGGCTGCCGCCAAATATGCATTGATTATGCAAATGGATTTGGTGTTGATGTACGATGCTGTGCGGCAAATATTGCACTCAGCACGTCGCCCAGGTCTTAACCAGGCCTTAATCAGCTCACACACTATATATATATATATATATATATATAGTATAAATGTGTATATTTTTGTATATATAATTGTGTATATGTATGAGTTGGTGTGTTTATAAGTTGTGTTTTAATCTTTTTATATAAATTGTTAATAGTTAATTGCACTTTTGATGTTTACTCAACGCTTGAGTTGCATATCAGTTGCCTCAATGGCCAAAAGTGCTACATCATTTAATTAATTATAATTAGAGTTAATGCTGCATTTAATTACATTTGATTGCCTTTGCTGCTGCAGTGCACTCTGACAGCAAGATAATTGAACTTAATGAATAAATAGGCAACCCATTGTCTGCGGCAATTCAATAATAGCTGCAAGACAAGAACCTGACTTAACACTTACTTACTTATTATGTTAATTGCTATTGATTAGCTGCCAAGTGCGGCAGCTATAAAGCCAAGGCGTTTCAAAATACAAATTGCAATTTCAGCTGTTAAGAAATGGAATCTAAATCTGTGTATAAATTGGATTCCTTGCTGACGTATTGCACACTGAAAACGATCCATCTAAATGTCAATTCAAATGCATAATCGCAACTCTATTTAAGCATTCAACAAAGATTATTCAGCGCTGTTTCACTTCTGTTCCAACATGAAAACCGAGCTCTTAATGATTTGGTTCGCGACAGACGCCTGTTCCATTTCCTCTTAGGTAAACCATTAGCTTTTAACGCTATTTCGTAATCTTTTTGCAAGTACAAATAAGTTGCAAAGTTTTGTGGTATCTTTTGGTTATGTGTTTGGGGGGAAAAGGGGCCGGGCTATAAGCGGACACAGCAAAGTGCAACATCGATAACTTCTGGCTGCAGTTTTCAACTTCTTTTGTCGTCATGGCGGCGACCATAAAACTCCTCCAGCTAACTTCTAGGTTACCCCAAGCTAAAAGTTTTGGTGCTAAAGCATTTGTAGGTGTAGTCAGCGTGTCCAATGCTTCTTAGTGCTAAGTTACATGTGGTCCAATATACGAGTATCTTTGTTTCTACGTATCTCTTATTCACATGCTTCCCCTCCTCCCCCACACCCCCACATACCAACGATGCACATTGAAATTGTAAATTCGTTGCTGTTATTTGAGAAAAGAAAACGAGCAGAAAAATCAACAAACAAAAGCAAAGTGCCGATTTGTTGTTGTTCTTGCTGTTCTTGTTGTTTTTGTTATTTTGTTTCTTATTTTTTTTTTTAGGTTTTTGGCTGTTGCTTGTTGTTTTCATTGTTGGCTCAATTACTTGTTTTTTCAGGCTACCGTTTTGCTTACCTTGGGTTGAGTATAAACACACACACACACTGGCAGAGGAGGGTGTAGCTATAAGAAAAAGTAAAGAATAATATAGCATACATATAGGTATTGCTCTGGTTCTATCCCCATACATTTGCCTGGATAATGGTAACAGCGCGAGACGCCGACTCGTTGCACCAAATTTATGCTACTCGTATTTGTTTATACAAATTTAATGAATATACATATTGAGAGACGTGCACACACACACAACTCTCCCACATTGATAGATGTCTGCGCCAGAGTCTTGGTATCAAATGCAGAAGAATACTCCACTCCTCTTCTTTTGCATACTTACAATTTTAATGCGAAATGCCGCTGGGTATTCTATAGGAATTTATAGAAATACATACGTCCTTGAGCCCTTATCCCGTAGATTTGTCTTTTGTGACAGATATCATTAAAAAAAAGCTGATTTAAAGTTTAATCATACTAAAGAAATGTTAAAATATAAAATAAACAATATATGAACTTATTTAATTGTTAACAATAAAAAAACAAGTCAGGCAGCTACAGTCGTACAACGTCTGTGGTAGACTCTGAACTAATCGGGGAAAGCAAAAAAATAAAGCAAATATAAAACTAATTTAAAGCCAAATAAGCTTAAGCAATGTTCAACTCATTATCGTTCGTTCTTGGAAGAGAGCAGCAATAGTGAGTGAACGCGCAAAACGAAAGGGAAAACAACAAACAACCGTTACTTTTTTTGCGCGTTGCTGTGTATACACGTATAACTATAACTGTACAGCGCGCGTCTGTTTTTACTGAGATGCTTATGAAAACTATGCTGACAAATCAATTGGTGGTTAAAAACGCGTTAAAATATAATAAAAACAAAATGAAAGATAAATATTCGTATCTTTAGTGAAAATTGGCTCATAGAGAATTTTTATTTGAATTAATATTTGTTGTCATTCTGTCAATCAGCGACATTCCGTTATTTTACGCAAATTGCTTTTGCCTTCTTCGTCGTCGACGAGCCCAACAACAACAACACACAGCCGCAGCTGCATGCATTCTCGGAACAATGCAACAACAAAGCTGAGCAAAGCAAAGAAACTGTTGTTGCTGAGCTCGAAGCATAGGCAATGAAGACTCACGATAAGAAAAGAAATGTTGAAAATTGTTATTGTATTTTGCTTTGGCTTTCGAGCAAATATGTATATGTATGTATGTATAAACAAATACTGCAAATGTTGTTTTAATCAGAGGCTGAATTTGATTGCCCAACACTGCAATTGATATCAAAATTATTAAGAATTAATATTTAAATTATAATTTAAATACTTAGGAAAATCCAAGAAATTTAAATTAATAATAAGAGCAATTTAAAACCTTTAGTTTTGGCACACATGAATAGGGGCAATTAAAGAACAAGAGAGGACTCAGAGGACTTAGGGTAGTGGGTAGTCGTGCTATATTTTGCAAGTCTTGTAATTGCTTGTTTTATTATCTTGCTATCAGCTGACTAACTGAACTCTTCCGTTGCCAGTTCTATGCAATGTTGTAAGAGCGAGATCGGTATCTAGATCGTTCAACTTATTATAACTAGACAAAGCGGGATAGCTACTGTATGTCTGCAATCAGGGATGGGATTGTATATACTAATGTAGTGATGGGCTATCGGTATAGCTATTAGTCTGAAGCATCTTTTACTTGAAGTTTACGTAAATTAATTTATTAATAATATAATTTTGCATTTAAAGCAATCTTGAAAGTAGAAAGTAAAGTATTTCATTTGGCCCAAAAACCATGCATGAGACAAGAATATTTTGTTAATTTTCTAAACACGTTTTGTGGCATCAAAAAAAATTGGCCAAGAGCAAAAAAATAGCAAGTCGTGGCCAACAAACAACAACAAAAACAGCAAATAAATAAAATAAATAATAAAAAGTATAGAAACTAGCAATGTAGTTTGTTTATGTTAAATGCGCGTCGCATCTGTGTGTGTCTGCGTGTGTGTGTGTGTGGGTGTGACAAAACTTTAGCTTAGCTTAACGCATGTCCTTGCAGCACACAACGGGTTTTTTTTTCTTGTTTTGTTTATTGTAGTTGCAGCTTTTTGTTGCTTTAAACAAAGACCGCAGGCAGAGCACCAGAGCTGACTGACAGCGAACTGCAAACTGCAAACTGCGTGCTCTGTGCTGCGAGCTGCGAGTTGCGAGTTGCGAGTTGCAAGTTGAAACTTTGCGTTTTGCTTAAGTGACGACGTGCGACAAGCGGCAACCAGGCGAGCAGCCCTTGCCAAGTTTCTTTGGCTTTTTTTTCGCCAACTGCTGTTGCTGCCTGGACTTTTAATATTTAAGCAAGCCAGTCAGTCAGTCAGCCAGCTCACCCGTCTGCCTGTCTAACTGCTAACAGCAACAGCAACAGCAGCAACAGCAACAGCAGCAACAGCAACAGCAGCAACAACAGCAACAGCAACAGCAACAACAATAGCAGCAGCAGCAGTGGCTTGGACAGCAGCAGAATACACACACGTGCCAAAAAAAAGCGAAAAAAAACAAAACAACTTTTTTTTGCTGCTGTGGCACTAGAAAGACTTGCCACACCTCGTCGAAGAGTAGTCGCATGGCTGGATCACTGGCCTAACCTCTGACCCCCCTTTGGCATCCATGTGACAACGAGGCAAGGAGTTGTTAGTTGTTGGTTGGTTGGTTGGATGTTTTTAAGCAAAGTTACCACAGTTACCCACAGGCGCTTCAGTTGTCCATCCATTGTCCAGTTGTCCTTCCTTTGTGCTTCATCGCACTTGGACTATCGACCAGCTCTGTCTGTCTGTCGCTCCACGTGTGGCTATATAAATGTACAGCTTGACTGTACTGGATGCAAGGAACGGACTTGGAACTGTTTAATGGCAGACAATGAATATGTTCCTCTGAGAATTGAAAATCTCTTATAACTAAATGAAATATTTTATGCAATAAATATACTGTATAGCTTTTAGAGTCGCTGAGATCGACAGCTCTGCCACGCCTCCTGTAAAATCATTTTGCATAAAGTCTATTCACACATGTGTATATATGTACATTGGTGCAGGGTATTCAATAGCTTCCGCCGTGCTGAAAATGTACTCTTCGTTGACCAAAGAAACTCCCTTCAGTCCAACTTAGCAAAACCTCGTGTAACTTATATATGTATGCGTTTGTGTAAGTTTATTATTTGCTTAGCTGTACATAAATAACTTTCAATAGATGATTAATAATTAAATTATAACTTTTTAACGGAACACAGATTGGAGTCCTTTGAGCAAGCTGAAGTTGTGGTCATGCATGCAGCAATGCGGCAAGTGGTAATGGACAGAGGGGGTGGGGAAGGGTATAGTGGTCATTTCGGTGTTTTGGACAGTTTGATGTGTTGTGGGTGCCATTCGTAGTTTGATTAATTAATGAGTGTGGTTTTCGCAAAGTCTTTGGTAAAAGGGTAAACTCACAAATAGATTGTATAATTAAAATATCGCATCAAATAACTATCACAGAAGTGTAGGTCTTTATCAGCGATGTGTGCAAAATTGATTTATGTGTTAACACATCGTCAATGTACAAATCTTTTCGACCTAGTTTAAGCCATTGTTCTCATTGCGCCTCATTTAATTGAGTGTTTGATTTAATTATACACCATTTAAATGCCGTTGCGTTGTTGCATCATTAAGCATTGATTACGCAAGCTGATTAATTAGTTACCTCTCTCACACACACATACACTCACACACAAGCACACATACGCGCACACCCTTCGAGAGGCACTACACTGAGGGTAATGCAACAAAAGTGCGTATAATTATATAATTGTTAGTTTGGTATTGCCATTCCCATAGAGCATGTAAGAGTGCTGTAACTCGACAGTGCTCGACTATACAAATACCCTGTTTAAAATTAGAAAGTAGATATCTTGATATGTAGATTGATCTCACTTCTTTTATTTTCCTTATACTAAAAGTATCTCCTTCAGGCTTAATAGGGTATATAATTGTGTGTCATTTACACTTTTGCTTAACATTTTAATGATAAACTGTCTAACGGCGCTGAGCTTTTTACTTTCGGAACTTGTCAGTCAAACAGGCAGTCAGTCAGTCAGTCCGTCAATTCGCAAGTCTGCAAGTCTGCTTCAGACGCTTGCCGCAAAAACCGCCGCCTTATGATTTAAATTTAATGTAACTTTTGCTTTACAGCCAAAACTGTCGCTGGCATAAACCACCAACAACAACAACAACAACAACAAGAGCAAACAGAGCACCATAACAGTCAACGTAATAGCTATAAAGTCAGTCGGCGGTACAATATCAGGGGTCAGGACAGAGGAGGACTTTTGCCAGCTATTTGGTCACTGCACTTAGTGCACTTCCTTTACTCACACCAACAACAACAACAAAAACCATATGAGAACTGGCATTGCTGGTGCTTCAGAGGTTAGGGTTGGTCTTTTGCTGCCTTTGCTTCATCAGCTGCTGCTGCTGCTGCTGCTGCTTGTACTGCTCACTGCGCTAAGCTTTTATGCCGGAGCTGATGAAATGCCATGCTTAGTGGTTGAGCGTTGAGATTTCCCAGCAGTTGAAACCATAGTCACATCAGTCGCCACACGACGTGGCTTGCAGTATGGGTGTTCATATATGGGTATATGCGGGTGTGTGTGTGTGTGTGTAAATATATTTTCGCCTTGGAGTTTGCCAGTTTTGCTTAATGTTCTGGTAGCACAATTTTAGCGCACAGCATGAAAAGTTGACCTCAAATAGTTGATGCTACTCATAGAATATATTTGGAATACACGTATTTCCCATGTGACATTCCTATCATCAAAGATATTAAACTGCGCATTTAACTTTTAAATTAGATCTGAGTAGGTTAAAGGGCAATCAAAACAGACGACTCTCGTGCATGAGCTTTTCTTGAGTGGTATAAGAGCAAAACCGTTACAAATTATTCGGATTGTTCAAAAAAAAAAAAACTATGCGACTCACAAACATAGAATCCACAAACTCTTGGGCGCATGTGCGAGTTCGAAATGAGATGTGTTGCAAAGAGAGAACGTCAGAGTAAATGAGAGAGCGAAGGCAGTTCTTAAGGGAGCAGGCGAGAATAACTGCAACCTTAGCTGTAAACGAACTGTCCCATTACTCGTGAATATTGTAAACGGCACACGCGTCTACTGTCGTAACGAGGCAGTTATAAGAATGTAGTGCGGCAGTTTTTCTGATTATGCCGTTCCTTTTCGAAGAGCATAAATAGTTTAGAAACAAGAAGGCAAAGTGGAGTTAATCTTGGAACTGTCAATGGATGTGAAAATGGAAGCTTAGTTAAGCTAAGTTGAACCCGACAATTCAAGGGAGTTCTAGGTTTTGACAAATAATGGACCATAGTTAAGATAGTATTCGACTTTCCCAGCTGATTTTGATCTTCAACGTTTTATTAGTATATCCCATATTAATATCAGTTTATTTATGGCACTCTCGGCTTATTGCCTTCGTTCTTGGGTAAGGTCGTGTGCTTATAGATGCACAATATTAAGGGCCTTCTTTTATGTTATGTGATGGAGCATAGAACATATTTACTGACTTGGCTTACTACTGTGAACAGACAAGTTGCAGCTGCCGAGCAATTTTTATTTTCGCATTTCCGTAGTACGCAAGAAGAGGTTGACAGAATAAGAGAATAAGAGAGCGGACATTTAAATTCGCATTCGTACGGAGAAAGCAAAAGTGGACTGTCTAATGAGTTCCACATGAATTCGCGGTGGATCTCATTTTCAATTTGTAACAAGAGAATCAGTTTCGCATTGAGGTAGGACACTCTTAGATAGTTAGGATAGGATCCATTTTTTAAATAAAAGAAACTGAGCGTTTCTCATTTCAGTATAACTTCCAATATTTTACACTTCGTATGCTGTATCCTACTTATGTTCCTTCCCTTGCCATCTTATGGTACAACTTTGAGTTCTGGCAGTCTTTTCCATGTTTTATATAAACGAACTTATTTAAACTGTAAGATATTATGGCAACATTATCATTAATCACTAATTATTTTTATAAATATTTGTTTATTGATCAGTTTGCACTACCAGGTTTTAATGTATTCCTAAAAAAAAGTGCTCAATATAGCTTACGTTCCACAAACAAAACCAACATTCCACTCAAGACGAAATCAAAATCACAGAATACTGGTTACTTTGACTGGCTTCGCAGGATAAAAGCTTTGTTAAGTTGCAGCGTCAAGCATGGCACACTTACAAGCCCTCATCCCCCACACGCTTCATCAACATCTCACATTCACTCACGCATATTCGAAACTCTCCCACGATACGATGCGACTTGCGAATCGACATAGTAGTAGACACCGTCGTGCTTTCGAACTTGCGCGACCCGAAGTCCAAAGCCAAATACGAGTCGAGGGCGATGCCGATGGCAGAGGCAGTGGCAGAGGCAGAGCCAAAGCCAAAAACCAAAGCCGCAGCTGCGTCGGTCGTTCGAATTGCACGAATGGCAATGAATGAAAGTCGCTTTAGTACTGAAAAGGTCGTGGATTTGTGTAGTTGCCACTTGCGCTGGCTGCTCCGTCGTGTGCCATTTACCGCTTAAATTCAGAAACATTCGTCGCAGCATGCATTCTCACGTTCAGATTGGAGTTCGCGTATCGCGTCTCATTACATTTAATCGTTAATCGTTATAGTCCAATTGCCGTGCAAGCCAAGCCACAAAGATCTGTTAATCGAGTGTGCTAAATCAGTGCGGCGAATTCATTAATAACCACAGTGATTAATTGTTGAATGCTGTGTATGTTGCCTATGCTCTTTGTGTGTGTGCATGTGTGCGAGTGTGGTTGTGTGTGCGGAACGTGGTAAGTGCACGTGCAAAAAACCAAAACATTCTTTTTGGCTCCACCTTACACTTTTGCGTTGTTATGCAAATTGCGTCGCTTGCTTTAGGCAGCAGTAGCAGCAGCAGCAGCAGCAGCAGTAGCAGTAGCTGCGGCAACAGAAACAACAACAATAACTCAGTGCCCGTGTGTGTGAGTGAGTGAGTGAGTGTGTGTGTACGTACGTGTGTACGTGTGACTGAGCTTGCATGTGTGTGCGGGCCAAAGAGTGGCATACTTTGCGGCGTTCGCGCCCACAATGCATAAATCAAAATACACATTATTGAGTCATAAATAAAGTTCGCATCGCTCGCGCTTCGCTACTTTAAATAAGGCCCAAGGCGTCAGTGGGCAAAGGCAAGGCCGAAATTGATGTTTCGCATCCGCACAAATACTTTGCCATATTTTTTGCTCAATTGTTTGCCATTGATCCTTGTTGCGCCCAGACTTCCTTAAGGCAAACCGCCCGCGCCCTCAACCCGCCTGTTCAATTGATGATGCGTGCGTCTCGTTTGTTGCATAAAACTTGCTCAATGCTTACACGCCCTCAAAGGCAACAGAGGCAGCAGAGGCAGCAGCAGCAGCAGCAAATATAACAACAACAACAACATCTCCAGAAACAACAAGAACAACAAGAGTCCCCCGGGCTGGTTTTATTACAAAAGCCGTGCAAAAAGCAAAAAAAAGCAGAAACGAAAACGAAACTGAAACAAAAAGCGGAGCAAGGGCTACTGAAAGGATACAACGCGACGTGCTGTGTAAGTGCATACACACAATATATTTAGCTACTTAAATATTCTGAAATATACTGACAACACAATATCGACATGTTGTCTCAAATAAGCATGTAGTATGTAGTACTACAAGCCCCATACCATTAACACATATACTACAAATACTAAAAGAGATTAGCTTAAATGCCAGTGTTGGAAAACGCCAAAGAGCAGACTCTGACATGCCCAATGCCTTTTCAGTTGCTTAGCTGTAATTGCCCGTTTACTTTTTAGTGAGTGTAGTAATCCCACTGAAATGAATGCACTGAGAGAGAGAGAGAGTTTATTTAAATACTCGCAGTTAATTCTTCAAAAGGCTTTCTAAGAACTCAATTGCACTATAGAGTATTATTTAAAGTGTAGTAGGTAAACATTTGAATAAGCAAGATTTAAATAAAATAAATATCTCTACTTGATGATAAGTTAACTGATTTGATATAAATTGATGAAAAGTTGATATTAAATTCAGTTGCGGATTAAATAAATATATTTAGAGATTATTCAAAATTTTACTTTAATTTATTGTAAAAAATAAGAAATACTTCTATATTTATTTATATATATGTAAATGTTTGTAATATTTGAGGCATTCCACTTATAACAGAACTATAAGACTTTAATTTTATTTTGTAATTATGACAGAATCATTTATGCGAATGTAGGCCCTGGTTGTTTCATACGTTTGCTTTCATTCGAGTTTGTTTTCTTCCTTTAGCGCATACGCAACTTGTGCTTTTCTGTGTCAGTCAGTTAGTCAGTCAGTGAGTCGAGTCAAGTCGACCGACCGAATTTGACTCAGTTTTGAGAGCAAGTGCGAGTGTGTCTGTCTGTCGAGTTGTTTTGGCTAAAAGTAAGCCATGAAAATCGTATTAAAATGCTGTCTGTGCATAACCTACTTTTTATTTCTTCTACATTCTTTGGCTTTATGAGTGCATACATAAAAATATATATACACATATATAGATATATGTATATGAAAATTGTATATTGTTGCTTTTTCACTTTTGCTGAACACAGCTTTACATCCCTATACACACACACACACACACACTCGCACGCACACACGCACACACATGGTGTGGTGTGTGTTTGCATTGCTGCAGGCGCTTGCCAAATGCGCTTTGTGTTGGCGCCATTGTCAACATGCTGAGGATATTTTTGCATTTTTCGGCTCAGTCAGCGCAACGTGGCTTGGCTGAGCGCCAGAGCAGAGCATCAGAGCTCGTCTCAGATTTTGCAGTTTAAATTATTAAAATACCGCCAACTTAAGATCGCTGCAACTTGCACATAAATCACATAACTGGCTGGCTAAAGGATAGAACCACCTGGCGTAACAGTAGCTTTAAAATGTGTCGACAAAGAATGGAAGGACATTTGGGTGCTTGAACTTTGCACACAAGTGGACCGAAACGGGCCATAACTTTAGAGCAAGTTTAATGCAGCATGTAAATATTGTCGTGGCACACGAAAACTTTCACTTCTCCTTTTGTTGACAAGCCCGGAGGATGACGAGGACGTTGAGGACAAGAACATGCCAAATAGGATATGCAGACACGAAAGAGATTCATGTTTATGTACATATATATACATAGGTATATATATGCATGTATATTCCTCGTAATGGTGACACGTGTGCTGACCGAATATGAAAAGTTTTACAATTAATTTGAATAGTTGATGAGTTGACGACTTGACGAGCTGATGAGAGCTCTGTAATGACTTAAGTTGCTCCACAATCGATCGCCAGGCGAACCAAGTTAACAGATAAATTACATCTCAGACAAGATTCAGCAGCTGGCTACTTACTTGGCTACACACTTGTCTGCCTAACCGACTTGCCAATAAACAACACTGAGCCGTGCAATTGAAATGCTTTAAAAGTCAATTGCCTCAACTCGCCTCGTCCCGACTCGCCTCGAGTATCACATTACCGAGCCAGATACAAAGGGCAAACACAATACGAGCTGTTAAATAAAAAAAAAGCTAGAAACACATGAAAAGAATGTGGCAACTAGCAACGAGCAACAATGGCAACAAGAGCAGAAATCAAAGTGGCAGATATAAGCAAATAATCCATCAAGTGGCATTAACTTGAAACAATAAATTTCACACACCTGCAGTGTGCGGCACAGTGGCAATTGGCTTACTCACTCGCAAGTTGCACCTAAACCCCAGCAAGCAGTCGGCACTTGAAGTGCTTGGCTAATCAGGTTTCAAATGCCTAAACACACACTCACACACACACTCACACACACACGCATTGCGATTCTTGGTTTGTGATTGCGCTTAAATAGGCAGCAACTAGCAGGTGGCAGGTAGCATGTGGCAGGTAGCATGTGGCTATTGGTCAGGTCTTAGCTTGTTGGGGTTGCGGATTGGAAATCAAAGCGGCGTTTAACTAGTTGCAATGGGAACTTAAATCTGCGCTTTGATCGTACTGAAGCTCTTATAATGAGAAAGTTGTGGACTTTTTGAAGCGTTAGATTACAGTCTAGACAGTTTCATTGTATATTTTACACAGTTTGAATTTCGATTAAATAAAAGTTTTTATCGTCTCGCGAAGTCAGAAAAGAGGGGCCCTGAAATACTGATATTAAACATATTAAACATGCCACAGAAGTGGAGAATGTCGCGAATGAAATGACTGAAGATTCAGCTATATTTGTTGATAGGATTACGATCAGAATACTTTGGCTTGACTTACACACAAATGAATCTGTTATTATTAACTGCAACACAAATCTATCTAAGCCAACAACTTTCCAAGCCAGAATACACTGCAGCTGACTATGTTTTCTAAATGCTTTTGTTGCATTTTCTGCTGTCTTGGTCATTATTCCACCTTCTGGAGTGTATTCCAGTTCATTGCTCTACCACAAGCTTCGATCTGCAATGTTAAGCTCCAAGCCTGCTATTCCTTTTAACTGCTCAATAATTGTTTCAAAATGGCAAGCGATGCATGTGATTGAACCATGGTACGGGTATTTCGAAGTACTATTTTGACTGTACAATCGAAAATGTAAAATTAACTCGCTTTGCTTGCTTCTAAATGGGGCCACTCTATTCTGTATGTTGACCCAGGCAGGAAATACAGCAGCAGCACAAGGATGAAAATAATAAACACAAAAGAGCGCAAAATGCCGACAGGAGAAGTTAACCCAAAGCAGCTGTAAACTGTGAATTCTTTCAGATGCTCGACCCAAATCTGCGCACAACAACAACAACAACAGCAACAACAAAAGCAACAACAACAAAAAAGAGAAGAAAAGAAAAATAAATAAAAAATGAAACCAAGAAATGGAACAGCACAAAACAAAACTCAGGCAGCAGCAAAACTCTTAGCCAGCTTTCAGTCCAAGTTTGCTAACCAACTTCACTGGTCAGCCACAGTTATAAGCACACTATCCCAGCCACACACATATACAAACACACACACACACACACACACACACACACACACACACATATATATATACAAAGAAAACGTTGAGAGCACCTGGTTTGATAAAGGGTATATTACATGTATTACATGCAATTGAATTTGATGTTTGAATAACCCATTAATGCTGACAACAAAATAGTGAAGAGAAGACGCTTATTAAGTGGTATCCTTTGAAGATATCATTAAAGTTCTAACTACTCGACCTAAACCTACGCGTTAATGCTGTAATTTCATGTCTCTTACAGTAAAATCTCATTAATGCTTCGCTCTGCTCTTGTTAAGCTTCATTTGTGGACGGTGTAATTTTCATTAGCTTCTAGGGTATCCATAAAGTGTATTCTGCGGTTCCAGTTGGTTGTAACCTCGAAAAGTGCAGCACACTTTAGCTGGCTCTCCATTTTTGCGGTTAGTTGCTTCGTTTTCTTTTAGGTCCGCTTCTCTGTTTCGCATTCTCTGTGCTTCTATGCATTTACGGTTGCCATTGTGGGCGCATAATAGCCAGAAATTAAATCAGCCAGCGCGTGGGCAACTTAAAATAATAGCCATTGCTTATGTTTAAGTAAAATATGTACTTTACTCTTAAGTAGATACGAAATAAGCGAGCAGCGGCAACTCATTTCTATTTTTTCTTTAGTTTGTGCACTCTTCTGTTTGCCTGTGCTTATGCAAGCTACCTGCTTGCGTATTTCCGCTTCCGTTTCCGCTTTGTCCTGGCTCACTCATCTCCACTTTTATTGCATACCTTAAGAATTTTACCATTTGCTGTTTGTCCAATGTTAAGCGGCACTGTCACTCTACTATAATTTTAAGTCTGATATGGATTTGATTGCTTGGCTCCATGTCGTCAATATAATTTGCTGTTTGCTCACTTGATGGACTCTTGTAAATGATATTTATTTGAACTGACTGTCAGTTGTCATATGTTATTAATAATAACAACTAATGAATTGGGGCTCAACTACGTATACTCTGGCATTGATCCATGTGTGTGTCTGTCTGTGTGTGTGTGTGTTTGGCTCACAATCTCCACTCTTGGGGTTATTGATTAATGGCTGAAATCGCTACTTAATCTAATGGCTTGTTTGCTTTTTCAGTTGACGAGCCGTGTGTTTGATTAGCCTACATTGGGACAAGCACATTGTATGTGTCCATGATTAGCATATATATCTTACAAATTTCATTATTGCTCCTGCTAAATTATTTATAAAGTTTCAGCAGTATCCCGACCAATCGATGTCCTTCCTGATACAGAGTGGTGTTGGTATTATTATTATCATTATTATTATTATTAGTATTGTTGTTACTAATGTGAAAAGCTATGTAGCTGTAACAGTTCTCGCTTGGCTGCAATTTTTCTACGCACTAAAAAAATGTAAAGAACGCTGATAGAATGTAATATGTAATTGGAAGGAGTGTTAGGAAATAGATATGCATGCATTAAGTTACATATGGAACATCAAATATGCATATAAACTATGAATTATGACTGCTGTCATTAGAAGAATTAAGGACAAGCAACTGGTAACTGGTCTCATTGTAACCGATTTATAATTCGGAAAAACTTTTGACACACGTGCGTCAATTAATATGTCATTCGTTTCATGATTCCAGTTTATATTGATAATCAATTTTGAATTTTGTACTAATTGCTTTCAATAAATAACTAAGTGAAAATAAATGTACAGTGCAAGAAACGATGAATATATATTTACATATATAAGTGCACATATAGATTGGTTAGATTATTGTTGGTTTTGGTCAACTGTAATAACATTTTAAATATTCATAAATTTTATGAAAATAAATTCGTAAGCCGCAAAGCAAATAAATAGGCTGACAGCAGA
This sequence comes from Drosophila macrospina, assembly GCA_035042075.1. Lineage (NCBI taxonomy): Eukaryota > Metazoa > Arthropoda > Insecta > Diptera > Drosophilidae > Drosophila > Drosophila macrospina. Next base: position 720,016 of record JAWNLW010000397.1, on the reverse strand, counting down.
GAATTGTCATACGAAATGAGCAAATAAAAATGCCATTCAATTATCTAGAAAGCAAACCAAATACACTCGACCAATGAAAATTAATTTGACATGTTTGACATATTGGGCAAACAAACATGAAAATCTAAATCAAAGGCGTGATTGGAGTTAATAAAGTGCCTACTACTTCAACTGTACAATATGTCACAGGCCAAAGCCAAACACAAACCACATTTGGCCAACGATTACACAGCCAAAATGTTGAGGAAAGTGGCGTGACAGTCGCTTAACTCTTTAATCAGCATTGCTTAATACACATTAGCAGGGCAAATGCACAGTTGCTAATTTTTCAAGGCGAATGCGAATATATTTCATAGTTTTAGATTTTCCCCCATTTGTTTGGTTACATTTTCTTTTTTTCCCTTTTTTTTTTGGTAATCATAATTTCCTGAACAGTCACGCAAACTTATGAGTATCAAGTGTTAGTGTGTTGCGGTGTGTGTGTGTGTTTGTGTGTGTGTGTGTGTGTGGGTGTATCTGTTTGTTTATCACGCATAAAATGCTGACAGCAAGGCAAACAGATGGCTATTAAAAGCAAACACACGTAAAAAACTAAAGCCGAGTCGAGCCTAAAAGTATGCAGCAGCAAAGTCGTGCAAGGACGCACACAATTATGTGAGTGTGCGTGTGTGTGTGTGTGTGCGTGTGTGTGTGCAAAATCCTTTGCCTTTTATTTTGCACAAACCAAACAGTAGAAGCCACAAATGATGATTACCATTGCCAACTGATGATGATGACGATTACGATGATGATGATGATGATGATGGCGCTGGTGACGTGCACAAAGAAAGTAAAGAAAAATGACAGCAGGCAACAAAATATTTCCTGTCTGCGCTTTAAGATTTCCTAGACACACACACATACACACACTCACATATACTGAAATTGAAAGCGCGTTGCATGTCAGAGACCCGCGCGATGCCCCCTTGTCTGCTCAGGTTTCGCTTATGTGACGAGCATAGAAAAAGTTTGCGCCTCATATGAATATGATGCCAGCACACGCATCAACGTATCCCGTTAGGTGTGTCTGTGTGTGTGTCTGTTGTTGGTAAGCACATCATTTCTGCCTGCTGCTGCTGCTGCTGCCTTTTGATATTCCTTTTTTTTATACTTTTTGTGCAATTTAGCGCGCCATCAAAATGAAGTAGAAGTTGACTGTTGACTGTTGACTGTTGCTGGTTTGCCAGTAGCAAAAGTTGTTTCTCTCCCTCTCTCCCTCTCTCTTTCTCTCTCTCTCTCTGTCTGTAGTAAATTATTTGCCTTGCCATTTGGCTGCTGCCTCAAACCTCAACTTATTGTTGAACCTTTACCACAAATTTTTATACAATTTTTGCCTTTGCCAAAGTTGCAACTATTTCCAGCTGACATCCACTTGTAGCATAATTATCAGTTAATATGTTGTCTAGACTATAACTTCTCGCTTTTATGGCTGGCAACTTAAATTTATTAACCCTCTCTCCTTCCCCCCCACAGCTATGAAAGCAGTATAGTTTTTAATGTGTGCTTTTCGGGGCGCAACTACTTTGCATAGCAACTATGCGCAGGGAAAACCTCTTTTAAGTGCAGCCCCAAAGCTGAAAGCATAACTTAACTATAAAATACGCATGTACCATGTATAAAACTGAATTATATATGTAAATATATATGTATACATATAAAGATATATTATATATACTTGGTAGTAAATGGTTGCTGAGGCAACTTTCAATATTGCATATAAATAAAGTAATTTTCTCACTAATACCACAGAGTAGCATATAATAAAAAATAAAAAAAGAAACGAAGTAAAAACGAAAGCGCACAAAGCAAAGCCAAAACTTGGGCTAACAATTTGGCAAACAGGAAAAACTTTCACACACTTTTCTATGCTTTTCATGGCAAAAATCGAAGCGTAATCAAAGCGGTCAAATACAAACAAATGCTTAAGCTCCAACTAAGTAAGTGTGCGTGTACGAGTGAATGTGTGTGGGTGTGTGTGTTTGTGTGTGTGTGTGTGTGTGTGTGAGGCATAGATATAGTGTAGGTACGATGGCGCGTGTGCGGTACAACCGGAAACGACAGCCAGTTACGTGACTTTTATATTTTCAACGCATTTTTGCTGGGACCAAAGGGAAAAGTCTTTGCATACATATTGAAAGGATTTGCATGAATAGAGCGAATGGATAGAGAGCTGTGATATGCTCGTTAAAAGCTGATACTATGAATCTGACGACTTTGTCAAAACCCGTGGCAAAAGGTCAATATTGCACCTACGAAGGATTCCTGCTCTGGCTCAGACTTATGCGCAAACATGCGCAGAAAGGTGCAGATGTAAGATCAAATTAGAAATGAACAGCTTGCCCAGATGAGAGCCAATTAACTTGAAAGCAATCAAAAAGGCAGAGAGAAACAGAGAAACAGAGAGAGTGCGAGAGTGAGGAAAGAGAGAGAGAGAAGTTTAGAGAAAGCGAGATAGAAAACGAGACTCGAAGTAGCTAATTAAAAAATGTACGATAGCAGGAACAACAAAGCTGGCGTTAGCTAGCATCTCAATTAGTGCAAATTGGCGTGTCATTAATGTCAATTGGTTGGCGCGGGGTCGGGGGAAGCAGAATGTGGGGCAAATGACAATGAATAGGCAAATGGCAACAACAAAATTAGCGCATGACTTTCACGCATAAAATTGAAAATCATTGCTGCAACACCTGCCACTTGAGGCAAGCTACACTCACTCAGTTACCTCGACCCCGCCTCCGTCTCCACTCAACCGTCGACTCAGCCAGTTCGCACACGAAAAGCATTACGTGATTTTCGTTTATGATTTCTGCTTACTTCTTAAGCACTTCCGTTTCCGCCGCAATGAGCATGGCAAGCTGCCGCCATTTTGACTGCATAGCACTCACACACTCGCATTCAACATACATACATACAGTTACACACACACGGTTGCCCTTGTCTTTGCCATAAAAATGAATATTTATGCTACACATTTAGGAGACATAAACATGCTGATATATAAGTATCAAATATATATATTTATATATATGCATGGCCCTGGTCTGTAGTAGATGTAGTGTGTAAGTGCGACATAAGTATAAGTATACACATGCATATGTAGTGTGTGTAGAATACACAGTTGGCATGCATCAAATCGCATCGATTATTGTGTATGTGGAGCAACATTCTACAGCATTACCAGAATCTCTGGGGCTTAAGCACGTGGCTCTGAGTCATTTGTCATGGACAACAGCAGCAGCGGCAGCAACGGCAGCATTCGAGGGTATGGTGATTTATCATATTTACTACAGATATATAGAGCAATAGAGAATTTAGAAGAGAGCGGCGGAGTAGGGTGGCAGCATAGTTTGTAGCACAGGTGCAAGAGTTCAGAATCCTAAAGCAATTTGTTGCATGGCTGTCGAGCAGCATTTTATGGCAGCACTAGAAACAAGTGCGACCTGCTGCAGGACAACTTTTCTAGCTGGCCAGTCGAGAGAGAATGGAATATAGATAGAGATATCTGAGTACATATAAGCCAAGTAAACGGATAAGTGCGTCTGTGTGTGCACACAGTTAACAAGCGTAAGCATGTAGTAGCTGTTTAAGTGCAAAGTCTCATTTAAGTGCTTTGCCTAATATTTAAAGGGGGTAAAGATAGTCAAGCCTTGTTAGCCTTGTTAGCCAAATGCCCATAACTCCACGTTGTCAGCGATATAAGCATTGCATATTTGAAGTAACTTGACAAGTAAATTGGCCAGTTTAACAGAATTTCTTACCAAGTTGACAGAAGTTTTCATATTAAATATTATCGTTATTAATTACACACAATAATCAGTTACATTTCAAAGTAAATTTCAATAAAATTAATAGTATTGCGATTAACATGTTTCACATGCTTCACTGCTCATCCAACAGAAGTGTTTATTCGCAATGCTTTTAACGTAATTTATTATAAAGTAGTATATTTACATGACTGCTTAAATGTTGCCATGTTGAACCCACATATTTAATATTAAATCCTTCATCTCTTTACAAATCGAAAAGCCTTTAAATCTTGTGCTCTAAGTGCAGCCAGCATTAATCGCTATCTAAATACAGAGGCACACACCCACACAGTCACGCACAAGCATATTGATTATAGAGACCGCATAATAATGCGGTTGTCATTTTGGAATTCAGATTTGCTAATGAAATGCCATTTGAAAATTGATTGAGAATCTCAGTTGAAACTATAAATCTACACACAGATAGACCGACACACAGTTGGACGAACTGCTGAGTTATGCGCACACAAATGCATTGGGATTAATAAAAATCAGCAAACAAATCGCATAAATTATTTATGAAAGCTATTAGGTTGCCTTCGGCCGCTTTGACTGCTCTGCCTAATTTTCAAACGAAAGGCGCACATCAAACGCTTAATTGCGCACACAAAATGGCGGAGAACAGCACATGGCGGCATTTCCTGCCGCTTTCATAGCCCTCAGCTATTTATGTGAGCTGCAAAAAGCAAGAAACCAAATTTATCCAGCCCACACCGAAGCGCTTGAGCTCCTACGCAATCGCAATACTATGTGAGAGATTTGCAATGTATATAATAAATTGTCTTGTTCAATAATATTGCAAATATTTCATATTAGAACAGTTAAAATGTTGATTTGCCAAGAAATAATTTCAATATTTATATTTAGAAATTAATGTGCCTTATTGAATTTCGATTTGTACTCGAGTTCTCAGATTTGAAAATAATCCAAATTAGTCAATCTAAGAGACGCCTACCTATTTGAATACGTTGAGGTAAGGGTATAGAAAGAGCAGACTTGGCTTAAATCAAACGGAATGAAAATAAAATAAATAAGTGACTGTAATCGATGGATGATGTTAGCATGAGTCTAAGCTTCAATCCCCCTCCACAACTGTGTGTGTGTCTCTAAATGTGTGTGTATGTGTGTGCGTAAAATAATATAGACGATTAAGCGCTTTGCGTGGCACACAGACGACAAACGTCACACAACAGCAGAGCAGAGATGGAGAGAGAGAGAGTGAAAGAGAGAGTGAGAGAGAGAGAGCGTGAGAGAGAGAGAGAGAGAGAGTGAAAGAGAGAGAGAGAGAGGGAGAGAGAGAGAGAGTGAGAGATGGAGTCAGGCAGTGAATGGCAATGTGTTTGCATATTGAGAGCTTGAAACGATTTGTGGCCTTTAATGTGCCTGCGTGGCGCAACATAAGTGAACGGTAAATGTAAGTGTAATGCTCTTGTATAAGTGCGCGTGTGTGTGTGTGTGCTTGCTGGAGTGTGTGTAATTTGATCGCCAAGCATGCTGAAATGGCAAAGCTTTTCATACACCCCGCATACTCAGGCAGCTTCTCGCCGCTGCTTATTTATTTATTTGCTACTTGAGTGTTTGCTTAAGTGTGTGCGTGTGTGTGTGCGTGTGTGTGCGTAAGCGTGTGTGTGAGTGGAAGCGTGTCTTGAGGTGCGCTTTAATCGAATCAATAATTCAATTTTCGGCATAATTTTGCGCTGATTTTGATTGATTCACACACATTGCAGCTGCCGCATCTGGGCGCGGCTCAAGTGGCGTATGCGCAATGCGCCAACGGAATATTAAGTATCGCATGACACTTTTCTTGTCGATTTGAATCATTTTCTAAAGCTGAGCATCCCGTGTGTATGCGTGTGTGTGCGTGTGAGTGAGTGTGTTTTCTGTTACCCACAAAAAAATGTGTTTGCTTAATTTGATCGATGTCTTTGTGGTTGTTGTTGCCAAACGCCGCCCACCCAAAGGGGAGGCAATGCTTTTTGTATGTGATGGCGCTTGTTAGACTGAGGCGACAGCAGCTACATCAAAGCACATTAGTTTGTATGGCACACAAATTGGTTAGGCAGGCACTTTACACATCAGTACACACCTTCATGCAAACACATATACACCCACACACACCCACACACACACACACATACACCTGCAAGCATACATACATACTATCAGTATCTAAATCTGCCGTGTGCTCCATTTTTCGCTTGCAGAAACAAAAGCTGACGAATACAACGGCGTTAAAGTGGGCTAACGCTGAGTGCAAAGCGCCCAAAAAGTAACGCGTCGCTGTGGGGCATTGCAAAAGCTGACATGTATGCGGGAAGGGGGCAGGGAGTGGGCAGGCAGCGCCCGATATGCCGGGGCTGGCTTTGATGGTGGCACTTTTTGTCTATGCCCAATCAAGGCTGAAGTCCTTATGACTCCAGGCCAAGCATCCTTTGCAGCTCGTTGACGCTGCTGCTGTTGCTGTTGCTGCTGTTGTTGTTGCTGCTGTTGTTGTTGCTGTTGCTGCTGCTGTTGCCATCATGTTGAACATTCAACCGGCGGGCACTTTAGCATCTTTGACATATGACAAAAGCAAAACAATGCGCAAAATTCCGCCATTCGCCATTCTGAGTGTTGAGTGAGGAGCGAGCGTTAAGCTCATTAGACTTAGACGCCATTTGCTTAATTACAATACCAGGAATTCTTTATTTTTGAAGCGCTGTTGGCAGCACAACCGACTGGTTGCCACAGCAGCAGCAGCAGCTCAGCTGACGGTGACACGCCTATTAATTATAATTTAAAGAGACGATCCACAATCTTAAGCGAATTATTTAAATTTAACGACCAAAACTTTCCATCCAACTCGACTCGCATTTATGCCATAATTGCAAAATCAATGGATTCAAATTCGAATAATTACACAAAAGTTTTGCAATCATAATGAGGGCTGAACATCTGCTAATTAGATTTTAGATGCTTATTTTTAGATAAAATTCTAAAGATGCCGAGCAGCACATATAAATAATTTAAAGTGAAATGGCCAATCGAACTCAGTCGAACAACTTTGAGTAGCCAGAGCCAGCAGGAGTCAAGCCAGCTGATGCTGCAAAGCAATCCATTTAATATCTTTGACAACACAAGCTGCAAACAAACTGAGAGCTCTCCATGCTATTGGCAAATACAAATCGATTTTGTTTTGTCGCTGGCAGCAGCACAAACGAGAGCAAATAAAGTAAGAGATACATAACAGGCAGTGAGACAGATTGAAAGACAAAGCTAATAAAAAAGACAGCGATAGCAAAAGATGCCAACACCAGCAACAGCACAGCCCGAAAGAAACTGCAGGATATCAGAGGGGGGCAGACAGGCCGACAGACAGACAGACCGACAGACAGACAGACAGTAGAGTCGTTGCCATTTAATGTTGTGTTCCTGCTTATTATGGCCACAAAGACACTGAGATTGAAACACACATCCTCTGACACTTGAGCTGTTGCAAAATGCTAAAGGTCACGGCATTTATTTATTAGCGATTGCCGATAAAAGTGCTCACAAATATATTAACTAATTGATACTGCGATACAGCGGCCTCTGCGAATTGTGGACATGTTTATACCAATAGCAATCTAATCAGCAGCTGGCAACTGGTTCGCATCAATGAGAGATCAACAAATGCCAAACACTTTGTCTGAGATGGAGAACATTCGCAGTTCGCTGTTCTGACTGCTCAGGGGAATCTTGTGTGATTTAAGAGAGGTATAAACTAATGATCAACTGCATTGAGACAGTTGACTAAATGAGTTCAACTGAATCTCTCTTTAATAGACATTAGTAGTCGTTGGCATTTTCATGTTGATTAAGCAGCTAACCTACTGTCATTTACATGCATTATTAAGCTGTATTACAATTTCTGTGACTATAATAATAATTACATATATCTTTTTTGCTTAGGTATTTCTAATCTCAGCAACTTTGCCACTGTGTGTTGCTGTCCTTCGTATGGCGGGCAACCTAAACATAGTCATCAAAGTGCAGCGACATATTGAAACTTGACAAACCGTTGGCTTTGTCGACGGGAAGGAGGTCTAGTTGGTAACCACCACAAAGGCGCTATGTGTAGTGTGTGTGTGTGTGTGTGTGTGTGTGTGTGTGCGTGGCGCGGATGCTTTGTGTGCTGCAAAATTGGAGCCAACGAGCGCGTGCCAAGTTTCAAAGGCTTATGAACTGTTGCCAGCCACGCCCACCTACATTGGAGCGTTAGGTAAACAGCGTGTACAAAGACTATAGAGACTGCAGAGAATGTAGTTTAGTCTAGTATGAGTATGAGTAAGAGCCTGAGCATGAGTGGGCGTCGCTGGCTTGGCATCCTTTCTAGGTATTATAAATCAAAGCAGCCATTTTGCCTATGTAAAATTAGTTGCGTAAATCCCAACACGAGAACGCACTTGACTCAACTGTCTAAACGTGCAACAGCAACAGCAACAGCCGCAGCCGCAGTCGCCGTCGCAGCACCGACAAATTAAGCAAAAAGCTAAAAGTTATATAACTAAGCAAGTTCACAAAGAGAGCAAATGAAAATGAGAGCAGCTTAAATGGCAGTCGGGCATAGCCTTGCTATGCGCCTAACGTAACGCTCAGCGTGTGTAATAAACCAGCACACAACACATGTCTTTTCTTTCCTACACACACACACACACACACACACACACAGAGACACACACACACACACACACACGTGTCAGCTGTCAGGGATGACGGTGTCGCCACGTCTTTTGGGAAATTAAAGCGTGTGGAGCAAAAAGTGCCTGGCTTCATGTTAATTTTCATTAAAATTATATTAACTTGCACAGTGGCTGCTGGCAGCGTGCATAGCCACACAAAGTCACACACAGTGGCACAGGGCGAAGGACACAGGGCTCAGCGGGATCCAGGCTGGCGACAAATTTTTTAGTGTCCTTGCAAGTTTATCTGGCAAAAGCGAGAGCGAGAGCGAGAGCGAGAGCCAGAGCGTATGTCGCATGTCCGTACATGCTCGTTCATGTGCATGCGAGTGCAAATCCTGCGGGACACTTAAAATATTTAAATGCGCAAAATAATAAATTAGCAATTTTCCAAAACTAAACGCAACACAAAACTTTGCCGCTACCCGCTTTTCCTCTTACACATTTTGGGCTTACCTCAACCAACCAGCTGCTGACCCCTGCTCCGAATGCTTCTCAGTTTCAAACTTGTTATTTGTTTGCACGGAAACCGCTCTAGGACTTTCTCACTGACATCTGAGAGCCCCTCAACTAGGTCAGCCGGACAATTATTCCCGTGGCAATTAGTAAATACTGAAACCATTAGTTAAATAATGAAACTGAATGTGTTGAACTTATTTAGAGGGAACCGGGATTAAGAGGAAGAGTAAGCGAGTATAACCAACAGGTAATGATTGCGATGTAGATATATTTGGTATTTCAAGTAGTTTATTCTTCCTTTAGATCATCTGTCATTATTGTTATTGTCGCACAGCGCATAACATTCGCTCGTGCTAACTCTTGTTGTCGGATCCTGGCAGTTCTATGGCTTTAATAATGTCCTAGGTGTTTGTTTGATGGCGTTGACTAACGTGCGCTTTATGAGTCCTCTGCTGGCTATGGCCATTTATTATGTTGGCATATAAACAATATTTTATTTAACATCATTGTCAGCGTGTCCACGTGTGTGTTTCTGTGTGTGTGTCCATATACTTAGGTATGTGTGAGTGTTTGTCAGTGGAAGACTATAAAAATTGTCAGCTTGGCTTCTGCGCCTCGGTGGGGACGCACTGAGCACTGTGCTGTGAATTATTTCACGCTTTGCTTTATTATAAAACACTTTTATGTTTATGTCTTCATATAACCCAAACATTTTGAGTGTCGTTGCACACACGACGATAGACACACACAAATGCGCGTCGCAGCTTCCGTTTCCGGTACGACATGCGGAATTGTTTCTGCCGCTGCTTGACTTGGCCTTGCCTCACTTTTCATTGCTCTTCCCACTTGTGCTGTAAACATAAATTTGATGCGGCCAGCACATGAAGCATTTTGTGGCAGCCGCGTGACAATAAAGCGCGTCATAATAATAACACAACACACACAACATATCAAAATCAATGGGCGACTGTCGAGTCGCGAGAGCAAAACGCTTAAACAATCCCAAGCAACGATACATTTAACGGGCCTAGAACGGTGGGCAGCATGTGTGCAAAACAGAAATGAAGTAGAGAGATGCGAGTGCGACAGCGAGAACTGTCTAAAGCGTAGATGGTTGCCATAAAAAAACGCGCGTCAGTTAATTAAAACAAAACATTTTCAATTAAAAACGGAAGGCGTTGCTGGCGGGGCCAAAGCCAAACCCAGAGTCAGAGTCAGAGCAGCTGCAGCTGCTGATGCAATAGAGACATATACGCACACATATGCGAAACCGCACATAGCAGTCAAGAAGCATTCACACCAACACCAACACCCACACTCACACACACACACACACACACACACACACACAGAGACAGAGATTTTAACAAAACAAGCGGCGTTCACGTTTCGGTGCGCAAGTTTTACTTGTTATTGCAACAAAAAAGTGTAGCATACTTATGTGGGCGGCGACAGCAGCAGCTGCTGTTTGCATAGCTGTGCATAGGTATGTGCCCGCGTGCGAGTGTGTGCGAGTGTGTGTCGAAATGTGTGTCGAAATGTGTGCATGCAATGGCAAGAGTTATTGTCATTGCAGCTGTTGCGCATGCTGCTGTTATTGTTTTTATTATAGTTGTTTTCACAGCGCGATGTCAACAGGCAACAGTCTCATGAATATATTTAAATAAAAACACACAATGGGCTCCCGCTCTCAACTCCCCTCTTCCTCACCCTCTCTCTCTCTCTCTCACTCTGTCAGGCTAATTTAAAGTATTCGCTCAGCTAATTTATGACAATGTTAAATCAGGTTATCAACAGTAAGCGGTAGTATTCTTAAATTGCCGATATTAATTATTAAATAAATTAAAAGCCAAGTTTAAAAAAAGTAGCACTCTTTTTATGGCAGTAATTAATTTGGATTTATAAACATATTAACTATAAAAAATAGTATTAAAATATTACAGACCTCGATCGATCCCTTTTGGCCATTAAAATAATAATAACAACCATATTAATCACAGTTCGAATTAATTCATTTTGTAATTTCCAAAGAAATGGTTTCACTTATTCCATCATCTGGAAAAGCCCAAATGCTCGTAACACGAATCGCAATACAAATGGAGGTCCGTTTCGAATGCTGAAACCAAGACAATCAATCAATCAGTGAAAACAATCAACATGATTAACTCGTGTCCATTTTAATTAGGCACATACCGGCACAAACACATACACAAACACTTTGTCAGGCTCTGTATTTGAGTGTGAAAAAGTTGTTAGCACGTTGTCCACATATCACAGACAATTGTGTAGGTTCAAGGTTTGCGTTTAGGTTAGTGCCGTGTGAGCAGCTTAGATTAATGGCCAGTCAACCACAAAACTGGGCCTTGTCCAAACCACGTGCATGGCGTTTATCAGCACGATGTGAGAGGGGCAGGGAATATCGTGCTCAGCCAAACAACAGCAGTTGATTATATTTAGCTACACGTGTCTATATTTGTTATTTCCATAAACTCATAATTTTTTAACATTTCTTTCGACAAAGAAGGAACAACAAATAACGTCAAACCCAACCAGAAAAAATGTTGTGGCGGATGCATATTATAAAAATAAAAAGACATAAATAGCGTCTAAGTGCGCCATAGATAAAACTTGAGGACACAGACAACTGTCTCCCCTCTTACCACTCTCCAGACAAAAATCCAATCCCCGTCGTACTCGCAGTCTCGCAGTCGCGTTGCCTGTCTGCCTGTGTGGAAGACGCAGACAAATTATGGACAAATTACGTCGACCTGGAAATGAGCAACGGCCATGTCGCGGCCATGGAGCTGCTGGCTCATTATATACGCTGCGATAGATGCGCCCTTGTTGTCGCAAAGCCCCACCCCGCCCTACCCCACCGCCCATCCACGGCACACTGCCGCCGCCATTCTCCTTTCCCCATCCCTTGGCCCGCGCTGTAAGCGTGCGTTTGGCGTTTGTCGACGGTTTGGATTTGGATTTGGCTTTAGCTTTGGCCTGGCTATATTTAAACCAGGGAAGGAAGTCAACGTCAGAGGCCGTGCTGCGCAGGCTGGTTAGCTTTTTCAATATGTGTGTGCATGAGTGTGTGTGTGTGTGTGTATGTTTGGGTGTGCGACTATGTATGTATATGTTAGCTTTTTTTTGCCGCACCATTTCCGTTCGTTTGACGCAAATTTTAATACGGTCCTTCGCTAGCGGCAAAGTTGTTGATTTCATGTCGATGTTCCTCTTCGAGAATGCATTGAATGTTTTTTAATTTAACGGCATTGCAAATATTAAGGTCGCAGCCACGCCCCTTTGCTGACATTTCTTTTCACGCAGCCACGAATAAAACAAGCGAAATAAAAATAAAATATATTACAAAGTTTAAGCGCAACGATTTTGGCGTTTCTTTTCTTTTCATTTGCACTTAATACATATATATATATATATAAATATATATACTATATATATATTTACTTTTTGTTGTTGTTGTTGTTGAAATTCAGCTGAGCGCACTGTTAAAATGAATGGGGGCGTGGCCGGTCGCAGTAGGCAGCTGGCGGCAAGGGATAAGCCTCGTCGACCATTTGCCGGATATTGGGGCAGCAACAGAAAAACAGAGCAAATGGAAATCGCTTCAACAACCTGCAGCTGCAGGTGCAATATTTTCAGCTGAATTTCAGTGCTTTCCTCTTTTCGCTTCAACAAAATGCTTAAGTTGAGGCGTTGTAAATATGTATATAATACATAAAATATTCAACGGACAGGCTTTTAAAATATTGCTTAATATTGTATGCTGCAGGCGTGCTGGACTGGATATGAAATACGGAGTTGAGGGAAGGCCTCGCCTATACGTATACGGGTTGCATTTAATTGAAGTGCTCCCAAGTCTGCAGCAGGTAGCTTAATGCTTAAAGAATTGAATGCAGAGAAAGCTGTGATTCAGTAAAAATAACATTGATATACGAATAATAAGAAGAGTCACAGTAGTTAGTATTGCAATATTTATTTAAATACTTTGACTTATTTAAATCATTCAATTCCTGCCTATTATGCTTCAGCTTTGGCTAAGTACAGGAAAACCTCAAGAAGACAACGTCGCGAACACGCAAAACCAATGACAAATCGCACCATTTGTCAATTTCAAAAAGCATGTCAAGCGACTAAATTACCTTTGTATTCCCTCCGTCTGTCTGTCTGTCTGTCTGTCTGACTATCTATGTGTGTGTGTTTGTGTGTGCTTATTGATTTCGCAATTTTCAAAACTTTCCTTTGCTTTTCTATGCAGTCACTTTTTGTATTGCCAGTTGCTGACTTTTGCTTTGCAATAAAATTCAACCGCAATTCATTTGAATTCAATTGTCAAACGGCTAACAACAATAGCAAGACCCACCATGAGGGTGTATGACTGACTGACTGTGTGTGTGTGTGTGTGTGTGTGTTTGTTTGTGTTGTGTGTTGCACTTCCGGCAAACGATAGCAGCTGCTGTCTAACTATAACTATAACCAGTCACTTATCCCAATGCAAAAGGTCTTGCATTATGCATTTTTCAAGCAAATTTAATGTGATTTAGACGATGAGACAGACATACGGACATAGAAAGAGATGGCACCACATCCAGAGCCAAAATGCTCGAGGGGTCATGAACTAAGTTTATTGTGCACATTTAAATGAAATTGCTGCGCTCAATTTATGCGCTAAACGCCGTAAGCCATTCACAGGCAGGCATACACTCACAGACATTCACAGGCATTCACAGGCACCCATAGTTATTCACAATACACATGCAAAACGACTTTATAGCAAGAGAGGCAAGGCAAGAAAAAACAGCTATCATACTCGTCTAGTACAACAGAGCAGCAAGAATATTCACCCAATTCGACTGCATTCGCTGCTTATTCACTTCCATTCACTTCTATTCGCTACTCCCTTATTTTTCATTCGTTCGTTATTGTTAGGCAGCGCACACGGAGCAATAGTTTTATGAATATCGTTTTTGTTGCCACTTTCTGAAGCAGTTGGCATTATTGTTGTTATTATTGTTGTTTTTTGTTAGTCTGTTTGGCTGAAATGTGTGCATATTGTTGGCATAATTGAATGCTTTTTGTTGCTGTTCCACATTGGCCAAGTTTTTGCAAATGTGTTCAGAGTCTAATGTGGCATTTGTTGACTCTTTAATATGCAATTCGCAATGGGTTCAGTGACTAGCGAATGGTTTAAGTTCCCCTCGCAAAAAGTGTGCTGAATAAGGTTCACTAAAGGGATATATCTATTGAATGTGCGGAGACCCAATGATAATTGTTTATTATACAAAATAATTACACTTTAGTTCATATTAAATGGGACTCAGCTAACTTCGAATCATCATACAAAATTGTATAGACTTCTTTTAATAAAATTGCATAAAATAATAGCAAATACATTTAATTAGTCTTCACTTTCTTACATTTCTATTAGAAGTTGCTTTAGAGGTTTTAATATTTCATAACCCGTTGATTTATTTTGCATTTAGTCACTAATTAAGTGAATTAATTTACATCTGTCTACATTTAAATATGTACATAATAAATCGACTCCATACTCGATGCAAAGCAAATGAAAAGTGCACAAATTTCCTTATGAATCTTTAAGTTAATCCTCACTTTATTATAAATGTTTGGCTGGTAACTTGAAGGGAAATGTTAATCGCTTCAGTGCTTTAGATTATCTGTAATGCATTATGTGGCTTTGGTTTAAGTTTACCTTAGACGCGCTCGCACCACTGTCAAATGTCACTAGTTTGGCACTAGTTAGCAACTAACAACTACTTAGCCCAAGTTGACTCGTCTACGCAATCTTCCTCTCAATAAACACTTGCACAGCTCTTAATTACCCAATGCAAACTTAGTCAACGCAACTTGCTGGGCTGCCTTCAGGGGAGCGGGGACGGGGCTGATTGAGTGAGGAAACGACTGCGGGGGACTTGTCTCCATCTGGCGCTTGATCCCAGTTGGCATTTGCCTTGAGTGGGCTACAAACTTAAGGTTGCGACGTGGCAGTCGCCGGAATGTCATGCAAGTTTGTCAGCTTGTTCGGGCTGCGTGTTAAACAAAAAAAAAAAAAAAAAAAATAACGTGGTGAAACTTCCAAGTCAAAGTTTTCATGACTCCTTTGTCAATTACCTGTAGTCGTAGTTGTTAGCAAGAGCCTGTTAGACTGTTAGACTGTTAGACTGTCAGACTGGCAAGAAGAGTTGCAAATGGAGAGGAGCAGAACAATATGAACCTATTGACATTTCGATTGCGTATGACTGGAATAACTTCATATGCGGCATGTTAATGTGGCACGTGCTGGCGGCTGATTCACATGAGTTGTGTTTTCCCAGCCGCACACTCACACACTCACACACTCACTCACTCACTCATTCACTCACTCACTCACTCAATTAATGTGGTGTGCGAAAAGTTTTGGCTATTCATTTGCTTAGGCGAGACACATCAGCCCAATATAGCAGCCACAGCAGCTTGTGTATAATTTACGAGCCAACAGTGTGATGCCCGGACCGAGCTAATCTATCATTATTGATTGGCATCAGCGTTTCCTTTGCTTTCTCTTGCTTTCTCTATTTCCCTTTTACTCTATGTGGCATTATGTAATAGCTGGCCAAATGAATGGCCATTTATTTATAGCCTAATCCCAAAACGCTCAAGCGTTATATAAAACCGAACCATGCCCTGGTACTAACCACATGAATAACTGAATTTTTTTCTCTAATTGCAGGAGCGCGCATGCACATACATTTTGAGGCACTGTGGTAACATGGCAGAAGGATTTGAAATTACATTTGAAGCAGCTTTGGAATGAGCATAACGTTAGAAGAAGCTGGAAATGTGCAACACGTGTGCGTTATATTTTAAATATTTATAAACAAACATCTACAGCCACATGCACAGCCGCACATACAGCAACTGCTGAGTGTGTGTGTGTGTGTGTGTGTGTGGCGTGGAGGAGAAGCGACACACGAAAATTGCTTGGTCGCCTTGTCAAACTCTATTAAAAATTCATCTTAACGGTTATGTGTTTTGACAAAAAAAAAAGATAAATAAATAATTAAAAAAAAAAAACAAAAAAACAAATAAACAAACGCAACGTACAACGTACAGAAGAAACAACAACAGCGGCAGTACAAGCAGAAAAAGGGCGACTGTTTGTAAATATTAAAATGAATTTATGTGCAGCGCAAAAGTTTTTAATTAAGTGAAAAAATTAAAGCAACAACAAAAAGGATTGAAGCACGAGCACAACAACGAAAACCTTCGAAATAAAAAGCGGCAGCGAAAATTGTCACCAGCACTCACACATACACATACATACAGCTACCCACACACACTCACACACAGAGAGAGTCATACGCGCAATAAGCCAGGAAATCACTTGGCATCGGTGTGTGTACAAACTCGTTTCTGAAATAATGTTTGCACAAAGTGAGGCAAATGTATTTGCATTTTTTATGCCAATGTAGCTGCTCTACCTGAATCGTACTCACACAACACAATTCACGTAGTGAATATTCGTATAACAATTGAGTTAGCCATTGGAACAGTGAATAATAATAATAATAAAGCCAAAGGATCAACATGTGGGAGACATTGAAAAGGAAAACGTTGGTCATCTGCCTCATCATTGGCATCCTGCAGCTAACTGAGATTAAGACTCACGAGCACAGCGATGGTTACAAGCCAGGTGAGCAATTAATTTAAACTTAATGTTAAACAAAAATGCAATTAACGAAGACTTTAAAAATATAATGACTTTGTATATAGTAGTATGGTATTATCTTTCAATATTTGAGTTATATTTTCATAGTTTACCTTCATTAATTAATGATTTTATTGAAATGAATTTACAATTAATTGGATTACGCTATCTCTCTGCCTACATTATACAATATATAATTTATTATTTTTATTTTTGCTTGTGCAGAAATTGCCTATCAAATTTTGATTCTTTCCTGATTTTTTATATTGTTTTCCAACAGGAAAAATAACTCGTGAGCATTTAGCATATTAAATTTAATTATGCAGCAAAGTCATTACATTTTAATTGCTCATTTGAAACTTTTTAAGGCTTTCCTGTGTGTTTCACTCGCGAGAAGATGAAGCTCTGCAAGCTGATATGCATAAGCTTGATGAGCTTACAACAATATAAATTATACTTTTCAATTAATCAGTTGCAACTTTGTTTGTTTATTACGCAACTGAAACATTTTATATTATTTTACATCATTTGCAATCAGCTGAGATTCTTGCTTTTACCACATAACGCCGGGTTGTAATCATGTAACATAATCCGTAATATGTTTATTCACATATTTATACATTCTCAGTATCCGTGAATTTGTTTAATTGCGAAATTAAAATTATATCCGTTCATTTATCTTTCATGAGCGATTTCTCTATTAAAAAATTCCCAACATTCTTCGGTATGTTTCACGCTGTTGTTCGAACAACAAAAAACATGAACTTAATTGTTGGCGGTCGATGTTAAATGCAGCATTTAACTACAAATTTTAAATACTTCTGTATCAGAGAGAGAGAGAGAGAGAAGAGAGAGAGAGAGAGAGAGAGAGAGAGCGAGAGGGAGAGAGAGATAGAGAGAGATAGAGAGAGAGGGAGAGAGAGAAGCTCAACAATTTTTATGGACAGCCTTTAAAAATGCAGCTATAATATTTTATGTAATATTTGTTCAGAAATGAACAAAAATATTAAACCGCCAACGAACGGTAGAAAAATGTTAAATTAATAAATATAACATTATGCAATTTACACAACTTCAAGGGCGACATGTGCACAACGCTTGTTTATTGCTTTTGTTGTTATTGGTTCTGTTTTTAAGTCACAAATCCAGAACGTCACCTGTGTCACCTGCTCCATTGGGCGCCCATTCAGTCCACTTTGCCCTTGCCACGCCCTGCTGGCTGCTGCTGGCGGTGTCCCTGCGGTGGCTACTTTGCCTGGCTGCTTACAAAAATGCATAAATTCTTATTTTTATGAGTCTGCGTTGGACTTTACATTAGCTGCTGTTGCTGCTGATGTGGTCGTTGTTCTTGTTGTTGTTGTTGTTCTTGTTGTTGCTGCTGCTGCTGCTGATTATCCCCAGAGTGCTTTATAAAAATTTGTGCTCGCATTTTGTTGTTGATCTCCTATTTTCGTTGCATGCATAAATTTATTGCGTTGCTCGCATTTCCATGGTCGTGGGAATTTGTTTTTATTTTTATAATAAATTTAACGAAAATTGAGTTAACCAAATTATTTCGTGTGCATTTCTGATGCTCTTTCTTATCGCTAAATGAAAAGACATCAAACCGAACTGATGGCTTATCAACGCACTTATATGACTAGCTTTGGGTTGCTTTCAAAATTGCGTTAAGTAATTGTCTCCCGTTCCGGCAACTTGAAAATGCTTTAATTCAATTACTAATGCGCATTGCTGTGATGCTTACATAATAATTAGTAAAATAAATTTCACCTAAGTACACAGGACGTAACGGCAAGAGCACAACGGCATAGAGTAAACACTGGCAAGCAGGCAAGCAGGCATCGCACTGGGGATACTCTAATACCTGGCAAAAGGTGCACCAAATGGCCACGTCAAATGCACGTCCAAACGGCACTTAGAGTTTGCGTTAAGTCCTCAGCACTGCCATGCCCTTCGCCTCTGTTCCTGGGCACCTCCTCGTCCTCGGCAAATTATTTTCCATCATTTTTCACGCAAAGAGCACACAATTTTTGCGTTACCCCAACACAAACAGTGGGAAAGGCAGAAGCAACGGCAATGGCAACGCCTGCTCTCCGTTTCTGTTCGTCGACATAGATCCTGGGCTCTTGTCAGCAGGCCACGTTCGTGTCCGTGTCCGTGTCCATGTCCACGTCGATGTCCGTGTCCGTGTCCGTGTCCGTATCCCTGTCGGTGTCACTGTTCGCGTTGGCGCTCTATGCCAGGCGCCAGGCGGCAGGAGCCAGGAGCCAGGCGCCAGGCGCCAGGCTGTCCATGACAGCAGCTGGGGTGCTTGTCTGCCAGGACCAAGGAGACACGCTCTAAATGAAATCTAATTAAAGTGCGCTAAACGTGCATCCTGCTCTGCGTTGCAGCTGAAGCGTGTGACATATTTAAACGATTTCCTTCGCCACCAAATATAGGCAACAATATTTTTATTCACTTTAAGCAATTTAAATTAAATAATTTGGCAACTTTTCTTATCGAAAAATAGTTTTTTGAAGAAGAACTATTCTCTCAAGTGATTTAAAAATATTCTTAAAGATTTATTTGACGGCTCATGTCTATCATGAGATTGCTGGATAATTGTCTTCTGAATGAGCTCTAAGTTCTTAAGCATTTTCGCAGTAATTTTGAATGTTTCAACATACTGTGTGAACACCTTAAATAAAATGAACAAAAGTCAACTTTACGAGCTATTTTGTTATTTCACATAAAGTCTGGCATCAAAAATGAGTGTCAAAAGTTGAATCCTTGCTGTATGCAGTGACCATCGTCAATGGCAAATGTTTGAGAGCTTAATAAAACAACCCGAATCGGGATTCTATAGATAAATGGATTCAGAAAGAGAGCGAGCACCTGGGGCAGCTGGCATAACATGCGATTTCTAATTCAATTTCAGTGACAGCATATAAATAAAAGAAACATTTTGAAGTACATTTGGAAGCAAAAGCAAAGCAAACGAACCAAATACTGTAAAAGCAATTCCTTGACAAAATAAAAGGCGCCCAAATGTCAGTTTTCCCAGGCCAACGACAACGAAAACGACAGAGACAGAGACAGAGACAACGACAACGGCAACGGCAACCACAACTACAAAATGTTATGCTACAACGTGGAGCATTGCGACGACGAATCGCTTACCAATTTTCTGACTGCTGCAAATCAAACAAAAAATAAAAAAGAATTGAAAATACAAAAAGTAAGAAACAGCAGAAGGAGCAGAAGCAACCGAAAAACTTTTTAAATTAACTAAAAAAATAGCAAGCACACACTTGCAATCGGAGAGAGAGAGAGAGAGAGAGGCAGACAGAGAGAGTGAGAATGAGAGAGAGAGAGAGAGAGAGAGAGAGAGAGAGAGAGAGCGAGAGAGGCAGGAGAACAGAATGAGAACGCGACACGTTAACGCTGGTGTTGGCATTTGGTTTGAGTATTTTAGAGGAAAGTGGAAAACTTTTAGTGGCATGTTTACAAAATAAACTTCAACTTGCAAAGCGGCAACAAAAAATGATGGAAGTAGAAGAAAAAATAAATAAGAAAAATGCTGATTGCGATGAAACAAAACACAAAAATGAACACACAGAATAATAAAAAATAAAGAACTGAAAAGAAGATGATTTTGTTGCGTGATTGTTTGGGTGGCAGCCCCATTATTATTATATATAAGTAGCATAACAGCTATGATGGCCATCAGCTGACACATATTTCCACATATTTCCAAGGTAGGACACACACACACACACACACACACACACATACACACACTCTGTCTCTGACATTCCACATTGGCAACAAGCGCTGCGAAAAGTTGTTGGCAACTTTTGTTTGGTTTGTTGTCATTGTGGGCCAAAAAAGTTTTTTACGCCTTCGCTGCCGTTTCGTTTTTTCTGCTGACAGTTGGCAAACAAAGCATAATTTTTAATCTGAATCTGGCCATGCAAACATTGTTACATATGCCACATACACCAAACACACACACACACACACAACATGCATGATTGTGTGTGAGCCACACCTGCACATGGCTTTTAGCCTGATTGTTGATACTTGAAAAAATTATGTTTATTTGGCTTTAGTCTCGATTTTTCAAAACAAATATTGCAGCTCTGCAGATTGCGCATACGCAGCGTATGCCGTCAGTTGCCCAGTCACCATCTGCATGCCTGATGTTTGATATTCTTATTTTTTTATTTGTTGCTTTGGCCATCGCAAAACGTGACAATATCATCAACTCTGCGCCTTTTGCATCGACTCTGTCGCTCTTTCGCTCTGTCACTCTTCGTTTGTTGATTTTGCATTTTATAGTTTCGCAGAGTTGCGCACGTATTTTTCTCAATGTTTCTAGTCTTCTCACACATCGACTGTCATGAAGTGCAAATGTATTTGCGCAGCATTTCAAGTTGCTTTCACTTCACGTATAAATTCAATTTCTTCTTCTCTTTCTCACTTAAACCCAATGAATTCTAGTTAATCGAAATTTATAGTCTTAGAAGAAAAACAAAACTTATTAGCAACTTTAATCGTTGCAGATCGGGTCTAAATAGCTTTATTGAAAATAACTTCATATATGGGAACATTCCTTCATCGAGTTTTCAATGAAATATTTGAGTCTCGTTTGCGCAGCTTTAAAAATAATAAATAAAATATGTTATAAATATCATAAAGTGACAGTTAATGCGCTTCGGGCAGCCATCAATCTGACAGCTATGGACTTGCCATCTTATCGACGTGCACTTTTCGGTATATTAATTTGTAGTTTGTATTGCGGTCGAGCACGGGTATTTGTTTTTGTGAAACTGACATTTAATGACCACATACAACATGTTATTTGCGGTGTGGCATTTTAAATTCAAGTTCAACGTGTGCGCTGCATGTTTAAATCGACAACAGCTGTTGTTGACAGCCAGACACAGACGGCAGACGGCAGACCCAGACCCAGGCCCCGAAACAGACACAGACACAGGCACAGACCCTGACTCAAATCCAGATCTCGACACAAACCCTCAGCTGCAAATTAAAAAGCGCTCAAGCGGAACGAACCGGAACCATATCCGATATGTATCCGGCAGCTCTGCATTTATCAGCATACGACGCGTTGTGCTAGATGGATGTTGTCAAAGCTTTTGGTATTTGCAAATTTCTTAACACGAAATTAGTCGCAATAAACAAGGCTAACAAACAAGACAAACACGACAAGACATGCAAGGGGATCGCAAGCGGAATAGTGGCATTTGGGGCCAGGGCAATGTAAGGGAAGTTAGCGTCTAATCGAAAGCAAATAAAATGCATTGCATACCTGCATACCATAAACTGTCACTTGCATTGTGTGCCAGACCCAGACGACATGCAAGTCAGTCCCTATACCTCCTCCCTGCCCGCCACCACCAACACCACCAGGACCACCATCACCACCATCTCCACAATCGACCTTCTCCGTCTGACTGAGTGCCTTCCAGCTCGTAAGCCTGTCTGTCTGCCTTGCTGTCCGACTGTCTGACTGTATGTCTGTCAGTCCGTCTACTCCTGGCATGGCATATTGTGCATGCCAAGCCCTCGTTTCGTATGCACCATCACCTACCGACAGTAACGGCAACACCACCAACTCACCGACTAACCAACACCACCAACACCACCAACACCACCATCACCGTGAGCCTGGGAACGGCCATTAGCTGCCGTCGCTGTATGTTTTACCATAATTTGCCAGCAGTTTCAGTTCAGTTCAGTTCAGTTCAGTTCAGCTCAGTCTCAGTCTCAGTTTGAGGGGCAACTGACACTGGCATGCGCCATCGTTTGTCGTCTCTTATCGAATTGCATACAAGTGTGGTTTGCCTGTCGCACTCTGGAGTGGACCGCCCTCCCATCTCCCTGACAAAATGCCATCGTCTGTCTGTCCATGACAATTATAAATGCAAAACTCTGTCTCTGAGCTGCATACAGAAATTAAAATTGTTTACCCAAGACATTAATGTCATGCCTATTTATTGTTAGACGAGTAGGAGAACGAGTGTGTGGCTTCAAATAGTTACAACGAATTGCTTTTAGCCGCTAACTGCTGCACTTTCAATTTAATTACCAGCAACAACGACAAATGAAATGCTTTTTTATTCAATTATAATGAGATTGAAGAATAGAATACACATAGAAGCCTTAATAGACAGTGAAACATTAAAGGATTAACGTATTCCAATTGAAAGCATTGTGTGCGTACAACAAATGTGAATGCAATGCAAATAAGCTAGATCTTCAACACTGTAACGTGGCTAACTATTAGTTATGATAAATACAAAACATTATGCAATAATAATACAATTAAACACACTTAAAACTAATCAAATTTATGCAAAGTTTTACATGTTCTGAAATCAAATTGTAAATTGTATTATATGTCTTATTTACTAGAACATAACATTCTGAATTAAATGATTGGCTTAAGAGTGTAGCAGAGAGAGAGAGAGAGAGAGAGAGAGAGAGAGAGAGAGAGAGAGAGAGAGAGAGAGAGAGAGAGAGAGAGAGAGAGAGAGAGCGAGAGAGAGAGTGAAATATAGTGTATATGTGTGAGTAATTCTATTCTTCCGTCGCATGGATTGCTGTCGCATTGCCGGGTGCACACACCCATTTCAAAGTGGGGAGCTAAATTGCGAGCTGGGTGTAAACAAACACCTGATCCGAACTCCGCTTACAAAAATAATTGAAAAGGTTTCATTGTGCACACATTTGCACGTGTGGTGTGGTATGTGTGCGTTTGTGTGTAACATACAAGTAACACATAAATAACAAGGATCAAGCGCTAATCCAATGGCAGCAGCAAAGAGCGTTGCCAAAAGGGGTACACGTGCTGTCACAGGCAGCATTCGATGTCAGCGAATGTGGCGCTTTAAATGCTTTGATTTCATTTTTCATTTCGTTTCTACACCCTCTGCCACTTACACCCCCACACACACACACACAGATAGATCGACGAATACAGAGTGGGGACAACAATTGTCAGGTGCGACGAGAGCGCGCCAAATGAGATGTTGGCAGTTGGGTTGCCTCTTGGCTCAATTCAATCACAAGCTACTTACAGACAAAGCCATTACTCGACATTGCTTGTGTAATGAATTTGAGCGTGGGTGTGTGTGTGTGTGTGTGTGTGTGGTGCGTGTGTATCGGAGTGTCGCATTCGTGGCATACCTTTTTCTCTTTTCTTTTTGTTGCTTTTATTTTCCTTCTGGTATCCAGCGACAGCTTAGCAATGCGAGCAACTTCAACTCACCTGCCTGCCCGAAGCTCTCTTATATTTGCGGTAGAAATAAGCGGGATTAAGTGGGCTTAAAAGCAACTCTATGAGATTGTCATACGCCAAACGCAAAAAAAAAGAAAAATATAATAAAAATAAATAAATAAGCGAGAGAGAGAGAGAAGCATATCGAGGGAAAAGCTGTGTCACTCATGATTACCAAAAATGTAACGAGCTCTTGCTGCCACACCAACCACAACATCTTCAAGTTGAACATACGCATTGTACAGCATTTTAAGCATATGAAAATTGTAAATTGAATTAATAATTATTAACTGGACCTACCTGTGCGTGTGGTTCACTCGTAGGCGCCAAATAATAAGTGAAAAATAAACTTACAAACTACTAACATGCAACGCCCGCATTTCCTGCTCACTCACTTACACACTCTCCCTCTCTCTCTCTCTCTGCCTTACTCATTCACTCACGCTTTTTCTTTGTGTCCCTAAGCTTTAAAAGAAATGCTTCTTTAGCTATTCTGGCCTGTCCAGCAAACTGATTTTGATTTTTTCGTTGCCTGCTTACCGGCGCTAATGCGTGCGAATGGCCTGCGGCCCAAATGGTTGGCCTGATGATCGGGGGGAGGGGTTGGGATAATGGCGACGGCCAGCAAACAACAGGCACAAATTGCCGTTTCGCGCATCAGTTGAGCAGCTTAAAGCTTAAGTCAACATAACCAGCAACAGCATTGGCATGGGCCGAGTCGCAAGGCAAGACGAGGTAAGGCAGGGCAGGGCAGGGCAGGGCAGGGCAAGGCAACAGCATTCCTTGAAGCCTTTGTGCGAAGAAGACGCAAACGAAAAACAACAAAAAATTGTGTAATTTTTGTATTTTTTTGCCTGAACTTGGCGGCATCTTAAGCATTTTTGGTTGCCTCTTAAAGTCAGCTTTGAGTGTGTGTGTGTGTGTGTGTGTGTGTGTGTGTGTGTGTGTGTGTGTGTGTGTGTGTGTGAACGACTACCGAAATTGCTTTCTGCCGCAATTGCTGCCGTTTTATTTTATTTATTTACTTGCGAACACACACACACACACACACACACACACACACACCCACACCCACACACACACACACCCACACACACACATATATATACATTTATATATATATACTTAAAGACAGTGTAGGCAAGCGATGTGGTTTTAGTGCGGCAGTTGGGGGCTAGAAGGCGCGACAAGAGGGCTAAAAAGGTACGCTTGTTTTTTGCTGTGTTGCTGTGTTGCTGTGTTGCTGCGCTGCCCGTTTGTTGATTGAATTTTCCAAGCGAGTAATTTTTAAATTGTACCTCGGCCAAAAGATAATTCAATTTTAGTGTACAATTTCTATTACCCAGAAGTTGCTACCCACTTTGTTGAAGTGATGCCGAGCTAGGCGCACAGCATGACTGGTTTAAGATTTTTGCGGTTTTGTGGCTGGTGGCAAGTCTATTTATGTGCATATTTATTCGTTTTTGCCGCTCAATTTTCAGCCTGATTTATGTGAGAAAAATGAGAGCCAATTGTTGCTGCTGCTGCTGCTCGACATTGGTGAAAGTTGGCTAAGTGCTTTGGCCTTGGGCCAACTGAGTTTAACAAATAGGTAACTGCAAATTGAAAATTGCAGAAATTGAAAGATGAAACCTGCGAGCCTCTCCTCGCTTTATCTTTCTCATTCAATATTAAATTTGAGCAGTTTTTTAGTTGAAGGACAGCTTAGAGCTTAGAGCCGGCCACAACGTACGTTATTTGTGAAGTGCATGCATATCTATAGCCAGCTATAGTCGAAGCTCGGCCAACCAGTTGGCTCAGCTTGGCTAACAAGTGCACACTCCTCCGAAACATGCTCTTATCAATGACAATCGTTAAATGTCATGTTCAATGCTTAAATGCACAGCAGACCAGCACACAAAATGCCACAATTTGTATGCATTATGCTTGCCCCAAGATAGAGCTAGCTACAAGCAGCAGTAGCAGTCTGTGTAGCAACAGCAGATTCTGTGGCTGCTACAAGCGTCAGCTAAGAGCTGCAAACTAAGCCAAAAATGCCACAAAACATTTACCATATATCATGCATTTTTACGTACACTTTTAGCCACTTTTGGAGCATGTATCTGTGCAAGGGCAACTGCCTGACTGCTGGGCAACAAGAGACTACGGTACTACTACTACTACTACTACAACTACTACTGCAGGCAGTCAGCCAGTCAGGCAGTCAGGAAGTCTGACTGCTACTCCCTGTCCAATCCGACGCTGTTGTTGCAACTTTTGTGCGAAACTCGTAATTTACACATGTATTCGACGCAACACCACCACCACCACCACTAACAACAACAACAGCAACAGCAACAACAATTGCAACAGAGATGGCAACTTTCTAGGTTGCATAGCGTGTTTATCTGGCTAAAGCTGTGTGAGATGCGCTTGCCCTGAACTCAGTCTGTCTGCCTGCAGCTGGCTGCTTGCCATGTTTTTCACTGTCCGTGAAGATATGCGCTGCCCACGCGGCGTATGCGTAATAAGCAGCTCAAGTTGCAGTTCTGCAGTTGCGGTCGCCATTTGTATCCGTTAGCATAGCATACTTTTCTGGGCAGCCTTGGCTCGTATATCACTGATGTGTTCACCTATTTTGAGGCAACTTTAACAACAGATTTAAGCATAATCGATTTCTTTGGCCGTCTCCACAGCGAATTCTACCCTCTGCGACATTTATTTGTGCTTTTTCCAACAGAGCTTCCTGCTTCATTGTACATTTATATGTGTACATGTAAGCACTCGTATGTGTATGTGTGTATGTGTGTGTATGTGTCTCTTAGATGAGCTGTATACGTGTATTAGTTAAGCTGTTTATACTGTTGCCGTTGTTATTGTTACTGCTGTTTCGTTGTATTCTCCAAACAATTTACTTCTAAATTGATGAAATAAATTTTCCAACACACTTATTTTTTCGGATTACTTTTCTCTTCTGTTCTGTATTTCGGGAAAACCATCTTCATTCTGTATTTATATATTTTTTTCTAGCTTTTTCTTAGAATTTTTGTATATTTGCTAAGCCTATTGATAATCATTTTCGAGTCGCAATTTTGAGGTTTATTTTAGAGACTGTTGCTAAACACCAGAAGAAAAATAAGAGACACTTCAGTTCGTCAACCAGGAATTAGACTTAGAATAATTTTTAGAAAAGAAGATGAAAATAATGTATAAATCATAGTTAAAGACCATTTATTAGAGTTTCGAGCAATGCATCTCTTAGGTTCATTCTCTTCAAACAAATAAGTTGCCTTTTAAACGTTTGAACAGTTTCCATTTCGTGATCTCCCTTTGGAAATTCCTTTCCCGAGTGGCTTATGCGGTTGCCTTTTTTCAAGTGCAGCCTTACCAGAGAAACTCTTTCCGTCAGTATCAGGTATAGTTAACATACTTGATTGGATCTCTCCGTTGCTTCGGCAACAAATGCCACTTGATGATTTTTAATGGCTGCCAGTTAGATGAGTGCGAGTGTATATAGTTGAGTGGAGCATGGTCTACTTCATTACGATTATGACAACACTGGCGAGCCCTCAGTCAGCTGCAGCCACTTCAACCAGCTGACTAACTGTGCAGCTGCTCATTGCCCATGTATCTGGGCTCCATGAGAGCCTGCACTTTTTGTAGGGCTTGTAAATTACACTCAAGTGACGTAAGTCGTCATCATCAAGTAACGGCAACGGACAGGATAGACAGTTGCAGAAGAAGGAGCAGCATCCTCAGCATCCTCCTCAGCTTCTCAGCTTCACAGCTTGCCTTATGCTCTGCCATTTCCGGTTACTGCATTTATTCCTACATGCTTACTTTTAGCAACAACTAATGTCATCTGTTGTTGCCTTGCTCTGTCCTGCTGCTGCTGTGGTAACTGCCTGCCATACATCTTGTCCAGAAGATTCCTGTCATCTGATTTCCTGTCTTGCCACATCTCCCCTATTCTGCATTGTATTTGCAGACATATTAATTTGGCCTCTGCTTAATACTCGGCATGTGAACAGGCACTGAAGCTCACCTAGGCTCACCTATGTAAGCTTGTATGTCTGTCTGTCTGTCTGATTGTCCGTTCATCTGTCTGTCTGTGCGTCCTTATCTGCAGAATTTTTAATGATTTTCTCACATTTTCTTTAGACATCTTTTGTTGTCAGCCTCTTTGTTGGCCAACATTTTTCTTGTCCTACACTTTAAGCTGGCCATTATTAAAATACGAGCTGATAACAATTTAGCTGCGAGCTGAAAGTCAAACACACGACCACACACACCCACACACATAGCTAAACACATGCCGGCATTTTCTTGGCTCTTTCTGTCTGGCCATGTCCTTTTGGTACGTTGAACTCGTCTTCTTCCTTTGCATAAGATTGAGTCTACTTCTGCCGCGTTGGCAAATTTCAACTGTCTTCTGATATCTGTCTGAGTGCTTTTCGCAAGGTCAGCTACATTTTCTCCCTCTATCTGTGCCTACATCCTTCTCTTTCTTTTTTTATTTATGCCGCATAACAAGCGGTTCCGTTCAGTGTCTCTTAAAGTTACGGACTTTGGGCATTCAGCAATGATTTTTGGCCAACCGCAGAGCGTGATTAAACCAATAACTAAACCAATTTTGCCAAGTTTACACAAACAAAAAACTATTCAAATCTCTATTGGCGTGATTGTAATAACAATAAACACCCCACAAAATTGTCAATTAAACTCTCAGTCTGCCCGAAGCTCACAACTGAACGGTACCACAGCGCGTATGCGTAATGTAACTGTGCTCAGCACTTTTTTGTCAACATTTTTAATCAAGCGCGGCATAGTATGGCATGCCTTTAGAAGGGATAACCACAACAAAGTGTTGGCCAGGTTAATTGATACGCAGACACCGCGAGCAACCATCCAACCTGCCGCATTCACACTCCACCCAAGCAACCCCCTCTCCGTATACATGTATGAATACATATAGATGTGTGACAGGAAAACCTTTTGAAATATTAATGAAATCAATTTCGAGGCTAGCGATGGAAGCTGCCACAGATTGCCGGGGGAAATGCCGGGGTGTATGTGTCGCTCTGTGCTTAGGTGTGTGTGCTTCTATTATGTGTATGTGTGTGTGTGTGTGTGTGTGTGTGTTCTAAAATATGCCAATAGACAACATGCTATTTTTCTCATACTGTCATAATATTGATTCTGCAAACTGACGTAAACCTTATGAAACGATGAGAATTGTTTAAAGTCTACTCCGCAGTTTATAGACATTAGAAATGTTGTGAAATTGGCAAAGACTGTAGAATGTTTTAGGCAAAGCTAAAAGAACTGTTTGTATGGATAATAGAGTGACAGTTTGTTATCAATACTTTAAAGAGATATGTTCCCAATTGATTATTGCAAAGACTGTAGAATGTTTTAGGCAAATCTAAAAGAACTGTTTGTATGCATAATAGAGTGACAGTTTGTTATCAATACTTTAAAGAGATATGTTCCCAATTGATTATTGCGGTAGTTAGCCTTCTGTTCTGATAACAGCTGGTAGCTTGTTTGAGATTGAGCTGTAACTTGATTATGCGTTTAAGAGAAATAGTTTATTTGGGGTCCTGCAACAAAGAAGCAAAGTAGTTTATTCGCTGGGGCTCAAGCACCTTAAATAAGTGCGATTAATCATGTGTCACAAAGGCGAAATGGCAGATGGATGTGTTGCCGCAAATTCCATTTAAAAATGGCTAACAGCTGTTGCCACATTAGCCAGCGCCACACAGATACCGATGGCAATAGGGGAAAGTGTAAGGTCCTTGATGAAATCCTTTCACATTGAAATTGAAAAGGGGCTACAGTTGCGGCAAAGTGGCCGCCCGACACAGCTGATCCTCCTCTCGCTGTCACTGCCTCTGCCGCTGTCGCTGCCTCTGCCGCTGCCTCTGCTGCGGCTAAGCGCAAAATTAAGCAAATTAAAAGCCGCACTCAGAGCACCAGCTGCATAACTCATGTGTGTCCTATGTGAGCCATGTATGTACACTCTATGTGTGAATATATGTGGCTTGGTGTGTGTTCCCTTCACAGTCCCTGACCTAAGTTTCTAAGTGGGGGTGCGGAAAAAAAAACACAACTCAGGGTCACATATAATCCATACACAACGGAGTCGAGAAAAAATGCCATGGAAAAATGTTCTCTTTGCTGGCCATTTTCAGATTTTTATCCAGTCCCCTCACCTCTTGGCCCTCCTCCCTCTCTTCATTCTCTCCGAATTCCACACGAAATCAGCGCTTAAAAGCCGTTGACGTGCAACTTTTTTTTTTACTTTTTCTTTTTTCCTTTTTGAAGCGACCAAAAGGCTGCCAAAAACATTTAAATTAAAATTCAGCGCAAAATAAAATGGCGAGCAGAAATAACAACAAGCAAGAGGAAAGTTTATATCAGCATACCAATGTTTTTATACTCTTTTATGCAGGTGGACAAAAATGTATATTATAAAGTAAGTCCTTAACTGGAACTGAGACTGAGGTTGAGGAGCCGCTTAAGAAAATACCACAAAGATTGAGAGTATATTGCGTAAGACATATGGGAATAAAGACGAAGTGGAGGTAGCAAAGAGAGAGAGAGAGAGAGAGAGAGAGAGAGAGAGAGAGAGAGAGAGAGAGAGAGAGAAAGAGAGAGAGAGAAAGAGAGAGAAGAGAGAGAGAGAGAGAGAGATAATGAGACAGAGAGAGAGAGATAATGAGACAGAGAGAGAGAGAGAGAGAGATCGCCGAGGTAAATCCCAGAGAACCCTTCTTCTAGGCATGACAATGAAGCTTACAGATATTAATTAAGAGAAATTTATTTCAGATATACAAATTCGCAATTCTCTTAGGGATATTTCTTAGTGTTTCTTATATTCGTTATTCTTGTTTCGAAAGTGTTTATATGCCTGTGTGTTTATTTGCAGAAAGTGTAAACAAAATATTTGCAGAGTAAAATGAGAATTGGCATGGCCTTGGTTGTGGCAGCAACCGCGGCAGCATTAACTGTTATTGTCGCGCGTGGGCGTGGCCTTGCTAAGGGGAGTGGGCGTGGGCGTGGTCATGGGCGTGGGCATTAACATGGGCACTGGCATGGTCTGGTCAAATATGCGCAAAGTGTAAGCCGTTTAGCGCTCTTTGATGGCCTGACAGTAGTATTCGAAAATTTATAGCTCGCTTTTCGGCTGGATGGAATGGGGACAGTATCACACAATTGGGCAATTTCCAAAGGCAGCAGTCAAACAAATGACAGTTTAAAGTGCGTGACATGCATGCAGTTTACACACACACACACACACACGCACACATACACACACGGAGAGTCTGCTGTTGCTAGACGCATAGGCAGCAGGCAAAGCACTTTGGGTGCATGTTTAATGGCATTTGTTGCTAATCAATGAATAATTAATGGGCCAAGGTTTTGCTGCCTGCTGGCAGAGAGCCGGCCATAACAAAAACAAGTGCAACAACAGTCACTAGACAGGCACGCATACACACACACACACACGCACACACACATTCGCATGCGTGTTGTGCTCTCTGTGTACAATCATGTTAAAACTATTCGCAAGGACCTCAGTTTTCTGCTTCTTGTTGTTGCAAGTGTGCTGCAGTTGCGGTTGTACTGTTGTTGCCATTGTATTGCCTAATGTTGTTCGTGTTACTGGCTGGCGTTGGTTGGCGTTGGCTTACACATTCCCGCCACTTGTTTCTGCTAATACCCTCATGCTCTCGGCTTGCTGTTCTTGTTGTTGCTGTGTCGCATTTAATATGCAATTTTTAATAGCGCAATTATAATTTGCATGTTGTAATAGTTTTTTTCTCCTCGCTGGAGCATAGCATAGCACTCGAAAGCATTTACATTTTTTTGTGGTTGGGGCCCACAAGTACTGGGAAATTTGAAATGTGCCCAAGTGCTTGAGAGTGCTGCAACTCCAATGGGGTTGGCTGAGAAGTTCTCGCAGTTCTTTAATGTTAATTAACTTTAATTATATTTTAATTAATATCAAGATCTGGTAATTTTTAATAATTTATTTAACTCTTGCAAGGGTCCTCAAATTTCAATGAAATTAAGTTTTCACTTACAAATGAAGTGCCGCTTCACCTACCGCAAACTTGACATGCTTTTACCGACTGTATGAAGTGTTTATTTTTCCCATGCATAGCTGCAATGGATTAATCAAGGGTACTTTGTAGTGTCTCTGTTAACTTAATATTTGATGAGCTGTTTAAACAAAAAACATTTCAAACAACACTCCGCCATTACACGCTTCAAAGACGAGCTCTAGCGACGACGCCCTGTAAAATTGTGCACGATATATATCATTTGAATAATGTAAATTATATCGATCCAGTTAAGGGTCGACGTCACTCAGAGCCGTAAACTATTTGGTCAATTGACTGAGCTATTAACATCGAGCCGGCAATTGCCTAGTGTCACATTTAATTTGGCCAAAAGCAAAGATATTAGCATTAGTCAAATGTGTCATTTGTGCGGGGAGGGGGCACAACAATTTTCCAGCTATTAATCTTGATAAGGGCTTTTCAGCAGCCGCAATAAACACGGCAATAATCATAAGTAACACAAAGTCAACAAATGCCAGGCAAACTACAAAACACAAATAAATTGGACAAGTCCAAAAAAAGAAGAAAAAGAAGAAGAAGATTCGCAAAGAACTTTTAGACAATGGGTAACATCAGCATGTGTGAAGCAGCAGTAGTCGATGTCGATGCGGTTGTCTGCTCTCTCTGTGGCAGCAGGGAAAACTCGCACATGTAAGGCATTTAACCGTTAGATAAATGTTGACGAGGTCAATGGGCGTAAAGCGGAAGTTATGGCCGGGAACAAGTCTCGCAGCGACACGTACAAATAAAGTAGATGCCAGCGGCAACTTTGGGCCATTAGCAGTTGGGCCCCTATCAAAGGGGGAGCAGAGCTGCAGAGTCGGAGAGTAGGAGAGACAGAGGGTATGGTTTGGCTAGTAGGTAGCTACACGAGCATTACGTGCCCAGCCAATAATCTCTGTCAACATCAATTTCGGCTGGATCCTGGGTCTGAACTGAAACTAATTAAATGGTGTCCCATAAATTGCACATTAAAGCAAATTTATTGCATGCCCAAATCGAAATTATTGCTAAAGTCGCGAGACGTTTAATAAACTTCGGCAAGCAACTTGGTCGCAAACGTGTCGCGATCGTAGCATACTTTACAGCGCATCGGAATTGTGATTTATGCCTCAGCTTATCGGACCAAACTTCTGCGACAAATTAAGAATTTAAGCCAATTTTCTATGCTGGCTAGTTGACAGCTTTTGAGCGTCATTTTGGCTACCTGAAATACCTTTTTATTTGGTATTTGCTTCTCTGATTACACATTTGTTGTCGTCGCTTGAAGTTTCCTTTTCGTCATTTGGCATTTCCACTGCTTCTATTAACTCAACAACAATTTGTGCTAACGATGTCCATGAGCAATGTACAATAATTTGCCATTAAACATGGCACGTGGCTGCAGCAATCCGTAGCTGAATGTTGTCTGAATGGTCAAGGAATCCACGTGTCACTGCTAAAAGTTTGTGCAATTGATTTTTCATTCATTCAAAGAATGGACAAAGCAATGCTTAGCACATAGTTTCAACTCATATTGATATTTCAAACTTTGTGACCATATTTTTATTTTGATTCGGTTATTCAACTTGCCCTTAACCAGCAAAGTTTCGTGATGCTTCTTAATCTTCTAATAACAAAGTTTTGACATTATCATTACAATGCAGCCCTCAGTTGGCGCTGCTGCTCTTGTTGCCGCTTTCTGAATCTCAAATCTCATTTTAAGCAGTTGACAGGTTTGGTTCTCGACTGTCTGTCAATTGTGATAAGCACTGAATGAGGAGAGATCTAAGGGCTATCGCAGCGTACATGTAGGTCAGCTCTATTAGAAGTTCAACTATTCCAGCTATGTATGTTAAGCTATAGTCAATGAACATTGTCAGTAAATTAGCTCAGCTTTAAGAGTCTCCTCTCAATCTGTTTGCTTAGCACAAGTTTAAAGTATTTTACCTTGTGCAATTGCAACTTACCACGCATCCACATAGTTATCCCATATCAGTCGGATTTTGGCATTGCAAGCGCAATTGCACGGCTTAATGCATGCCAATGCGGTTTTCATTCTGTCATGTGGTAATGCCAACACAAAGTTCCTGCTTGCTGTCTAACGCATACCTGCAGTTTGTAGTATTTGTAGCGCTTGTAGCCCAGACACGGCCAGAAGGCTTTTCTTCTGTTGTCCGTATGCCAGCTCACAAATACTACTCCCACTCTCTTTCTGTCTGTGGCCACAGTCACTGCAGCAGCTCGAAAAACATTGTCACGTGGTTTTTGTATTTAGTTGCAGCGCCCATTCAGCTGGGACTAAGAACAGCCAAGGACGAGACGAGATGCGATGAGACGCGGCGAGACGAGAATGAGCATGAGGATGAAGCTGCTCTGGCGAGATTGCCACACCTGACTGTCAGTTGCTGCTACACTTTTTCCGTTGCAGTCACTGGATCTCCCTCCCTATCCATTCTACACTCTCCTCACTTATTCACCTCGCAGTGTGATGCCATCGCAATAAATTCCAAGCCACGTTATGTGCAGCATTGTTAAGCAGCAGCTATTGTGCTGCGACTTTACTTTGTTTCTGTTTGTTTGCATGTATGGAATAGTTGTTGTTGTTGTTGTTGTTGTTGCTGTTGTTGCTGTTGTTTTTGTTGTTGCTGTTGTTGCTGTTGTTAGTCGTGGCGGTGGTGGTAGCTGCGCTGTGGTGCTGACGTTGGGGTGGATGCTGTGTGATGCTGCTTCTTTTGTTGTTAAGGAAATTGAAATAAATGTGTGTGTAAATGCGTCAAAATGAAGTTCTGAAAATGTTTTTGCCAGTGACAAGTGTCAATTAGAAAATGTTCAATTACATTAAAGCAGACAGCAACAATGGTGGGTAAATATAATAAAAGCAAGAGCAGGAACAGCACAAATAACAACAGAAACATCCACAGCAAGTGGTTCTATTGTAAGAAGCAACAACATTGCCATTGTCATTGTTGGCAATGGCCATTGTATCTTGCACAGCATGAAGATAAGCCACACTACAGAGAGATAGAGAGCACCAGAGACAGTGTGAGTGAGAGAGAGAGAGAGAGAGGAGAAGGATAGTGAGAGACAAGCTAAGATAAATGTAATTAGTGGCACTTTGAGTTAGTTACAACCTAAGTTGGCCGAAGAAATATTGAGCTACACATAAAGTGACCTATTAATAAATAATTATATACTATTTCACAAGCGACTAAATCTTATCAAGAGATTACATTTATATAAAGAGGAATTTCGATTCTTACAAACATAAATAACTATTTGAAATAGAAGCAAATCTTTCCACATCTTGGCAATTGCTGAATAAGGTGCTTTCTCATTTATTTTTGATACAATTAATTGTATTAATTGTTGATTTAACATCGTTACGTCATGTGCTTGTCTTATCCAAATTCAAACTGGGCTAATCAGTCAGACACCTTAAGATGTTTGAGCCACATTGAGAACATGACTAATGCATTATATGTGCATATGCATATGTATGACTGCATCTGCTCTTAATAAACTGTCTGGTAATTAAATAAATTATTAATTAACCAAGTTTTGCCGTCTGCTGCTCCTTGCAGCCTTAAAGTCGTGTTGCAAGTCATGCAATTAAGCAAATGATAAATCTATCTGTGCGTTGTCCTAGGAGGCGGTCTGGGGAGTGGGGAAATGTAATTGCTGCGCGCGGTTACTGGGCCACAAGTTGTTTGTTGTTGTTGTCGCTACTGTTGTTTGTTGTTGTTTGCGTGTGTGTGCGTGTGCGTCTGTGTGCGTGTGTCAAGTGCGTAGGCCCAACTGCTTTAAACGTGGCGTATACGCAATAGGTCAGTTTGGGGGAGGAACTGCAACACTCGTTGGCATTTATAATCTGCTCATTATTTGTATTTAAATAAGCCGTCCTTTCGCCCATTTCTATCTACTGCACATCTGTTGTGTTTTTTCTATTGTCGCTGCGGTTGCTGTTGCTGTTGCTGTTGTTACTGTTGTTGTTGTTATTATTATTGCCTGGCTGCTTGGCTGGCTAACAACAAATTGAAGGGAAATGATTCCATTTCATGCTAGATTAAACATGTGTCCACATAATTTATCGATTATTTATCATGTGGTCGCCCGTTTGTTTGTGGACAAAGTGACGCAGTGCCTTCGGGGCCCCCAACCAACCAAGTGATGCCTCCCATCCCAACGATGATGCGGAGGGGGCATGCGTAGGCCTGCCTTTGCGAGGGGACATTGCGCACACAAGTGCAAAATTAGAAACAAAAGCTTTGCCTAAGGCGCTTTCTGCCAGTTTGCTTCATGCTATTCCCCATTCGCAGATGTTTTTATCGTTTTTGTAGTTTTTGCCACTGTTGTGGTTCCTGGCACTTTGCTTCCTTATTTCTTTTTTTTTATATTTTCATTCTACGCTATACGCGTACGCACTGCATTTTTAGCGCATACACACGCTGACACACACACACACATACATGTATGTAGCGTGAAAAAACATGAAAATGGCTGCCATTTTGTAATCCGCATGCGGCTGGGTAATCACCTCATCCAGCTTCCCTCACGTGCGGCGGCTTTGGTCGGGTTTTTGCGGCACATTGGCGCATTATGTGGCCGCCTCTATGGATGTTGTGATTTTGCTTCCATCTTTTTTATTTGTATTTTCTTTTTTTTTTTTTTTTTTTTGCTTTTTCATTCTTTTCTGTTGTTGTTGCTTTTCTGGTCACTCACTGGTCAGTCGATCGATATTTTAAAGCTTAGCCAAATGATGTGGCTGCATTAAGCGCATAAAACTGTTTCAGCAACAGCACCACAATTGCCAGATTTGTTTGCTTTAGGCGCATTAGGGAACCGTTGAGGCATAACTATTGCAAATGGGCAACCAACGAGTTGCCACAATATGTGCGACTAAAGACTGAATGATATTTCTATATATATATACTATATACTATATATAAATTCATGTATATTATTATAGTTACATCCATTTATTTATATTTCTGCTTGTGCACTTGCAGATGGTGAAATCTTGCGCGTGCTTGTTAATAATTCAGCACAAATCAAATGTGATGTGGGCTCCAGTCTGCCCGATGACAAAGTGCTGCTGGTTGTCTGGTACAAGAACAATTTGCCCATTTATAGGTGAGTTGCGTTGCGTAAACAGCGTCAATCTGAAGCCTGCCTCATGCATTTATCTTTTGACAGCTATGACACACGTGGCGCACACGCGGGCACACCCTCCCACTGGCGTGATGAGGAGGTGCTCGAGGACCGGGCCGTCTTTCGTACGCACAAGGAGCCGGCAGAATTGATTATAAATCCGGTTAAGGTAAGCAGCCGGGAATAGCCAAAGTCAAAGCCGAAGTGTCAACAATGCCAACAATT
Organism: Drosophila macrospina; assembly: GCA_035042075.1. Taxonomy (NCBI): domain Eukaryota; kingdom Metazoa; phylum Arthropoda; class Insecta; order Diptera; family Drosophilidae; genus Drosophila; species Drosophila macrospina. Next base: position 682,547 of record JAWNLW010000397.1, on the reverse strand, counting down.
TTATAATTGGTTTTGTTTTTTTTTTTTTATTTTTATTTTGTTTGTTTGAAACAGGAAAAGGATGCGGGCAACTTTCGCTGTCGCGTGGATTTCAAGCTATCACAAACCAGAAACAGCAACGTCAATCTGGAAGTTGTTGGTGCGTATAACAAATTGATTCATTTGAAGAAACTGCTAAATTCTTAAGGTCTAATAATATTCTGATCACGAAATGATGAAGCCTAGAAAAAACTTTGCTTTCCATAGCAAAAACTGTTACAGCTAATTTAAGATTCTCATTTGCGATAGTATATATATTTGATAATGAATATTTAAAAGTACGCATATTAAATCTTGATAAACAATTCAAAAAATATGTAAATTATTTTGATTTTATTATTAAAACTGAAATGACTTTATTTATTAAAAAGTAGCTAAAATATTTATTTAACCCAAAAAATCGATAGTCCATTCTGTGAACGCAAAAATTAGCTAAAATCATTTTTGGTGTTGACCGAAATACCCTTAATTTAATATGCAAATTTGGAATGTGAACACACACTCATATGTATGTATATATATATATATATATATGTAGGTTATACTAGGTTATACTAAGTTCATTCTGTTTGAAGTTTTGCAAATGCACAAAGTATTTGCGACGTTTATTTTAGAGCTGTTCAAATGGGTCGACAGCGAGGACATAACGAATTGGTTATTGTATTTCATGAAACTAATTGACCCCTCTACCTTTTTAGTGCCTCCTCAGCAGCCCAATATTTACAATGATCGTCGCATGCGCATCGATTCTCGTGCAGGACCTTATGAGGAGGGCGGCAGCCTGGAAGTCACTTGCGTCGTGTTTGGCGGTGAGTTGAGCTACTCCGAGTTGAATAAGAAACAAATAGAACTTCTCATTGGGTGTATTTTTATTATTGTTTTTATTTTTGAAATACAATCAGCAATTAAAGTTTACAAGCTTCGTTATAACATAAATTTTGGGCACGAAACTTATCCGAAATTAAAATCGGACTGAGAAATGAGACAGAGAAAGGAAGAAGTGTCGGAGGTTAGAGGTTTGTGGCTAACAAACAATGGTTCGCGGCTAAAAAAACAAAAAAAGAAAACAAATAATAAATAAGGTAAATAACGTTCAATAGCGACAACAAAAGTCAACGAACAAAAAGCCAATTGAAAGCGAATGCCAAATGGCAAAGAGAACGCCAAAGTCAATTTCTCAAATATACAACGCACACAAAAGGATTAAAATCCATGGGGGTGCAAGTGGGGGGCTATCGGGGGGCAAAGGAAATACAAAGAAGGAAAGAAAGTGCGGCCTTTGAGCATAGTCAAACAATTGTTAAGCAAATAAAAGGGGCAAGCAACAGTGGGAGCCAACAGACATTTGGTAGCATTGAAACATGGTCGACAAGTTGAGAGTGGTTACAGCACCCATACTTATAAGTGTGTATATATGTGTGTACACTTAAGTCAATTGTTGATAATGAAAGCCAACGAAGAGAGCAAGAGTCAGAGCCAACAGTGTTAAGGAGAAAAAATCAGCGATGGGCATTGTGTGTGGCATTCCGTGCCTTCTCATTCAAACCGTGGACAAACAACAATAGCTTACACTCAATGTAAGTATGTCACACTCACTAGCAACAACAACAACAACAGCAGCAACTAAAAGAATAACAAGTAGAGCAATCGCGTGCTTTATCGCTGCGGACTGCGGACTGTGGACTGTCGGACTGCGAACTACTGTGAACGGGGGAGACTCTCGGGAAAAGCGGAAGCGAAACCACTTTGAATGGTTTGACATGTCAACGTTGACATAAAATAAATCACCAGTAAGAAAACTGCACTCGAAACTGCCAACTGGCCAGTAGCCCCTTGTTGTTGAATGGGCGGGTTAACGGGCAAATGCCAAAAACAACAAAAAACACAACAGATTGGACTCTCAAATTGTTGTGTGTGTGTGTGTGTGTATGTGTGTGTGTGTGTGTGTGTGTGTGTGTCAATTAAACGGGGCCAAGAAAATGTTACTAAATGTACGACCATATAAAACTACAAATGCCACTACACACAACCAACAACCAACAGTTGTTGACAGCTTGAAAGGCAAAGGTGGGGCGGTGTGGCAAGGAGGCAGAGGGGTACACAGTACAGCAGTACTTAAAAGTTGGCCTCAAATTACCTTGTAGTTGTTGGTCAAGACTGTTGACAGTTGAGAGTATAAGCGATTAGCCTCATGCTGAATATTTAATCAGTTACCAAATGGAAAATAATGATTATTAATTTTTAACAATTTAAAATAACAGCAAGTTCTTTTGTTGCTAAAATATTTAACATAAAACAACACAAAGTTATTGCTAAGATTGCTTGTTGCCAAGCTCATGTTAGTTTTTCTTGTATTTGGATTTTCATCAGAGACTTTGCTATTAGTTTTTATTTCGACTTATGTAAATTAACTGAAATTTAAGGAAAAAGTAATCTTAGATTTTATTTCGTATTTGGCCTCATGTAAGCCGATTGGCAAGTAAGTGTCAATTTGCAAATCTATGCTATTAAATGGTAAACATAAAGCGGAAATAAATTATAAGCAAAGCTTAACAGGGTAGGTCGAGAAAGACAGATTGGCAAAGAGAATGATACAAAGAAAGCTAAGACATGCAATGTCCATTATAAAAATTGAGAAATTGAGAAATTGAGAAGCTAAGAAGTTGATACTTAAAGAAATGCAATCAAGAGAAGTAAGTCAAAAGTGGAGTAGATGATGGATGTAGCAGCGAATGCGCCTACTCCAACTCCGAGTACTCAATTTGGCTACACGGTGCTTAAGGGTGTGCGAAATCGACAAAGGAGCACTAAATTTTATTGCAGTTAGCCAACCTAGAGAGGGGATGGGCGCTGCCGAAGCGGAAGAGACTGGCAACAGTTGCAAATGAGCGCGACACGCCAACGCCAAATGTTTGATTGTCGAAATAAAGTTATAAAGCCGCACACAGTCTGTGGGGGTAGTTAAGATTACCTCCCCCCTCACGGAAATCATAAGGCATCCAAGGGGAATAATATAGCTCATGCCGCAGAATTGTTGCTAGATGGTAACATGGTAACTCTTGGCCAAAAGGCCTGACTCGACTGGCTACTAATGCATAATATTTCGCGTTGCCTACTTTTTGGCACGTCATGAATTTTACACGCGGCGGCGGCTGTTGGCTAAAACGTTGCCACATACATATTCTATGCCCCAGAATACAATAAAAACAACAGAGCAGCGAACGTGGACTGTCTGTGTGGACTGTATGAGTGTGTGGCGAGCGGAAGTGCAGGCGTTTTCCGCTTTTGCCAAAGTGCGCGGCTGACATAGTAAAAATATTCTTTTTTCTTGTTATTACTGCACACCGTTCCTTCCCAATTCCCTCTCTCCACGCTTCTTTTCTGCCATGGCCATGTTGTTGCCTACAAAATTGTGTGCATTTTTATTAAAAAAAAAAAAGAAAAAAACAGAATTTCTTTTCCACATTTTGAGCACGGAAATGTAACAATATGGGGACCAGGCAAGAAATTTTTTACCACAAAGCAAAGCCAAACTAAAGAGAAAACTTTGCTGGAAAATGCATGCCACAAATTTCACAGATGTTCTTGTTGTTCTTGTCGTTGTTGTTGTAGTTAGCTTGCATAACTTTCAGCTCGTTTTTCACTTATTCCGATGGCCTTTAAACGTGTTGTCTTTTTATACACCATTTTTTAGGACTAGCCGCCGCTTGTCACTTGCATTAGATCATCTCGGAAAGAAGTGGAGGAGAGTCCTCTGAACTAAAGTCAATTTGGCAGTATGCTACTGCTTTTCTGACTTTATAGACATCAAAGAGATGAACATGTGAATGAGCTTAGTCAGTGATTCAAAAGCTTCTTAAGACTTAAGAGCTGGTGGGACTTTTAATTAGACCAGGTTTATCTTTAATCTCAAAGTAAGCAGCTCTTCAATGATACAATGTACAGCTTGCAAATTAGTTTTTCCAGAATGGCAATAGTTTGTATCATATTTCACGCGTAATAAGTTGGTTTCGTTTGCAACATGATGGAAACTTTTGGATGACTTTCAGATGTCTCTCATTGTTCTAACAAAATGCGGCAAAACTCAGAGAGCAAAAAAGAGAGCAACGCGACGGAGCCGCATTGTCTAACTAAATGACAACTTGGCAATTCAAAAAGAGATTGAAAGCAAGTTGGTTCCTGTTTTTGTTTTGCTCTGGTTCGCAATCCTTTAAAGCTCAGGGAACAGCTAGCAGAAGTAGTCTTTAAATTTATTTTACAACTTCCTCAATGGTCGTTTGGCTGGGCGCAAAAAGCCAAATGCCAAACAGCAGACACATATACTGTAGGAAATTGTAGGGTAGCAGAGAGAACTAAAGAGACAGAGAGAGAGAGAGAGAGAGAGAGAGAGAGAGAGAGGGAGAGAAGGCTGAAAGTGTAGAAAAGACAAGAGCATAAAAAATATTTATGTGGCAGTGCATTTTTGTAACTATCAGCAGCAGCCACAGCAGCAGCAGCAGCAGAAGATGTAGAAGCAGTCGAGGCAGTTGTCGTTGTTGTTGCTGCTGTTGTTGTTGTTGTTGTTGCTGTTGCTGTCGTTGTTTTATCTTACGTATACATAAGTAGTGTTTTTTGTTTGCCTGCACTTTGTTCTTTCTGTTTCTCTGTCTCCGTATGTATATATTTATATATATATAAATATATATATCACTTGCACATACACACAAACACACACACAAACACTCACACTCGCACACGCACACTCAGTTGCAGTTACAGCTGCAGCAGATGCAAAGATATGCAAAACTAAACAAGCAAATATTTCAGCATTGCATAACTAAGGCAAGTCCAACACACATGCACATATGTATGTGCTAGCAAATGACACAATAAGCAACAAGAAGAATTCAGCCAGCCAAAGTGTTTAAAAGTGCATAAATGAGTGCAGAGTGAGGCGTGCGCTCAAAAGTATGCTACGCCGGCTTTAAGTCTCCATTTGCCGAAAGTCAGTGGAAAGTAGCGGAGCTGAAAGCAGCTAGCACGCATTTGAATGCCGCTGCTCATTAGGACTGCAAAGGGGGCGGTCGTGAGTGGGCGTGACAAAGCAATGCTAAAATGTCGCTACTGGCACAAAAACCCATTTTAGCTGGCTCTCAAACTGGCACTACACTTAAAACAGAAAAATTAAAGCATTGCGACAGATTAAGTAAAGACTGGTCGACTATGAGATACCTGGTACTTATTTATTTACCTTTTGTTATTACATAGTAATTTAATTACTTTAGTTAAGCGCCTTAATGTTGTGAAACAATCCGATTGACAATTCATCGCGGTAGTTGTGAGTTAATATTTTGCAGTCCCAGGGTATTTAAGGGCTGATCTACCATCAGTAATAGCCAGTGTGTGCACACACTACAATGCAATGCAGCTGCTGGAAGAGTCACGTAACACATATAGCATATAGCAAACAAAGAATATGGACGTGTGTGCGTGTGTATGCAAATTTGTGTCAGTGTTTGTATGTTGGCACCTTGTGTTGACATTAGAAAAGCTGTGGACAGCTGGCCCAGCTTTAAAGTGAAAGCAAAAGTTGAACGAAAGCTGAACGATAAACATGGCAAATGGTCGCCATAAAAGACAATGGCAAAAGGGTTGAGGCAGGCGATGTGTTGTGTTGTGTGACTTTGAAGGTTCTGGCAACTTGCAAGAAACGCCTGGACGTTAATTAAATTTCTCCAAATGGCTGTGTGATAGAGGCCAACAGCGTTGAATGTGGCTGTACAAACGCAAATTAACTAAATTTATGTGCAAATTGCACGCACATTGCCCCAGCAGTGTGGCACGTGGCCAACTTGCAACAATCACTTCAATTGCTTTAAGCAAATTTAAGTGTGCGGCAGTTGGGCTAAAAAGTGCATAAATATTGCACTGCCAAATCAAATTTGGGCTGTTCTCAATTTTTGTATGTTCTCCCCTTCCCTTCTCATGCTATCTTGCTTACTTTTCTCTATTTCTTTTGCTCAGCTTTTCTGGCTGTCAGGCTAATAAATCACAGGCGACCATTAAGCCGCATGCTACACATGCGCTAATCTACTCACACACAAACATACAGAAGGCATGTATAAAATTGTTGCGACCCCAAAACACACACAAACACACACATCCATACATATGAGGTATGCAGAGAAAGAGGGAGAGAGAGATAGGGAGAGTTTCTGATTGTTCGAGTGTGTGAAATATTTTCATAAACAACATAAAACTCAACCAAATGGCAGTTATTAATCAAAGTAATGTGCGTTTACTATATTCGTGTGTGTGTGTGTGTCTGTGTGTGTGTGTGTGTGTGTGTATGTGTGGGTGTCGCATTTTTCATAGATATCAAGTGCAGTTGCCGTCTGTTAGTTTTGCTTAATTTCCAGGTGGATTTAATGGCACTTGGCAATAACAGCAATAGAACAGAGAACAGAATTTAGTGCATAATATTTATTTCTCTGCTCAAAAGAAATCAAATATGCTTCAATAAATCTGATGTAATAGTATCGAAAACTATATCTATACACAATCATTGAAATAAGCTGCGACTTAAGGATCTACAAAAGTGACAAACAATTCTAGATAATGGCCAAGCATATGTTTTATTTCATAACAGTGATAGCACTGCTAATTATAGAGCTATTACAGCACAAGTGCTCCCAGTGCTTTCACTAGCAGCAAATCCTCAACTCGTCTGCTTTCTTCCTCTTTTGCACAGTGTATTGCTCGTTGTGGATTTGGCATGGCCTACCCGTAGCTATTAAATTAATGTGCGCTCATATACGCACACAAAAGCTAATTTCAGTGCTTGATTAAGTTGAAGTCGTTAAGACTGGCCAAGTGCCACACGCTGCGTATGAGTAATGTGTGCTGATTTAAGTGCCACGCCAACGACAGCTACGAGTAGTTCGCTAGCGTAACATTAACAAGACCAACTAACAGACTTCCTCATACTTAACAGATCGCAACAGTCTTAATTCATAAAAACAAAAATGAAACTAAAATTTTAAGAATTTAAGAATCTAAACTTTGTTCAACACATGTATAATATATGCAATCTACTGTTGGTGGGAATTGACCTATTTAAGCAATTGTCGTAGACAATGAACAATTAACACCCCACATGTTCTAATTATACAATTGGACATACAAGGACTTTATTCAAATGAAAATTACAGCAATTTTAAAGACATTTCAACTATATTTTCTGTGTTATTTCCCCCCACCTTTTGCAGGTTCACCGCCACCAACTGTCACCTGGCTGATGAATGGACAACTTCAGAACAGCGTTGTCGATTATACATACGACGGCACCATCAACAGCAAATTGGTGGTGCGCAACTTGTCACGCATCCACCAGCATGCGGTCTACACCTGCCAGGCCAGCAATTTCCACAAGAAATATGTGGCCACCAATATAACGATTGAGCTTTACCGTGAGTATGCCAAGCCATTCAATATCATGTGGATTGAGAGCAGGACTAAGTAGTTTGAGATTGAGAAGTCCGCCTATTGGCAGCCGTTATTGTTGTTGTTGTTGTTGTTGATCGTCTTGCAATAATTTCCAACTGTGCAGAAAATTTAAAACTTTTAAATTGAGTTTCAAGCGCTTGCAGACTCATCAACAACAACAACAACTATTCGGCAAAATATGGTGCTAAAAACGGTTTGAAAAACAGTTTATTTATTTATTTATTTATTTGGTTCTGTTTTAGCATTTTTTTTTAGACTATGAACTAAAAGTTCACAGTCTATTAGGTTTGACGAAGGCGAAATGTGCGTAACAGGCAGAAGGAGGCGTGGCAGACCCTATAAAGTATATATATTCTTGATCAGCATCAACAGCCGAGACGATATAGCCATGTCCGTCTGACCGTCTGTCCGTCTGTCCGTCTGTCCGTCTGTCCGTCTGTATGAACACCTAGATCTCAGAGACTATAAGAGCTAGAGTAACCAAATTTGGTGACAACACGTGTATTGTTTGCAGGCAGATCAAGAGTTTGTTTTAGATTTTTGCCACGCCCCCTTCCGCCCCCGCAAATCGAAAAAAACGTATAACTGAAGCTACCGACTTTAGATTTAATTCAGATTTGGCACATATGGAGAATGTCCTTTTCGGGACGTTTTCTGAAGATTTCAGCACGATCGGATCATAAACATAGAAGATATTAAGGAATGAATGATCTCCATGTTCATGGCGCCTCTGCGGCCAAAATTGCCGCACAGGCGCGAGTTCGAATCCCACTGCTGACAATTCCAAATTACATTTTTTAATAATTATAAATTAATTACTCTTATTTTATATATACATATATTATTAATTTTGCCTTATTTGTCAGAAAATGTTAAGAATTTAAAAGAAAGCAATAACCAAATTTCGTTAGAAATTCGTATACATATATGTATGTATATATATGAGAAATGCAAAAACTCGTGCTGTATATGTATTGACGTTGCCGACTGCGCAGTATGTAAGGCGGTGGCTCAAGCTATAGGACGTACGATTTGCGTGAGAGGTCTGCGTCATGAATCTCGATGCATCCCAAACAAAATTTTTATGTTTTTAAAATATTATAAAAGCAATATATATGCACAAGACGCGTTTTTAACCACCAATTGATTTGTCAGCATAGTTTTCATAAGCATCTCAGTAAAAACAGACGCGCGCTGTACAGTTACAGTTATACGTGTATACACAGCAACGCGCAAAAAAGGAACGGTTGTTTGTTTTCCCTTTCGCTCTTGCGCGCTCACTCACTATTGCTGCTCTCTTCCAAGAACGAACGATAATGAGTTGAACATTGCTTAAGCTTATTTGGCTTTAAATTAGTTTTATATTTGCTTTATTTTTTTTGCTTTCCCCGATTAGTTCATAGTCTACCACAGACGTTGTACGACTGTAGCTGCCTGACTTGTTTTTTTTAGTTTTTGTTTTTCTGCCGTTGTTACAACTGACACCACTCGCAACTTGGTTTAAGCGTGGCGATAAAACTTTTAACAAATAGCTGCACAGATAAAACCCATCTACAGGAACAACAACAACAACAACAAAAATTAGCAAACAACAACAAAAAAATGTAGAAATATATATGTATGTAATAGATAATAAAATGGCTTATGCAAATATTGCAAAGGGCAGCAAATAAAATGAAATAGTACAAAACAAGAGAGAGTTGCTCAGGCAAACCGAACATGCAATACTCTTACAGCTTTCTGCTGTAGCCACAAGTTAAAGAGCAGCGATTACATAATTGATTTATGAGTTGGAAAAGGCATTGCATTCAGATTAGAATATCTGAGGGAATTTCCGTGTGCTTTAGTGATTGTCACATTTCTGGACAAACTAATACTACGCTGTGAAAGTGTATTACTACAAAAACAGATGCAGTTTTTTTCGAAATGTTCGCATTGTTCGATAGCCTGCTGTCTGTCTGCTTGTCCATGGCCATGTTCTGACTGGCTACAGCTGCTTTTAAAGTTGCCAAGCCTTTTGAACATATTTTGTGAGTGCGGCAACAAAACATTCGTATTCATTGGCGCATTTAAGGTCGAATGCATTTGCATTCAAGTGAATTGCCGAACGGAATTTATTATTTTGGGAACAGTTTTTTTAATTGCTCTCTCGCGCGACACTCCACTGCATTTCGAATTGTAAAATTGAATTAAATTGCAGCCAATACGTGTCTGCTTGATTGCCTTTGTGTGTGTGTGTGCACGTGTGTGTGTGTGTGTGGGCGTGTGTAGTGTGTGAATGTACGTATTGATGTGAGCGAGTGCAAGCGGTTCAACAGCTAGTTGATCCTGTAAGCCTTATTAGTATTTACTCACTTTGATGTCGAGCACTATGTAAAATGCATCTGCTGATGTAATATTTGCTTTAGCGCAATTCGCAAACAGCTTTAGTTTGTCCAATTTTAGCTTGTGCAACTTTTAGCGCTATTAGCATTTAGTTTTCCTGCAATATTTCGAAATTACATCACATGAGGTATCAAGCAAGCTAGAGTTTGATTTACTTGCGTTCATTCGACTGTGAGATACTTCAGCAATATTAATTTATATATTCATTTACTTGTATCAGTTACAAATCATTTGCTTGCAAAATATGAGAGTTAGTTCGAAAATATATTTAATAATCTCCAATGGGAAGTTTCAGTTCGTGTGCTGCTTTCAACTCTGTATAGTTCTCAACTTTGATTTGGTTGAGTTTGTTCGACTGTGAGATACTCCAGCAATATTAGTTAATATATTCCTTTCCATGTATCTGTTACAAATCATTTGCTTGCAAAATATGAGAGCTAGTTCGAAAATATATTTAATAATCTCCAATGGGAAGTTTCAGTCCGTGTGCTGCTTAAAACTCTGTATAGTTTCCAACTTTGATTTGGTGGAGTTTGTTCGACTGTGAGATACTTCAGCAATATTAATTTATATATTCATTTACTTGTATCAGTTACAAATCATTTGCTTGCAAAATATGAGAGCTAGTTCGAAAATATATTTAATAATCTCCAATGTGAAGTTTTAGTCTATATGCCGCTTGAAGCTCTGTAAAGTTCTCATCGTAATTTTGCTTCAAATTCTGTCAACTTTCACGGGACACATTATTTAATCATTAAGTTGGGTAACCGCCAGTAAATGGTGTTTCTATAGTCACACGATGGCATTTTTGAATGGTCGTCTATTAATAATAATTTCATGCAAAGTGCCGCAATTTTGCGAAATAAATAAGGAAACTTTTCCAAAAAGAAAAAAACAATTCCCAAACTCTGGCTAAGACGCTGTTCGACTGCCTGACTGCCTTGTGTTTGCCGCTTGCCGCTTGCTGCCATCTATTGCCAAATATTATGCCCAAGGCACTCTGCTAACAGCCATAGATTGGCCATAGAATTTTACGGCACTTTGGCGCGTCTCTCAATGCCCCCAAACAAGAGAAGCAATTGTTGTCAATTTTTACTTAGGCCTGGCCTAATAAAAGTACACATTTTTTGCGACAACAGATGGTGATGTGCATATTTGATATTATTGTGCCCCACACAGAGACACACACACACACACATACGTGTTTGAATCCGCGTGCCACAAGTATAGGAATGTCGCACTTACGCAACATAAAATTTAACACGTCAATAATAAAGGCGCTGAAATTATTGGGCAAACGAGGAGGGAAGTGAGAGGACGGCGACATCGGCGTGTCATTGACTCCTCAAACATTGTTAATTAATATGGCAGACAGGTAACCATATAACAGAGGCACAAACCATTCTCAACAAATCCTATGTTAGCTCTATACGTATGCTGAGGCATGCGACCACTTGACCTTGGCACAAGTACCGCACAGTAGGGAAGAGAGAGAGAGAGAGAGAGAGAGAGAGTCAGAGAGGTGAGAACGAAGTACAATTCTCGCAGTCGTTGCGTGGTCCTGAACTTGTTGTGTATGTCGTGTGTAAGCAAGCAAAAAGTTTTGAATAATATGTATGACCTTAATTAGGTAATTTTATGGCCACTAACAATTAGATTACTAATGTCACGACTCTCACACAACGATCAAGGTAAACCTTATTATGGCGTAATTTTAGTAGTTTCGCTTCGTTTGTGGTTTGTAGACAAAAATCATTAACTTGATTAGCTGTCAATTGCTGTAGCCATTTGAGAATGTTGTTCAGTATATATAAATGAATTTTATGCAGACTATTCTTAAAGATTTCGTGTCATAATTTTGAATAATTAATACTGTTCGTGGCGTATACTGTGATACGCTCTCTCTCTTTCTCTCTTTTTTGTAGTGCGTTTAATTAAATATTTAAATGCTCTCCCAATGCAAATGGGCATAATTAATTTAATAACAATCAAGTACATGTGAAAAAACGTAAACCTGTGCCTACAACACACCCAAGTGTTATTAAAGAAAAATAAAATAAAATAATAAAACAAAAAACAATAAAAATACTACAAGTATTGCACATATATCATATATATACAGCTTAAATAAATTTTGTAGGTCATTATTATACACTTCTTTTTAAAAATATATATTTGTTTTTTAGACTATGAACTAAAAGTTCACAGTCTATTAGGTTTGACGAAGGCGAAATGTGCGTAACAGGCAGAAGGAGGCGTGGCAGACCCTATAAAGTATATATATTCTTGATCAGCATCAACAGCCGAGACGATATAGCCATGTCCGTCTGACCGTCTGTCCGTCTGTCCGTCTGTCCGTCTGTATGAACACCTAGATCTCAGAGACTATAAGAGCTAGAGTAACCAAATTTGGTGACAACACGTGTATTGTTTGCAGGCAGATCATTTGGCAGATCAAGTTTGTTTTAGATTTTTGCCACGCCCTTCCGCCCCCGCAAATCGAAAAAAACGTATAACTGAAGCTACCGACTTTAGATTTAATTCAGATTTGGCACATATGGAGAATGTCCTTTTCGGGACGTTTTCTGAAGATTTCAGCACGATCGGATCATAAACATAGAAGATATTAAGGAATGAATGATCTCCATGTTCATGGCGCCTCTGCGGCCAAAATTGCCGCACAGGCGCGAGTTCGAATCCCACTGCTGACAATTCCAAATTACATTTTTTAATAATTATAAATTAATTACTCTTATTTTATATATACATATATTATTAATTTTGCCTTATTTGTCAGAAAATGTTAAGAATTTAAAAGAAAGCAATAACCAAATTTCGTTAGAAATTCGTATACATATATGTATGTATATATATGAGAAATGCAAAAACTCGTGCTGTATATGTATTGACGTTGCCGACTGCGCAGTATGTAAGGCGGTGGCTCAAGCTATAGGACGTACGATTTGCGTGAGAGGTCTGCGGTTCGAATTGGGTTCGAATCTCGATGCATCCCAAACAAAATTTTTATGTTTTTAAAATATTATAAAAGCAATATATATGCACAAGACGCGTTTTTAACCACCAATTGATTTGTCAGCATAGTTTTCATAAGCATCTCAGTAAAAACAGACGCGCGCTGTACAGTTACAGTTATACGTGTATACACAGCAACGCGCAAAAAAAGGAACGGTTGTTTGTTTTCCCTTTCGCTCTTGCGCGCTCACTCACTATTGCTGCTCTCTTCCAAGAACGAACGATAATGAGTTGAACATTGCTTAAGCTTATTTGGCTTTAAATTAGTTTTATATTTGCTTTATTTTTTTTGCTTTCCCCGATTAGTTCATAGTCTACCACAGACGTTGTACGACTGTAGCTGCCTGACTTGTTTTTTATTTATTTTACTGAAACGTTATGCCCTGTAATTATTGCTCGACGCGGTGAACCGCAGTTAATGCAACAACAACGCATGTAAATATTGTAACTGCAACAAAATATATTATGTGGGATATAGTAAACTGAAATAATAGGAAATAATAAGGCTTAATCTGAATACCCTTACAAGCTTATTTAAATGAATAGCCAGATAACAAAAATCATTTAATGAAACTTAAGACAGAATAGAGAACTCAATCATAGCAAATTAGAAACGCCAAAAGAACTTGTACAACTCCCACAAGAAGGGTATCTGACAACTATTGAGCAACAATATATTAATATGTCCTCGAAACGATATTTATTTAAATTACAAACTGTAATTTGAATTTCGCAATTTATAATTTAAATTGCATTTACTATAATATTGAACGGGGCCAACAACAACAACTGCAATTGCAAGGGGTAAACATAAAAATAACAAACGCAAAAAATAAATGAATTTGCTTCTAGGTAATATTATGGCAACAATGTGTAAACTCGATAATGAACCTGCCCACATTGACACGTGACCGTGTTTATATTTATTTTATAAATGATTTTGGCAAAAAATACACATATAAATGTGTGTGTCTGCTTTTAATTTGGCATGTAAACAATTTGCAACCGCAATAAATATTAACAACAAGATTTTAAATTATGCAGCACAACAAATTCTTGTATATGCATATAGAAATATATATATATATATTGTAAATTCCACAAATCCATATTGAATTGCTATCTCATTGTTTCGATTGCGAAAATAATCGAGTTTGCAAAGCAATTGACAGAGGGCAATTATTTAATGTATTTTATTTTATTTTTCCTATTCTAGTTATTGCCCTTCTAATGAGGCTTTAAATTTGTAATTAACTGGGCTTTAATTGCGTAAATCTGATTCACTTGCTATCAGTCTGCTCTGGCATTTGCAAATGTGCTAGCACCTCACATAGTTCCCACCATTATCTAAGCCAGCCGAGGTATGGGGATTCGTTCATAAGATTGGCATTGGCCAACCCTTATATTGATTTCCTTTCCCTGCCCTTGCGAAAGGTATTATAGCTTGTTCACATGCTCATATCAGACAACCCTATTAGCAGCGAATGAATATCAATTTTAAGCACAACAATCAGACACGAAGTACATATGTAAAGTAAGAGTGAGTTGTCTATGTCCTAATTAGTCTAGAAGGACAGAATTTGAGAGGAGAGTATATATATTACCATCTTTAATAAATAAACTCTGCTACAAGATTAAAGAAATATGGTTTCAATTTGCAATTTGTGTAGAGTGAAGAGTCCTTGAATTAAAACTGTGCAGAAGTTCCTTGGTCAATCCTGCTGATAACCAGCTTAACACATATTTAGTAATATACATATAGAGTCTCCTGCTTTACTCTACACTTAATTTACATATTGCAATTGTTATTACACATAAGCAACGGTTGTTGTTGTTGTTGTTGTTGTTGTTGTTGTTGTTGTTGTTGCTGCTGCTGCAATTGTTTGTGTTGCACAAGTGAGCATGTGGGCAACAAGGCTTGCAATCGTAATTTACTGCAATTAATTTTAATTGCATTGCCCGTCCATTTTTATTGCGTTTTCGATTTTCACACACAATTTGAATAAATAAACAAAATGCTGCGCTAACCGTGTAACGAAACCGAATTAAAAAGCAAAAGGAAATGTAAACTGCATTTAAATACATAAATTAACAATAAATATTAATGCACATTCACATATTTACAGTGCGACCGCTTCTGGTGGAAATCAGCTTCAACAATCAGCCAATGTCGGCGGACCGTAAATACGAGATTGAATGCCAGGCGATTGGATCAAGGCCACCTGCTAAGATTACCTGGTGGATGGGCAACGTAGAGATGCACGGCCATAGCCAGAAGGTGAGTGACATGGAAGATTATCAGAAAGACAGAAACCCAAAATATACAACGTTCGCAGGTCTCTGAGGATGGCAATGTGAGCACATCGGTGCTATCGATTACTCCAACTCGGGAAGATCACGGCAAGGCGCTCTCCTGCCGTGCCACCAACGAGCTGGTTCGCAACGGCATCCGAGAGACAGCAATGAAGCTGAATGTGTTCTGTAAGTAGCACAAAAGATTTAATAACAACAAATATGAATCAATGCGTCTTTAATCCGTGTTTACTTCACAACTAAAATGGATTTCATTTGACTCTTTTATATGTAAGAGAGAGTGAGTCATTTCAGATATTATTCAATTAAAATAAAGCTATTCCATTCCCCAACTAAACAAATAATTATACGCATGTTGGGCACGCGCTTTGTTTTATGGCTGCCAATGGCACATAAATAAAGCAATGGAGGCGGGGTAAAATAATCCGCGGGATTGGCAGAAACAGTGCCAAACGCTTATCACCCATGTCTATGAAATCGATACTGATTTGCATATAAATTTCATAGACATGCAGCGTATCCTCCTCTTTGAGAGAGTCGCGACTTTCAGCGCGAATGTCAAACGTTTGTTTTATGGCCCAAGTCAAGAATGTGAGCTCAAAGTTTCTTAATAAAATTTCGCTGGTAAAATATTAAAAAGTCAACTTGTGCCTACAGACGACTCTCTATATACTCTATCTATATCTATAGTGGCAGCTTTGAGACTTTGACCCTAGGCATGCACCAGCACAAACACACACACAGACACGCACACAGATACAGACACAGACATGTGAAGTTCCTTTATGTTTCAATAGTCTCAAGAAATTTCCCATCGTTGTCGTTGTCACTGTCGTTGGGCAAACAGTTGCCACGTCTATTATCTTCGAGCTTTTGGCGCATCGTTCCCCGGTTGCTGATGCCTGGGAAACTTTTACTCCTTTCAACGTGGAACGAAAAGCGGTAGGAAAAACAGCAGCTGTCTGCGTGGGCCAGGCAAGAACGAGGACGAGGACGTGGACGAGGACGCCTTGAAACAGACTCTCAATTTAACGCGCGTCGCTTGCTGATATAAAAAATTAGATAACAATTTCAATTTCCATGCTCATTTACATGTTTATAGCGTGCTTAAAATATTTTGACTTCCCCTCGGTTGGCAGCGTCTCAGTGATTTCATCTGGAGCATGCAAAATTTTGTGTCTTCTTTAAGGGTTTTCATTGTTTGTATTTGAGGGGTAAATTGAAAAGTTGACTGCAGCTCGCTGCAAATGTGGAGCCAATAATTGTACCATGATTTTGCATTATAAAAAGATTGTCATAAAATGAAATTATCTCAAATTTCATGATATTCTCTAGCACTCAAACTACCTTGACCCAGAAACCCATAAAGCTGAGAGAGAATTAGATTTCATTTTCCGCACAATCTACTTGTATTAACATTAAAAATGAAATGAAAAGGAAACCGCTAGAAATTAAAGTCATATCCGCAATAAAAATCATGACGCAGCAGCTCAGAAAATGGAGCAAAAATGTGGACAGGGGCCAAAGACAATAATAAAGAATGCTCAATTTCTGATTTAGCTGCTTTTTAGCATTTGATGACAGTTTGGAAAATGTGAAACATCATCAAAGTAGAAAAGAAATGATGTAATAAATTCAGACTCCTTAGTATAGTCCTGGCTCTCGAGATTCGTGAATCGAGTCATCGTTTTTTCATTTGCAATTACTTCAGCTCAGTCAGAGTACATTATACTTACCACAGAGTTTAGATTCACAGTATATTTACATTATTTCGAAAACTATTTGCAGTGCACGTCTGCCAGTTGCAATTAATTTAACTCTAAGCCAATTTTTCTCAGTTTCTGTTGGCTTGTTCTCGACAGAAATACTTTCCAGTTAATGCAATTTATATGGCCAACTCTGAGGCAACAGTGGGAGAAGCTTGTGGAATCAATTTAAGGGCTGCTAACGAGCAGTTGTTAAACTTTTTGCAACAGACAATGACAGGCCTCACATACGGAGCCAAGTACGTTGGAGGAATAGCAGAATGCTACTGCTGTAGCACTGAGCAAAAAACAAAAAAAAAAAAAATAGTACAAAAGTGCAACAATACTGAAGTTGCAACAAAATGTGGCAGCGGCATTCAAAAGTCGTTACGTTAAGCTGCAAGTACGAGTTTCGGGTTTAGACTCTGAGTACTTTCGGGCAGTATACAGTCGGACTGTGGACTTTGTGCCATAAAATGCATTAGCCAAGCAAAGTTAGCCAGTTTGGGCCACGCTGACCAGCTTGGCCAGTGACAGTTATTACCACTTAAGCCCATCTAACCGCAACAGTGTGGCCTGCCAGCCACTTGCTTCTTCCAGTTTGGCCCAGAGAATGTGTTGTACGTTGTCATTCATTGCCATTGTTGCAGTGGGTTCTATTACGAACTGTTAGAAACTGAGCTTAAAGTCAACGTTAATGAACTTGTTGAGTAGAGAAATAGAAGGGAAAAGGGAAAAGGGAAAAGCGTCTTTAAATTATGCAAAGAACTTGGGCTCGCATTGGCTTTGCGTTGTCTCAATTCAACAACTTTCTGTCGTTCGCTGGGCTTAGGCAAGCAATTTTCATTTTCATTAACAAGTCTTTGCGAGGAGGCGAAATCGGCTTAAAGAAAACTTGTTTATAAAACGTGGCAAAAGAAAACAGTAAGCACAACCCAAGACCAAACTACCAAAACAGCTACTGCGACAGAAAAGACAACGGCAACAACGGCAACAACAATAATAACAAAATCATTCCCAAGAAAGGTGCTCCTGAATAATAGACACCCGAGAGTCGTCGGTAGGCTAGAGTAAAAGCATCGGCAAGACTACAGAGCGACACTAATCACAGATAAGCGCAGATTAACCCCATTTTTTTTTGTTTTTATTCCTTTTGATTCTCTGTTCCAGTTCTCTGTCTGTTTTGGGCGGGTTGTGCGAAACTTTATTCGAAAAAAGTAAACAAATTGCACTTGATAGGCTGGGCCAAGTCCAAGAGTAGACACAGAACATAAGACGCACACACAGAGGGACACACACACATGCAGACACACTTCGAATGCAAATGTATATAAAAATAGTTCAGTTATTCACTGGCCAGTATTGTTATCTTTGTTGCAGTTATACCCACCTTACAACTGGACTTGGGCTCAAACCTAAATCCCGAGGATATCGAGGAAGGCGATGATGTTTACTTCGAGTGTAAAGTGCATGCAAATCCCGCTGCTTATAAAGTTGTCTGGAAGCACAATGTAAGTAACAACAAACACTTTTCAAATGCAAGATTTATCTGGATTTGTGTATTGACTGATTGAGTGAGGAGAGAGGGGAGAGAGACGAGAGAGAGAGAGAGTGAGAAAGCGATTCAGAGATGCTAACTTTATTCTAAGCACAGCTTAGGGAAACTCCTTTCTAATGCGTGTTAAGTGTGTTAAATTATATATAAACAATTTATCGCTTTTAAGTCATTGAAGCAAACCAAATACAGTCTAAATACATTGACCTTCAATTGTACTCGAAATTAGGCTCAGTATACGGATATGGCTCTTGTACTTCCGGCAATTCCCCAGGCACTGGCGTGCCTTTGCCAGACATGTGCATGGGCTGAAAAGGGCAGAAGAAATGCTACTAAATTATGATGAAACCGAAATTAAGTGGTCATTTTTAGTGAATTATTGGCCAATTATTTTAAGGCAATTGAGTCAAGTGGCCAGCTGAAGAGACTTGGAGCACTCGCAGGACCAAAGAGTAAAAGTTTTAGTGGCAAATCATTTGCTTATTAGTTTTACATGTAGCACAAAAACTTTACCAGACTTGCATAAACAAAACCAAAAGATAACAACAACAACAGCAACAACAACAACAACAACAGCCACGGCAATGGCAATGCCAACAAGGACAAGAGTAGGCAAATAAATGTTATTCAATGCACAAGGGGCAAGAAGTGAATCAAGTGTATGAATAATATGAATGCTAATTGAATTCATTAGAAGACGAAGCAACAGAAACAACGTCAATAGACCGAAGTACATGCGCAAACAATAAGCTAAACAACGTCAGCAACAACAACAACAACGACGACGACAAAACATAACTTTGGCAAATGATTATAATAAATAAACAACAACACAGAACTTGAAGACGGCCAAAAAGTTTTCGGGCCTTAAGCTGTGCGCAAAAGTAGGCAATACAAAAAGTACAAAGAACTTGAAGTTTCTGCTGAAAAGAGACAAGAATTTATGGGGGGAGCCAGAAGAGAAGGGAACAGAGAATGACTTAAATAGGATAGCAGTATATTATTAAGATAAATAAGCTAATGCAAATCAATGAAATCAGTTGTAGAGACCACGAAAAGAGCTAACAACAAGTGTGTGCAAAAAGTTGATCAATGTCGATTCCGATTGACATGCGAAATGTCAATCCGAAAATGAAAATCCAAAAATCAAATGCTGAATGCAAATGAACTGCAAACAGACAGCATACAAAACGATACAATGCTGAATATGTGTTCAAGCTCGAATATATACAGACAGAAAGATGTGGAAATTCAACTCATGTCCATGCTGACGGGCGGGTAACAAGAAAACTACACAGTTAGTTAGTGCGCATCAATTGTCGGAGCTCATTTGCCTTCCTCGGCGGCATAACAATAAAAGTTTAGTGAGAAACAACAGAAAAAACAAGTCAGTCAGCTACAGTCGGGCGACGACTGTGGGAGACTCTGATCTAATCGGGGAAAGCAAAAAAATTAAGTAATATATATTATGATTAACTTCATACTTTTTATATCATATTGTCGCCGCTCGTATTCGCTTCCTATTAAGCAAATATAAAACTAAATTTAAAGCCAAATAAGCTTAAGCAATGTTCAACTCATTATCGTTCGTTCTTGGAAGAGAGCAGCAATAGTGAGTGAGCGCGCAAAACGAAAGGGAAAACAAACAACAGTTACCTTTTTTGCGCGTTGCTGTGTATACGCGTATAACTGTAACTGTATACAGCGTGGCTGTTTTTACTGAGATGCTTATGAAAACTATGCTGACAAATCAATTGGTGGTTAAAGAGCGCGTCTTGTGCATATATATTGCTTTTATAAAATTTTAAAAACATTAAAATTTTGTTTGGGATGCATCGAGATTCGAACCGCAAACCTCTCACACGCAAATCGTACGTCCTATAACTTGAGCCACCGCCTTATATACTGCGCAGTCGGCAACGTCAATACATATACAGCACGAGTTTTTGCATTTGTCGTATATATACATACATATATGTATACGAATTTCTAACGAAATTTGGTTATTGCTTTCTTTTAAATTCTTAACATTTTCTGACAAATAAGGCAAAATTAATAATATATGTATATATAAAATAAAAGTAATTAATTTATAATTATTAAAAAATGTAATTTGGAATTGTCAGCAGTGGGATTCGAACTCGCGCCTGTGCGGCAATTTTGACCGCAGAGGTGCCTTGAACCTGGTGATCATTCATTCCATAATATCTTCTATGTTTATGATCCGATCGTTCTGAAATTTTCAGAACACGTCCGCAAAGGGACATCCTCCATATGTGCCAAATCTAAAGTCGGTAGCTTCAGTAATACGTATTTTTCGATTTGCGGGGGCGGAAGGGGGCGTGGCAAAAATCTAAAACAAACTTGATCTGCCTGCAAACTATACACGTGTTGTCACAAAATTTGGTTACTCTAGCTCTTATAGACTCTGAGATCTAGGTGTTCATACAGACGGACAGACGGACATGGCAATATCGTCTCGGCTGTTGATGCTGATCAAGAATATATATACTTTATAGGGTCTGCCACGCCTCCTTCTGCCTGTTACGCACATTTCGTTTTCATCAAACCTAATAGACTGTGAACTTTTAGTTCAGAGTCTAAAGAAAATAGAGAAAAGGGAAATGAAATGGAAACGAGACAAGTGAAAACATGAAATGTGCATGAGTGAGAGGCAGAGAAAGAGAAAGAGAGGGATACAGAGAACGACATGTCGTGTATGGCTCACATGGCGTATGCGTAATGAGTTCAAGGCTAAGTGGCAAATTGCGTTTGTTTTGCCAAAGCAAAAACCATTCCTCAAGGCACACACACAAAGACGAAAGGCGAAAGACGAAAGGCGATAGACAAAGCCAATGTCAGAAGCCAAGTCAACTGTTGTGTGTGGGCGGTGGGCGTTCATTACAAGTCAATTGTTAATTGGCAACAACAATAACAGCGATAACCACCGCAACGGCAACAGCATTTTGTATCCAAAAGTAAATGCAATTAAAAGTCAAATTGAATTACATAAACTTGTCATTGTTAGCGTCTATTATCAGTTAACTGAATCCATTGAGCAGAAATTGCAATGCAATTCGGTTAAATGATTGAACAAAGCGTTTAACCACAACTTATTTTATGCTACGTAATTTGTGAAAATATTGTGGCTTATAGCATTAGACTGTGACATCTATGTTTGACTGTCTGTTTGTGTATGTATGTGTGTGAGTGTGTGAGTGCTATTATTGGCAAGGACAATTGACAAGCTGTGCTGCTGCCTTTGTCTTTGCCATTGCCTTTGTCAGTTATTATTCAATTATGCATGCCAACAATTAACAACGAGCAAGCAAATTAAATTAACAATTAGTTTTATTAAACTTGCAGATACACGCACATACAGTTGCAAAAGTTTTCTAATTCGCTATGTGTGCGTGTGTGGTAAACTTTTGCATGCTCATTAAGAAGCTGGCAGCAACTTTGATGAAAGATGTTGCCAGAGCGACGACCAGCAACCGCAGCAAGTGGGTAAAAAGTAAACTGACTCTGAATGTTGCTGGCAGCAAAAGTTATTTAACAAACACATACACACATATATCTACATATATATATATATATATATATATATATATATATATATATATATATATATATTTGTCTATGTGTGTGTGCTAATGGAAACGCTGAAATAGCAAATACAAACGAAATGCGGAAACCAGAAAATTTGATTAGAAAAGCAGCGCCAGCGCTTCAATTCACACTGACAACATTCAATTTAAAAACTTCAACATCTATTTGCAACTCGGTAAATTTGTGCATAAATCGAGTTAGACTAGAAATAAATGCATGGTTTATAACCCGAAAAAGCAACGCAATCAGGCAAGCTATTAAATAAATCGTCAACACTAATTGGGTATTTATAGTTGTTGGGGCCACAGCATTGAAGTGGAGGGCAAATAAACATGTCAAGGCGCTTCAGACAGACAAACAAAATGACAGCACATAAAATGCGCCATTAGCATTAAGAGGGGCATGGGGGGTGTCGGTGTGAGTGTGGGTGTGGCTGTGATGCCAAAGGGTTCACAACCTGCCATGAAAAGGTATTGCTGCTGCTGCGGAAAACTCACTGCGGAAAAGCTGCAACGGATGTGCCTTTAACTATTGAAATAATCCTCAACTCAGAGTCAGCCCAGCTGAGGCAGAATCATTCTATGTTTTCCTCCTCCTCCTCCTCCACCCCTCTCCATCACCGCGCTGGTTTTGTCTCTTACATATTTACTTTTACTTTTACTTTATTTATTTTTTGTGACAACCTTGAACTTTATTTACTTTTTGTGTGCCTGGTGACATTTTTATTTGTTTTATGACAACAACAACAACAACAACAACAACAACCGACAACAACGACAGCAACAACAACGGGCGGGTCGCTGAGCTCAGCAAATGCCTGGCAACATTTTGGGACTATTTAAGTAAACCCTGCGGGAATTGAGGCTGCTAAGTAGCGGGGGAGATGCGCGAGGGTGACAAGGCTACAAGGCCATCACTAGTTTTCTGCCTGAATGCTTGTTGGTGTTGGTATTGGTGTAACTGGCAAAGGGCAAAGCGAGGCATAGCGTGCGCTATTGGTTAGACTTTAAAATGCCCTCATTATATTAAGTATACGCCCACTTGGCCTGAATAAAAAGTATCAATTATCTAAAGAGCAAACAGTCAAACGAATACTCACACACACACACACACACACGCACACTCATCCGCATTCACAAAGGAGTTGAATGTGCATTAATATTCAGTTCGAATGGCAAATATTTTGATGACTGTTGAACTGAGTTATCAGCCTGTCCTTTGGCGGTTCCTCCTCCCAATGCATTGTGCTCCTCTGTCAGCACTGCATGTGCGGGTGTGTGTGTGTGTGTGTGTATCATTGCCATTGTTTGCCAACAGCCAAAGAGCTAAACAAGCTTGATGCCAGACAAAAAGGCGTGGGGCGACACGAGGGGCGAGTCGAGGCGACGAGTTCTGTGGTGCCAGCAGAGTAACACAGCTGTGGCCCAGTTCGCATAAAAGTAGGCAACACTATTATCAAAGTGTTGCCACGCGCTGCATTGTTTCCTCTTATTGTATATTTGCACATATTCTTAAATGTATTTGTTGTTCTTGCTGTTGCCCGTTTGTACTTATACTTATATTATATGTGCTAAGGTCACAAAGGCATTGTTCGCCACCCGCTTGGCGATGCCGTTGCCGTTGCCGTTGCCGTTGTCGTTGTCGTTGTCGTGGTCGTTGCTCTTCTCATTGTTGTTGTTTTGCCATTTTGACTTTTGTCGACAATTTATATACATTTTTATTTATTTCAATGCTACTGTTACTCTTGTTGTTATTTCTGTTGGTGTAAAAGCCAAAGTGCGAATTTGTTTTGCTGCTAAATGGCACAAGGCTCTTGGGAAATGCGTCAAAATCTTTTCGAGTGCCGGCGCATTGCCAGCACAATCCGAAAGACGTTGTCTGCCCCCGCAATATGTGAACGTGCTGCTCATAGAGGTCAACTCAATGTATGTGCGTGTGTGTATGTGTGTGTGTGTGTGTGAAAGTAAAGTAAATATTTCTGCTTGATTTTTAGTTACATTTCAAATGCCAAACACGTTTCAAAATGCCGCCCAACGCTCTAATGAAGCGACTCGCGTATGACTGCCCAAAATTTTAGAGGACTTAACCGAAAATAAATAATGCTGTTGTTGACCTTGTGCCTTAAGGCAGAGAATAATGTTTAGGATTGCATAGAAATCTTTTGGTTTAAGCAGCTGATTTTCAACTAGTGAAAATGCTGCAGAAATGTGTTTGAAAATATAGAGAAATGAATTGTTTAGTTATTATATATTGATAATTACCTTAATTAGCTTTAGTAGCTAGCGGATTGACAGTGCACCTTGTGTTCTGCGTACACTTAATCTCACTAATTAGCGTACTCTTTGTTATTAGCATAGCATCCGACAGGATATATCTTCAGTTGTCTCTCGCACTGTGAGTGACAGCCAATAACAAAAGCAACGCTCATTAGTCAGGCAATTAAAAAGGAGATCAGCTCTTAAGCAAGAACTCATAGCTTATGACTAATTGCATGAGATATTCATTTCCATTTATCTTTCATTCTCTTGCCACTTGCAGCATCAAATCATACAGCATAATCAACGTGCCGGAGTAATTGTTAGCAGTGGAGATCTGGCTCTGCAGGGTGTTACTCGTCATCAGGCCGGAAATTACACGTGCACCGCCTCGAATGTGGAGGGCGATGGCGACTCGAACATTGTGGAGCTGAAAGTGATGTGTAAGTAGTCGTACTCATTGAGATAAAATCCACATTTTTCAGAATCGTCGAAGATTTGAAATTGTCGGCTCCAATTGTTGTTGGACTTCATTTCATTGATTGCAAGTCCATAAAATGATGTTTTCAAATGGGGCACGTGTTGAGTTTAAGCATAACAGTACAGAAATG
This sequence comes from Drosophila macrospina, assembly GCA_035042075.1. Lineage (NCBI taxonomy): Eukaryota > Metazoa > Arthropoda > Insecta > Diptera > Drosophilidae > Drosophila > Drosophila macrospina. The sequence continues at coordinate 657,517 of JAWNLW010000397.1, read as the reverse complement.
TTATAGCCATGTGCAACGCTGCGTATGCGCAACATTTAAAGCTTCACGACTTGATTTGCATGACTCTGCCCATTGTTATCGTGCTTTGGCCCATAAAAGAAGAAACCAAATGAACGAGTGAGCGAATGCTCACTGAATGCTGAATGGTATGAGGTATGAGCTACGCTTGGTTCAAGCCATTAACAAACACTTGCAGCATTTAAATGGTAACTGCATTTTCAATCGGATTCCGTTTGCGGCTACTTGCACTTGCGATATTGGCGGCCATTGCTGAGGCCAGCTGGCTTTAAGCGGCCAGTCAATCAATTGTGCAGCTGGCGCACAGGTTTCCTAATGAGGGCGTTGCATAGCACTGTTTGGAGTGAGTTCAGTTGTGAGAGCCTTTGACATACAAAAAGTGGCATTATTGAGTGTTCGAGTGGACCAGAGGGCAATGCAACGCGATTCGGGCAAACAGGTCCTCTGCTCACAGTGTGGTGCATTGTGAACTTGTGCGGCCTCTTGCAGTTTTATTGCGTATACGCCTCTGTTATTGTGTCCTGCTCGAATGGCTTTTGTGTAGGCATTCGGTATTGTGTTCGTAACTGAGAGCTGGAGCTGCAAACTCTCAACGGTTGGGGGGCCGTCTTTGTAGCACAGAGGCTAGTCCGTCAGATTGGCCGTTGGTCAGGCATGTGGTGAAGCTAACAAAAGCTGCTTTGCCAGGCTTCCTGGCTTTTGTTAACATTTGCTTATTTTCTTATTGAATGAGCGCATTTCCGTTTCCTTTTATCAATGAGCCAACAATCAGGAAACCCTTTACATGAACTAACGAATCTTTCAATTTACTATGAAAGCCTTTGTTCTCACAGAATTATTATATAAAAGATTTAATAATCGCATTCGTAATTATTTTCACAGATTGTCAGAGTGTAGCTATTGTTGCAAAGTCATTTGAAAAAATTCCATCAATTGATAACAAAATTTCACATTTTACGGTTTTACGGTTGCTTTCCGCTCAATTGCCATTAGTATTAAAATTACAATTTAAAAAAGCCGCCCCTCTTAATTATTTTTGCATTTTCAAGCAATTTAGCACACAGATTCTTATTCGTTGCTCAATTTTGTTGCTGTTTGCTACTGGGCTTCTGTGTTGCCTTATTGTTTTTATTTCCTGTGCCATTTCCCTTTGCTGGCTTCAACTGTGTAAGCTTTTTCACAGTTTCGTCTGTTTTTCTGCCATTGTTTCGGTTTTAAGTTAAACTTCCTAGTCCACATTTCAGCCACTGCTTCAGTGGTCTTGCAATGTTTTTCGTCACTCGCAATGTGGCTGCAATATGCCACAGCTAAAGCCCAATCTGTTAGCCAATGCCAAACTGTCCGTCCCAATTTCAATACAGAAAACTGCCCATTGGAAATTTGTTTACAGCTTGCAATTGGTTTGGCCAACTTGTCGATTTCGAGTACAATAAATTGGAAACGACTTTCAATGCAATTGCGAGATTTCGCTGGCCAAGGATTAAAAGAAATTGCATTTTCCGGGCAGTGTCGTTAGGGCTCAGAAGTTTCGTTTTGGACAAGTTTTTCTTTCATTTAACGTTTCGTCAATGTTTTTCTTTTGTTTCTTGCCCTAAGTTTGCATTGTTGCTGTTTCTGTTGCGGAGTATGTTTGGTTAGTTGCTTGAATGAGCAACAAGGAAACTTGCATATATCTGTGCAAGAACTCAAAGGACCTCCTATCTTCGCTGCCTTTTGCTTGATAAACTTTTCTACTTTCGGATCCCACTGCGGCTTGAAAGGGTCACAGGGCCGACTCAATGTGCTGGGCGTGGCATGCAAAAACAACAACCTGCCCGACTATACAGTTCAGTTCAGCTCTTCAACTGGTGAATGTGCACTCGAAGTCAGTTGGGTCTGAAGCCGGGGCCTTATTGCATTAAGTGTGGCCATGCAATGCGATTATTGATTTGCTCGCCGCTGCAGTCGAACAGCAAAATGTACTCAAAACATCAAAGTTTCGAACTTCTTTCAACTCGTTCTCCTCACTTGCAGATAAACCCATTTGCCGGCCCGATCAAAAGAAAATCTATGGCGTGGCACGCAGCGAGGCGGCTGAAATCGTTTGTGAAGTGGACGCCTTTCCGCCGCCCGAGAACTTCAAATGGTCATTCAACAACACCGCCGAGACCTTCGATATGCCACAGAGCGGTTTCCGCCCCCACTCCGCGCAGGGCTCGACGTTGACCTACACCCCCGTAAAGGTAAGTACAGATACGGGTATCTACATATACATATATGTCGTATATTGATATTTACCTGACCTAATTGCTATAGCCCAGTGTCATCTGGACTGTCACTCACCCACCTAAGCATTGACCCCTTTCACTGTTTTGCCCTTTTGGATTATGGAAAATGACAAACTGCACGAGCTTAAATGCTGAACATGGGAACACCCTCTACAATGCCATATGACATATGTTCGTGTGTGTGCTCGTGCGTGTGTTAGTGCGTGTGTGTGTTTCTGTATGTGTGTGTGTGTGTGCTTTTAAGTGCTTCTCAGTGTTTGCTGTGGGCGTCGTTCTATTTTTTGGGGCTCTATCGACTGCTATTACATTTTCATATCATGTTTTGGAAGTGAAATTGCTATTGACACATTTGACGTTTGACCAAATTGCAGATGAAACAGGAGAGTTTACCTGGCAGCTCTCAATTAAACGGCAAAATATTAATTAATAGGCAATAGTTTTCCGTATTGTTGTTGTTGTAGCTCATGTGTGCGTGTCCCGTTGTCAAATGGAAAGTTAAATCAACATTGGTCGCCAGAAGGTCAATGCAAGGTAGCACAACTGGCAACTGGTCAGCGTGCAATCCAGCAATTTTTAATTAAAAATTCTATTAGTGGTACTTTCTAATTAAAAAAGAATCCAGCTCTATAGGTAACAGAAACAAGAACAACAACAACAACTCCTACTAGAAGTCAGCTTATAATATTAAAGCGTATGCAATTGACTTTAATAGCAATCATCATCATCATTATTCCATTCAGACGCTAGAGTGCCAGACAACGCAGCAAATGAACTAAGTTGCCAATCCCGAATTGGCCCTCTCCTTGTCTGACAATTGGCGAACATTTCCGCTCAAATTGGCAACGTTATCGGCATCGATATTGCCCCTTTTGCAATTGCGATTGCGATGGCGATTGCATTTTGACGTTGTCGACTTCGCTTCCTCCCTGCCAATTGTCCAACCAAATTGGCCATCAATGAGCTGCCTCTTACCATTTGCCATATCTATGCCAAATTTTCAAATCATGTTCCCAACTGCTGCCCACATCCATATTCATGGAATTGTTGCCCAGTTGCTGGCAATGCAACTGCGACTGCAACTGCTACTCTCAACTTTTATGGTCTGTCAAAAACAATGCTGAACCTTAGCGGCAATCATGGCTAGACAATATCTAAACGTAAGTTCAGTCCATTTAATCATTTAAAATTGTAATTAAATTCGCTATGCATTTTAGTCGTAAACAGAATCAGCTGTCCATCATGGTTATGCATACCTATCATCCGATATATTGTTGGTTCATTTAGTTAATTTCCACTTAGCAAAAGTTCTCTTTCACTGTCTACGCGTTAAGGTATTGTTGACGCTTGTCAACTACTTTGGCTGCCATTTAGCCATGTCAACAATAATAATAACTGCCTCTAACATTTCGTCGAGTTACTGAAACTCAACTCGTAGTTGTTATGTTAAACTGCAGTTGCTCCGTTGCTCAGCTGGTCAGTTGTGTGACCCAGTTTAAGGTGTTGCTCAATGAACTCCATCCACCCGCATGGACATACATTATTTGTGTGGTTTGAAGACAGTTTGCTGTGCATTTGCCGCTTTGTGGCATCAACCAAATAGCTGTCTCTCTATCTGTCTAACTGACTCACATTTGCGTTCACATTTCACTTGTCAAAAGAACATTTTCGCAAGTCAAACGGCATTCAAATGAGTTCCGCTCACAAACAGTCTCCCGGCACTGATTTTACATATACACACACACACACACACACACTCAGTCATTCATTTTACATACATACACTCTCTGCACACATACATATAAATCATTTAGCTCAATTGAATATGAAAAATCCCTTCCGTTCAGTTGTCATATATGCTGTTTCCGGTTTCCGCAGTCGTAGCTCTTGAGCTTGATCAACGTTAACATTGTCGTTCTTTGGGCTGATTTTCCTTTTGCTTTACATTTTCATTTTCATTTTCGTTTCTTTTCTATTTCTTATTTTTTTTTTTTTTGGGATTTACCCAAAGGCAGCCGACAGCTCATTAATATTTTCTACATGCTTTGACTTTTCAATGTGCAATTCCCAAAATCTCTGTTTCCATCGCTATCTCTGTTATTTGGCATGTCTGAGCATTTATGATTTCCATTTTCCCAGACATTTTCCGCAACTGTACAAAAATAGCTTAAACAAATTCTCGAATATTTGGCAACGCAATGCATGCAGGCCGAAAAACTCTTTAAGCTGTCAGGGAAATGTTTAAATTTTAATTAAAATATATAAACAATAACATTTATGTTGGGGCTGTCACCACTAGACAAGAATGTACAACAAATGTAAGCCAGAGCATGGCAAGAGCCTTAACGATAGGCTCGATCTCTCATAAAAATACCAGGAAAAATATAAAATACTTATATTAAAGTCATAGACATCATTGTCTCTCTCTGTGTGTGAGTGTGTGTGTGTGTGTTGCAAATATACCTTCAACAATATAAGCATTTGTTATTGCTGTCTGTGTGTGCTGTGGCAGCACGACAACTGCAATAATATTTACGCTCAGTTGCGGCAACATTAAAATAATATAAACAACTGGAAATAATGATAATAAATGTATATGCAGTCAAAAGTAACACACACACACAGAGAGAGAGAGAGAGAGAGAGAGAGTGAGAGGGGCACATACGGGGCAGAGGGAAAATGTTGCAGCCTTGAAACTGCAAATTTATTAAGCATCCCTTCTGACAGCTTGCAAGAGTCAAGAGCCTTTGGCCCGAAAGTAGTATGTAATGCTTTTTAGTTTGCCGCTTCAGGAATTTACTGTATATTGCTTAAAATGCAGCTTAAATGTTTCGGAGAGTGTGCGTGTGTGCGTGTGTGTGTGGGCTTCTTGCTTGCGGTTACATTCACACAGCCAGTGAGAGACTCATTTGCTTAGGTGTTGATGCGCAGTGTTGGCAGCTGCCAAGTTGCCGCCTTTTGTGACACAGCTCTGTGCTAAATATAATATTATATTTATGCCACATATGCAACGGTTTGTGTGCATATTTTCATTTTCATAAAACTGTCATAAATTAGCATTAATTCGTTACCTGTATGTGTCACACACATGCATAACAATTGAATAACTCGAAACAACTTACCACACTTTTATTATGAAATGCATTTGACATTTTGTTACATCGAACAAGGAGGAATGCATAACGATTAGCTATTAACTATATAACTCAATTATATTTAAAATAACTAACGATCTTAATATGAAAAATAAAACCATTACAAAGCAAATGACAAACATATTAAGATACACCTGACTTTAGATGCAGTTAGCTAAGCAATTAATAGATATAAATAGCAATAATTGTGCAATGCCGTAAAGACTAAAAGAAACCATTAAGAACAAACTTAAATTTAATTAAATGCAATTTAAACAAAGAAACTTTGATTTAAAGTTTCACTTTTTCTACTCCTTTGTAAGTTGACCGAAATCTACGGACCTGTTTCTGGTTTCCTTAAGTTTTTTCCTGTGATAACTTATCTTTGCCATATATTTTTTCTTCGCTCACTGCGCTTAAATTACAAAAAAAAAGAAAAAAACTTTTCTCTTTCTTACTTTTCTGTGTTTTTCTTTTATGCTGCCCTAATTAAAATGACAAGAGCGCCCGATTTTGAGTTCACTTGAGATGGTTGACGTTTTGGAGTCGAGTAGATGACGGCTTTGGGGTGTTCGGGGGGGTAAATTAGTGCGCGCTCTGACTGATAAATAAGCTGCAATTTACGTTGACATTCTGAGGCGCACGGAGCCAGAAAGTGATTTAAAATTTTAATGAGTTCGAGACGCCTAGCGCTGATTAAGTGTGCTTATTTTTCTAAGCAATAATGCCGAAGGTAAACAGACAAAGCACAACTCCAGCAACTCAGCTGACTGCGAGTGTTTGTGCCCTGTGTGTGTGTGTGTGTGTGTGTGTGAGCAAACAAATCAATCGTTTTAAGTATCGTTATTGTTGTTATTGTTGTGCATTTGACCGTAATATAGTTGGAGGATTTCATTAGCACAACATTTGACACAGCACAAACACAAATGAACATGCGAACACACACTCACACACACACGCACACACGGAGGAAAACACAAAAAGAATCAACAATGGACCCGCAGGCGTGGCCACTTATCAGGTTATACAAGTAGGACAGATGGCATACATTATGGCCATGTTATGTCTGCTGCCTTTTGGCCTTTCCAATCGCCGGATATCACAAGTGTGAGCCAAAATAGCAGCCACAAAGTACTTCATTTGTTTTTACTGCCCGTTTGGGTGAAACTATCGACCCAACAGATTCTCTTCTCTACGCATGGATGTACGTATTTGAGGGTGTATTGACATGAAATTATATTAATGCAAGACTTATTGACAGCTGTGATCAATCAGCTGCCCTGCCAAGCATATTACGTATACGCCACCGAGCGCCATAGACCGCAGCTTTAACGGCTTTGTTATGTATTTTATTTCCATATTTACTGCATTAAGTTAATGATTGCATACTTTTATTATCTGTTGATTGTTAACGCAACAGAATTGACAATTAAAATATGAATAAGTGGTTAATTACTTAAAAGTAACTAATTAAGATCGATTAAAACATATATAGTACATATACATTTCATGCAATAATTAATAATCTGTTCATTCTTGTCGTTTCATTGCAGGAAATGGACTTTGGCACCATCATGTGCTGGGCCGACAACAATGTGGGCCAACAGAAGGAGCCATGTGTCTTCCATTTGATAGCTGCTGGCAAGCCGGAAGCGCCAACCAATTGCACCGTGGTCAATCAAACGTCCGATTCATTAGAGGTTTATTGCCTTGAAGGTGAGTAATACATGCCTCAAAAACAGCTACCAAAAACTGCAAGCGAATCAGGCAGGCTTTTATAATTGCTGATGAGCCAATCAATGGTAAAAATCCACATCTATAGGTATACATATATGCCAATCTGTCTGCATAAAAATATGTTGGCAACAACTCAGGCAATGTGAAGCATGGCTAGTTAAATGGCCGGGAAAGAGTTTCACGCAGCCGAGAGGTGGGAGAGGTGGGCTTGTTAGGTGTGGAAAGTGGAGTGATTGCGGAGAGGGGGGGGGAGGGGAAGTTGAAATCATTGTACATGTGTACGAGTATGTTGTGTTTCCTGCAGCGCTTTTCAGACTCATTTAAAATACATGAGCAACTTAAGTGCACTTTGGCAGCCAGCTATGCGAACTTCCTTCGAGATACAGTCGAATAATAAAAATGCAATGAAAGCATAAAACTAGAAAGGCAGCACATAGTGAGATAGCCAAATAGACACACATACTTATACATATACATATATACATCTATACATACATATACACATTCACAAAATGCTTTAGAGAGATTGCGAAATATTTATGTAGTCAAAAGAAAACGTTGCAAATGTTGCTAAATTTTCAACGCCCAAACTCTTAGCGGCATTTTCCAAGAACATTTTTGAAATTCTGGAAAAAGAAAGACTAAAGCTAAAGTATAAAATGATAAAGTAGGAAAAGTGGGAGCCCAGCAAAAAGTTAAGCACAAATTTGTACATACAAAATGTTTTGGCTTGTTATGCAAGTTGCCGTCAATAAAAGTAAAAGCAGAAGCAAGAACTCCAAAAGCAAAAGTAAGAGGCAAATGTTCAGGAAAAACTTTAAATACAAATTCAATTCGCATATTTTATGCGCTACGCAAATGCAAGTAGATGGGGAAAAGGCGCAAAATAAGCATCACAAATTGTTAGCAGCACTCCGCGACGAGTTCAAAGTTCAGCTGAACAGAGTTGCATATTAGCAGACAGTTGTCGACTGTAGACACTAAGGAAATGTCCTCTTGCTCACAAATTGCGACTGTACTACATAACAGTCGACTTTGTGATGCATTTATGCAGCCCTCGAAATGCTCACGAGTGCAAATAGAGTAGCGCAGCTGTAGGGTCAACAGAGCGCGGGGGCTGCATAACGAGGCGACTGTTGACAGTGCTGCAAAAAGCGCATAATAACTGCATACTTAATGGCGCATTACCCGTTACTCTGTTTGCCTCTGTTTCGAGTAATCGTTCCTAGCAGCACACCTTCCGCTTAATGTCTCTTGTCTCAAGCGCTGGTCCCCCGTCGACAGTCCTAATGCACATGCAGTGCATACAGTACAGTGTTTGCCTTGCTATTATTATTATTATTTATAAATTACAACATTTTTATTGCATTTTGTTTTGAAACTCTTGCTGCGCATAAGAATTTCTTAGTTGAGTGTGCACAGTTGCTGCTTTAAGCCCTCTTTAACCATTTTGTGTGGAGCACAGAATCGACGGCATTCACACCCCCCCGCATCCCTGCTAATTTAGTGGCTGCACATTATTATCATAGTCATCAGCATCATTAAAACTTTAACGCAACTTGGTAAGAAGCGGCGGTAGCAACAACAATAAAGCGCGATACTTTTTATATTGCACTTTACATTAAAGCAAATGACGGGCGGCACCTCAAGGAAAATGAGGGAAACCCTATGGCAAGAGGCGACCCCAAACTCTCTTGGCTTGTGTTTTTCATTTTGTTTTTTTCTTATAATAACTCAACTTAAGCTGTGGTCGCTGCACGTTACGACTTTAATAAGCCAGCACGCAAGTTGGCCAAGTTGCCGCAACCGGCAGGACGAGAACTTGCCTCGAATTCAATTCAATGTTGTTGCTGCTGCTGCTGCTGCTGCTGTTGTTGGCAGCTTACAGGGAACTTGAGGGCAACTTGCGTTGTCCCCCTCCCCCACTGTACACCAACCAGCTATTGGCCACTTATTTCTTACCACTCTCTCACTCTCCGTAACTCTCTCTCTCTCTTTCGCTCTCTCCTTTACTTTTTCTTGAGACTAAACAATGCCATGAGCAACGCAGACAACTAACCAAACTCATCAAGCGTCGGTTTAATATAATAAAAATTCAGTTTATAACATTTCGCTCGCTGATGTTGCTCTTACTGTTGTTGTCGTTGTTGTTGTTGTTGGTGTTGCTGCTGCTGTCGTTGCTTTATTATTATTTTTACTTCACTTGCGCAATTTCCATTGTATTCCTGACTTGCTCCAAGTAAATAAAATTAACCCATTACAATGAAGTTGTTGGTATTGTTGTTGCTGTTGCCATGTTGTCGGCTCAATGCTGAGGCAAATTTCATTAGCTAAACGTTTTAAAGTGCTCACAAAATGCTTTAGCTATAGCCAAGCAACAACGACAACAACTACGACGTCGACGACGACGACGACGACGACCCCTGGTCACAAACAATGATGCCACACAAAGGCCTTTGAAGCAAGGGGCAAAGCACATTCTTTTGACTCTATTTCCAGGCAGCCTTTGTGTGCTGTCCACCACTGTTAGCACCACCGCTATCGCTACAGCCTCAAGAAGAACAGAGAGTGGAAGAAGAATTACGATGAGGGGATGTGGGGATGGGGGGAGGGGTCAAATAAGTACAACAATGCGAGCTAAATTCATCGCAACATATAAAACATTTTACACAACAATTTCTCCATCGAGTGAGAGAGAGAGAGAGAGAGTGGGAGAGAGAGGGAGAATCGGTCCCTGGCCCCTGGTTTAAGTAGTTGTTGGTGGGAGGGTTACGGGAAGTGGGCAAGGCAATTTTTTCAGTAGCCGCCTTTATTACAAAAATATTTTAACATTTTTCGCAAGTGTTTTAAGCCGACTTTTGTGTCTAGAATGAAGTACCATTTGAGCAGCAGAAGGCCAACCCTAGAGCCTTAGCCCACTTATTTCCCAGCCAAAGGGTGCTACATTTGCAATTGTGTGTGTCTGTGTGTGTGTGTGTGTGGGTGTGTTTGAAAAAAGCGTAGAAGGGCGAGGAATTATTCTCAAGTGGGCGCTCAGTTCTTTTGTGGTGTTATTAAAAGGCATTTAAAATGTAGCTTTAGATTACTTGAAATATGTTTGTTAAATTCTCTACGGCTGTGGATTGCTCTTAGGTTATCCTAGGTTACGTAAGTTGAAAACTGGGAGATTATGAACAAGTTTTAATCATTTGTCTACTGGGCTTGGTTACTTGTAGTGTTAATAAATTTAAGTGGAGCGAGAGAATGTTGTAAGCACAGCAGCTTATATATTGTCTCCATCAAACGAATCAAAGAAATTAATATTGTTTATCAAATAGAGAGTATCTAAATCTATACACTTCTCTAATTAACTCAATGGCTAAACAATTTAATTTGCAGGTTTCGATGGAGGCATGCGTCAGTGGTTCCTAATGGAAATCTATGATCAGAACAGTGGCATCCTGCAGGCCAATATCAGCGCAAAGTTTGCTATGTTTAGTATCACTGGATTGGATGCAGGTCGACTCTTTAGGATCTACATCTTTGCAGCCAATGGACGTGGACGCAGTGAATCTGTGGCCATCGATGGATACACTCTAAAAGCCGCCGAGAAGCAAACTGGTTAGTTGAATTAGTATGATTACAATGAAAAGAGATAGAAACTGACCTACAGATAAACTGAAAGAAATCTTAAGTGAAAGCTTAAATTCGTTAATGCTCTTTTGATAAATTCAGATGGAATGAAATAATTTAAGACAGGATGCTATTCGAAATTCAACTCCTCGCTGTGTGTAAATTCTGATTACGAAATAAGAATATTACGCGGGGCAGTTTCCAAAGACTTATGAATTTTTTATGCATTTTTATGAGGCGCATGCGTTTGTCATTTATGAATTTTTTATGTTCATCTTTTCGCTACTCTCACATACTTATCGTCACAAAGTGAGCGAAGGAGGGGGGGAGGAATAGCATAATTTTGCATGCCATTTAATATATACACCGGTTCATATTAGTGTATTAATATTAGTGTTAAGCAAGAGATTTCTTCGTTCTTATTATCACGCTGTCTCGCAATTTAATTAAGCTAAACTGCCCAATGAATTGTAAATTCCTCATAAAACTTTGCCTTGCAGTTTCCTCCGCAGAAAGACAAAAACAAAAAATATATAAAAAATTATGCAAGCTCCAGAGTAGCGCAAAAAATTATATAAAATGATTAACATTAATGAATTGTCTTCAAGAGGTTTTCCGCTGCTAAAATGAAATGCGGCGCAAAGGCAAATTGTAATACTAATTAGCTGAAGCAAAATGCCGTAAAGCAAAGTTTAGAAGAGTTTTTCTTTTTAGACTCTGAACTAAAAGTTCACAGTCTATTAGGTTTGACGAAAGCGAAATGTGCGTAACAGGCAGAAGGAGGCGTGGCAGACCCTATAAAGTATATATATTCTTGATCAGCGTCAACAGCCGAGACGATATAGCCATGTCCGTCTGTCCGTCTGTCCGACTGTCCGTCTGTCCGTCTGTATGAACACCTAGATCTCAGAGACTATAAGAGCTACAGTAACCAAATTTGGTGACAACACGTGTATTGTTTGCAGGCAGATCAAGTTTGTTTTAGATTTTTGCCACGCCCCCTTCCGCCCCCGCAAATCGAAAAAAACGTATAACTGAAGCTACCGACTTTAGATTTAATTCAGATTAGGCACATATGGAGGATGTCCTATTTCGGACGTTTTCTGAAAATTTAAGCACGATCGGTTCATAAGCATAGAAGATATTAAGGAATGAATGATCAGCAGGTTCATGGCACCTCTGCGGCCAAAATTGCTTTAGTTAGAACAACAACAACAAGAAACGCCGCAAAGGCGCGAGTTCGAATCCCACTGCTGACAAATCCAAAATACATTTTTTAATAACTATAAATTAATTACTTTTATTTTATATATACATATAATATTAATTTTGCCATATTTGTCAGAAAATGTTGAGAATTCAAGAGAAAGCAATAACCAAATTTCGTTAGAAATTCGTATATATATATATATATATATATATATGACAAATGCAAAAACTCGTGCTGTAGTTCAGAGTCTCCCACAGTCGTACCCCGACTGTAGCTTCCTGACTTGTTTTTTTTTCTTTCAGAGGGTCGTGGGTTGTGTCTGGTAGACAGACACATTTTTGGGTAAACAACTTGAGCCATCGTTTTAATATTTCAAAAGTCACAACCAAAGTGCAAAGAAAATGAGAGAATTTCATAATGAATACAAAAATAAAATACGCAGTTCGAGAAGCGAAAGCTGAATACCCTTACAGGCGGGAGTAGAATATGAAATGAGTTGAGGATTCGTGTCATTTTGAATTCATCTGGAATATTATTTCAGATAGACAATGAGACTGCTGTATATAGCTTAATATACTCATCCCAAGGTAGAGTATGCCAAATTAGCATTCAGCCATTTATAAATGGCCAACTGTTTGGGCCACTGCTTAGCGACGCTTCTGTCTAATTGAGCATAAAAATAACATGAAATTAAAAATTAAAAATGATATTCATGTGATTGCCGTCTTATGTTATTTTTAACATTGTTCCTTACTTTTCAGTTGCATTAACCTCTTACAAAGGCAGTGCCCAGGGTGCCAACACCTTCGAGCTGACGCCCATTCTATCCATTGGAATATTTGTGGGCATTCTGGTTGCTCTTGTCTGCATTGGAATCGGGACAATTGCTGCGCTAAAGCTGCGCTCTCATAAGCATCAGCAGCAACAGAAATTCGCACATTCGAATGCCAAATTCTCACGTCCAGGCAATTTGCAAATTAAGGATAAAATCTCATTGCCATTGAGTCACTCCGAAGAGATGTATGACGAGAAGAATCCCGATGTGGTGCCATACAATGAGGGTAAGTGCAATTGCCGACTCCACAGGCTCCCCTGTGCTGTTCACCTGAAGATGAATGCTCCGACTCTCGCTGTAATTTATGAACGTTAGCTAAACGCTTGAGGACAAACAGGCAGCCCGACAGTTAGGCAAACAGCACACACATATCTGAAGTGTGTGTGCGTGTGTGTGTGTGTATATGTGAAAAATGTGATGCATTCCTGTGCCAGTCTTGGAATATTTAAATGACAGCTAATTGCTGGCAGGCAGACAAGCTGCTGCTGCTGTTGCTGCTGCTGTTCCTGATGCTGATGCTGCTGATGACTTTGGCATCCTTGTTTGCTCATGTGTCTGCAGTCGAGTGCCAGGGCCTGCTTTCGCCGTTTGCTGCGCCTTAAAGTATGCGACGAAGTGTATAACTTTAAGTCGGAACACATTTCGCCCACTGCACGTTTGGCTTGATTAATGGCAATCAAGAAATCAGCAGCAGCAACGGCAGCAGCAGCGGCAGCTCACAACTCAACAATTTAATCAATTTTCTTAACGTAAAGCAATTTCATGGCAAAAGCAGCGAAAGGAGAAAAGAAAATTGAACGTTGCGCCCCGAAAATCACCAAAATATTTAGGAGTGGACGGGTCAAAGGAGAGGATGGGGCAGTGGCTAGCCGAAAAACTTTTGCCAAGCTCCTTAACAACAGCAACAGCAACAAGCTGAAACTTTTGACTAAGCCAACTTTCTCTCTCTCTCTCTCTCGCTCTCTTTTACTCCTTCCGTCTGCACATGAAACAACTGTCTCGCTCTGGCTTCAATTTAGTTGATGGAGAATATAAACAAAAATCAGCAACACAAACGCCATCGGGACATCTTTCAACAACCAGCGAGGCGGAAATCAGTTGCAAACCTGGATCTACAGCTGGCGTCGGCGTCGGTGTCGGCGTCGGCGTCAACGTTGGTGCCGGCAGCTCAGCGGACAGCGGCGCTTACCAGAGCAGCAAGGTAAGTTACCGTTTGCAGGCCAAATTGTCAAACAAAAGTTTGCGAAACTTTTACTTACAGTCAAACTACTCTATGCTAAACTTTGAAAGAAAATGAAATGAGCTTCAACTTAATGACTACAAATATTTCCAATTGTTGCAACAAATTTAATTGTATTCATCTGCTTTATATTTTCTCTCTGTCTGCCAAGCAGGACGATGAGCTACATTATGCCGAACTAGCATTGAACAGCGCCACATGCAGCAGCTCCAAGAAGAGTAAGTCGGGCCAGGGCCCAGTGCAGCAGCAACCACAACAGCAACAACAACAACAACAGCAGCAGCAGCAACAACAGCAGCAGCCAGTATTGGGTGGCACATTGCCGCATGGCTCGAGTATGCGCAAGTTGTTGCCCAATGTGCCAGCAACGGCAACGCTGCAGCGGCATAAGCCAAATGCGGGCGGACTGCAGCATCCGCATCAGCATGCACCGCCACCCACATACGATTATTTTGAGGAGCCCACGATATACGCGCAAATCGATGCATATAAGACCCGAGCTGGCGCTGCTGCTGCCGCCATGCAGGTGGACACTGCAGCCGTAGCGACTTTTGTGCCGGGCATTTCGTCGCCAGGATCGCAGGGTACGCCCTCAACCGTGTCGCCGGGGGCAGTGCAAATGTATACGTTACCCTCACATCCGGGCGGCTATCACACGCTGCCGCACAATCATCAGCAGCAGCAGCAGCAGCAACAGCAGCAGCAGCAGCATGGTCATTCGCAGATGCCACACAACTCGGCATCCATGATGCAAATGATGCATCAACAGTTGCAGCACCATCCAGCTGGCAACATGCCCATGCCACCCTCCTACCAGCAGCATCAACAGGCCCAGCAGCAACAGCAGCTGGCCCATGGCCAAATGCTCGTCTCGAGCAACAGCAGCGGGTTGGCCTCAACGGCAGCCGTCGCCAGTCCCAGCAGCTCCCTTTCAGGACTCTCCGGCATGGGCAAGTCCTACTCTCGTGAGATTGTCACAGTCCGTACGCCGCTCATGTACTCGCAGCAGGAGAGCTGTGTGTAAGTCCAATCCTGTAAGTTTCCAGCTCCTTGAGGTTTGTGTCTAGGCCTAACGTTGCCAAAAATCAATTAAATACAAAAATACAAGAAAAACATAGAACAAATAACGAGAAAACTAATTCAAATTCAAAGGAAATTCTATTTTACGCTAATCGCCCTTTGTCGACTTCCCCTTTGCAAGTACACACGAATAAATGTAGCAATAAGAACAATTTAATTATAAATGTCAGTGCATAACGTAAATATTTGATCTGAGAGTAAACAAACAGCGCCATAAATTAAATTAAAAAAAAAAACCACAACAACAACAAATTGCAAATGAAAATATTAAATTATGAATATAGCACGTAAGAGCAGACAGAGAGAAGATTCAGAACTACAGATGCGCAGATTTATAACCTTGTTTCCAATTATCATAAATCAATCAGCAAAATGCAACAACATTTTGCGAATATACTACAACAATTAGACAACCATGGACTTTGGACCAAAGTCTCTCTGACGGCGACTGAATCGTCATTTCTGAGTATAATCGAGTGTGTTAGCTACTTGATTAGTTTATATCTAGCAAATTCTGATGCTAGTCGTAAAACAAACACAAAAATATAATGCAAATTAAAATAATAATGACACTTTATGATAATGGAAAGTAATTAACTTTACTTTGATATTTTAAACTCTGACAAAGCAGCAATGAATTCCAATTAAAAGTGCATCAAAAAGGTTCCTTCCTTACAGTAAGTACTCACTCAAGACAGCAAAAGACACACACTTAAGCAAAGCATTCTCATTTGTTCAAACAAAATACATATAATAAGTTCCAATTTGTCTATGTAAATGTTTGTAAATGTTATTATTAATAACAAGAAAATACAGAAAAAAAAAAAAAACAAACAAAAATATAAAGAAAAAGAAAGAATAACAGTTTTTAGTAACTAAGCTCAATATACATTTAACGTAATTAACTAGAAGCTCACACAGTAAACTCAAAACGATAAAATTAATGACGAAAGAAAAGAAAATAAATTACTTGGCAATTACTTATATCCAACAAAAATATATGAAATTTAATATTACAGAATAAATAACTACACTCACACACATACAAATACTAGCTAAAATTAGTATAGAATAAATGATTAGTAGCTCATATTATGTAAATAGCAGAAAGTTAAAACTGATCAATGTGTTTTAACCGATGTCTCATCAGTCAATGTACATTAGTTGTGTATTCAAAGTTAAAATCCAAAAGACTAAGATGTTTTCAACATTTCCTTATCAATTCTAATATGTGTACATTAAATTTTTAGCTCGTATTTTTTCATAGATGTATGCAGAATATATTTAAAATATATGAAATATATAAATAAATGTAACTGCACTCTGTAAATTATTGTTGCAAATATATATTTATGTAAAACAAAAAGTAAAACTTAAATAAACTTTAAACTCTCTAGGATAAATTGTAAAAAAAAAAAAAACAAAAGAAATGGAAAATAAAACTGTTTGCCGACAAAACGAAAGCGCAAGAAAATTATGAATACACATACATATAGAATATACAATAAATATATGTGTATATCTGAATGTATCTTGAAAGTGATTTCTCTTAAATAAAAACATATATATA
Source organism: Drosophila macrospina (assembly GCA_035042075.1). Taxonomy (NCBI): domain Eukaryota; kingdom Metazoa; phylum Arthropoda; class Insecta; order Diptera; family Drosophilidae; genus Drosophila; species Drosophila macrospina. The sequence goes on along the minus strand of JAWNLW010000397.1, from coordinate 640,817 downwards.
TATATATGTAAGCGTTCCACGCGAATGAACTAAGTTTAGCTAATTGATAATAAATTAATATAAATTTAATGTAAATGAACAGTACATACGGAAATTAATATTTATGATAAACATAAAATACAAACAATTACGATATAAATGAATGTTATTTTAAGCACTTGAAAGAAACCCCAAGACAACAATGAGTAAAGTCCCCCAAACCAAAACAAACCAAAACAAACCAAAACAAACAAACCAAACATACAAGGAATACAATAAACAAACTGAAAACCCTAAATAAATTCAAAATAAATTCGAATAATTTCAAAGAAATCAAGCGAAGCAGTTTTTTATTCAGCGAATAATACATAGAGTATGATTTTGAGCCCCAGTTGTAATTCAATTGATTAAAAATATTTATTTAATAATATTTCTCATAAGTTTTGCTTGAATTACTTGCTCTGAAGCCAACACAAAATCTGTAAGGCGCAGTCCAGGGCTGCAGCTCGTTTCCGAGAAAAGGCTGCAGTAATATTTTGTTGCAACAATTTGTTCATTTACGGGCCGCCATTTTGCAACAATTTTAATGCACACACACAAATTGACAATGCAACATTGCCGCCAGGTCATGTGGCCTGTGTCGCCAGCGTCTTTATCTTGGTGGTGGTTGCTACATTTTCCTCAAGGGCAGCCGGAGCCAAGTAGCCTTTTCAAAATGTGCACTCAAATGGATACAGCTAGGACAGCGAGCGATGGCGATGACGAGGACAAAGTCTATGTGTGACTGTGTGTCTATGTGACTGTGTGTCTGTGTCTGTGCCTGTGTCTGCCCCTCAGTCTGTGCAAACATGGCGTATGAGTTATATGTGTGTGTAGAGAGACAAGTTACAACATTTCTTACATTTTCCTTCTACAATTTGGACAATTTTTTTAGCCTTGTTGGAATTGAAGGAGGGTCTAACGTTTGCATGTGCATTCAAGCATAGATCTAAAGAAATGAAAGGGCAGAGAGAAGGCGCAGACATCACATAGATTTGTGGCTTAAAAACCAGCAATGGCAACGACAATGCCAAATGGTCATGTTTGACAACTTTCATGCTGAAAGTGTCGTTGCTTCTCTTCCCGCCCCATCACTTCTCCATTCACTCTCTTTCTCTTTCTCTGCCTCGCTTCGACTTTCTTTCAGATGCGTTACTTTGTCTCCCAGAGCGAAATTAAAAAAAGTATCTCAAACTGGCGTACAGTGCGACTGAAGAGAGCGAGCGACAGAAAGAGGGAAGGGAAATGAAACTGCCAGAGAAATCATTGCAGAAAATATATATAACGAGCTGCTGGATACGACTCGAAATTGTAGACATGGCCACAGTTGCACTTGTTCATATGTCATTTTGTAGACATTACTCGCAGACGAACATTGGCTCCACATTCGTCTTCTTTTGCGCGGGGCTAATTTATGTGGCTCTTTTGATGTATTTTGTCCCCTGTTACAAACGACTGAATCCAAATTAAAATTTGAAACGGAAATGAAACGGTCAATTAAATGTATGTGCTCTGAACTTGTTCGATGCCTCAGCAGTTGTTAAAAGAAATAAAATGCGGTAACTAGATTTCTAAGCCACTTGAATGGAACAAATTTAATATATTTTTAGTTTTTGATAGTTGATTGTTGATTGTTGACTTGAGTTGCAGTTGGAATTTGTAAGCAGACTTTTGAGAGGAAAAGAATTAAGAATTTGATATGGTTAAATTTGCAAAATATCAGCTCGGCATGACAACAACGATGCTGAAAGAGCATAGAATGTTATTGATTACAGTATATAATCAAGAAAATACATGTGTTCCTCGCGGCGTATACGCAATGTTCATATTTGCTGATTTGGGAGTTTCAGTTTCTTTCAATTAGAGGAACACAAAGTCGCCGCCTAGTTGTGCTCGCATGTGTCATATCAGTTTGCAGGCAAGGCAATCTCATTATCATTATATTTTAGATGCAGCAACTTTCAATCAATTTCCGCTGCAATATCCGCCAGCCGCATAAGGCGCAGGCAAATCTCAAGCAGCGGCCCATGTGCAGCGCCACAAATGCACTCAGCCGTAACCATTGTTGTTGCTAAGGTTGTTGTTTCAATTGTTATTGTTGCTGGTGCTGGTGATGGTGTAGCTGCTGGTGTTGTTGCTGGTGTTGTTGCTGGATGTCAGCCTCGCCCAAGTGACAGCATTGTTGTGAGCCATGACACAGCTGATGCTAGAAGAATTGCACGCTTTGAAGTAAACAAGCAATTTTGCAAGGCTGCCTCCGACGCAGTAACCGGAGTAACCCTTCGTTGCTTCGTTGTCCCTATCAACCCCCAAGAAGCACTGCCAACGTAGCACGTATGCATACATAACTTCCAACATGGCTGTGCCTCAATCTCGCCCCCTGGCCCCTCAGCCTCTTTGCTGTCAACTGTCAATGTACTCGACGAAGCGATGCTCCTTTTACTGCATTTTTTATGCTGCATCGCACTTTGACTTGCCGCCTGCCTTTGTTTGGCCTCCTGCTGCCAGTTGCCGGTTGCCAGTTGCCAGTTGCATGCTGCCGATTCTTCTTCGTCTTCTTCTTCTTCGTCCCCTAACAACCATGAATTATTTTTGCATTTTTCCTGCATGCTGACAATGATGAGAACGACCCAGACAACGCTGACAACAATGTCATCAGCATAATCATCAGCATCAATTTTATAAACATACTCGCTCGTCCACAAGTCTATCGCTCCTTATTGCAATTACATAAATGCTTTTAAAAGTTGCCTTTAGGGCACATTTCACTTTGGCCACAATTAATATTACGCATACGTCAGAGGAAAGCAGAACGAAAGCAGAGAAGAATGAGAGCAGCCGTCGCGCTGGCTTTCTAAAAGAGCAGGGCTTTGCCTTGGCTTCGGTGACAAATGTCTGACTATAACTTAAAGTTATGCATGCAATAAATATTCAAATAACATGACCAAAACGCAAAAAGCTCACAGCAACTGCTAACTAATGATCTATTAGCCAACATTGGAGTTCCTGTTCAGTTGTGCTTTGGTTCTGTTCCTGTTCCGTTCCGTTCCGTTCGTTTCTCATATCCGCTGTGTGTCTTATTAGTTTACAAAAGCGACCACGTTTGAGTCAGAGTTTTATGGCAGTCAGAGTTTGACAGACAGGAAACATTTGTCTTCCGGACAAACTGCGACTTCGCCAGCAACAACAACTAGCTAAACATGGCAAACAATTTGTCTAATCTAAGGCAAATATGATTAAAACAATTTGTTGACCCATGCGACTACAACTAAGTCAATTATAGGAGCTTCTGAACGCTAAAGGATTCCTTTGAATACATTCTTAGCCCTGTAATTCTGTATTCTGTAATCGCAGTCTCAACTTTAAGTATCATTCCGCTATGTTACTCATAAATCAAATTATACAATATTTCTCTATCAATTGTCAAGTTTAACTTGATCTATTTCGATTACTAAGTTTCCTTATACTTTTCTCATACTTTTCTCTTTTTGTCAAATCCCCACGAAAGTTGATCCGCCATCTGGCTATCATTTTGCGCCAGCGATGCCAAAGTGTCTAATGCGCATCGGACGACAGTTTTGGATAATGCGAGAATTACGGGTATCATGGCACACAACTAAGGCGAAACAAAAGTGCAAATCTAACTAAAAACTCGACAATAACGACAATAACAATGGGCAAAAGTATTTGAAGAACTTTTGATGCTGCCGCAGCAGCAGAAAAGTTTGTGTGCAAAACATTTTATTGCACTCTACAGAAAGTGCATATTACGTATATGCCAGAGACACAACAGAGAGTGTGAGTGTGCGAGAGAGAGAGAGAGAGAGAGAGAGAGAGAGAGAGAGAGAGAGAGAGAGAGAGAGGAGACGCGACGCGTCTCGGCGTGCATTGGGAGTGGGCTCCCAAAGTAAACGTAAAATATGAAATATATTTCAACTTTTTTGCTGCGTACGAAACACAAAAATATGTGAGGCATTGCAAGCGGATGCTAGTTGCAAATATGCGGCAAGACCCACAGCTGCAACAGCTGCAACAGTCTGCCGAAGCATCTTGAGCATGCTGCTCTCAAGCAAAATGCCAGCTCACTAAATATGCAATGACAGAAATACCCGGCCGCATGCCCCAATCGCTGTGCCAGCATCTGTAGGAGTTAAATAAGCTGGCTGGCTGGCTGACTGGCTGGCTGGCTGGGTTGGTGTCAGGTAAAACTATGCTTGGACATTTCAAGGCCATTTGGCCAAATGGAAAATTGTTTGCACTCTGTCATTACTTTGGCCAGCTGAGCTCGGTTTCTGAGACTTTCTGAGTGCACGCCATGCACATGACAAGTGCAAATGCCTAGACAACGACCAGAGAGTCTGAACTATACTAAACTATAACCACAAGCAATGGGACTTGCGGATTGTTGGCTGGCGATGACGCTAATGCAGGTCCTTCAGGACAATGTTAAAAGTTGCTGAAGCTGATGACAGCGCCTAAGCAGCAAATGGATAAACGGAGGCAGAGGACAATTTACAATTGCGTTGCCAATGAACACTTCAAGGACAAATGTCAGAAACTTCGTTTAGCCAGTGCTGCGATTGGCAATTTCACATGAAATGGCAAAGTGAATTATTGAATGAAGTGACAAACTTTCTTATGAGCATAAGTATACTCAAACTCAAGAGCAGATATCCGTTGGCTCTGGGACTGCAATTTCCGAGGAGAATAAGCCATTTGCACATACTTATTGCATCCCAGTGCAAATTGAGTCCAGTCCAGTTCAAACATTTTCACAGCTTGACCCACATAATTATGAGTATGTCCACTAAATTGTATATTTGTTGACAGGGCCAAGAGCAGCCAGAAATACATGCATGCCTCTTAAACGTCACACACACACACACACACACACATCTAGGCACACACATGCATTCTGGCTGCAGAGCCTTAATAAGAAATCGATAATAATCAAAGGCCTTATGGATTAACATGCACCCAATTGCTGCGGTAACTGTCGCTGCAGTCGCCATAGCCACTGCTGCCTCGACTGCGGCTGTGCAACGCGGCGTATGAAATTAATGCCTCTGCGGTTTGTAACACATTAATTGATAATTAATTAAACATTGCGCAAAACTGCAAGAGCTGTGGCTAACAGTGCATTTCAGCCATGCATGCAGCAAAGTATGCGCAACTTGCCAATCAGTTCAAATTGCTCATACGCACTGTTATCGCTGAAGCAGCATTTATCACACAATCATGGCATTAAATTGAAAATATGTATACTATGGAAGAAACTAAAATCAATTTTAAACTTCACACAGTTGCGGATTAACAGACTAACTGAGACTCCGTTCAGTGTTTGCTGTTTTCGTCTCTTTTCAGCCCTCGACACCCTGAGCTGATGTAGATTTAATACAAAGCTTGCAGCTTCCTTAGCCAGATCCCGATATTTATGATTGCCCCAAATGTCCAGAGCTACGCGATAGCTGGATACCTTGCGTTTGTTATGCTAGTGCCAGGGATAGTGTTGTGGCACCGTTTCCATTTCTCCATGTTGCTGTAGTTGTTATTTTCACTCAAAGTCAACTCATTTTTCCTCATCTAATGCACGCTGGGGATCAATTTGCCATGTAAACAATTTATTGACTCTTTTTTCAGTGCTCTTTTGGGATACTTTCGCTTAGGTTTCGAGCAAATGGCAAGTCGGCAAGTAAACAGGTCGACAACGAATTGTCTTTAAGCTTCGCTCTATGAATTTTAAAGTACAAAATTCATTAGTAAATTTGATGCGCGACGCGTTAATTAAGCTTCGCACAGCCACGCTCACAGCTTGACCGCAACAGAAGCCTCCAATTAATTTTAATTACAGTTTCGCATGGCAGATGAAAAAAACAAAAAACAAAAAAAAAAACAAAAGAGAAAAGGCAACGGCAACGGCAACGGCAAAGGCACAAAACGATAAACACGAAAGATGCAACTAGAGCCAAGGCAGCTAACTGTTTGTATTTTCACACCTTTTGGCCAGCAAATGCGCTGTGAAGAAGCAACAAACACCGAGACATCTACTCGTCCACGCCACAACTTTGTGCACAGCTTGAGTCTTGTGGTTTTCCATCTCTTATTATATGTTTTTTTTTCCTTGGCACGTTTTCTATTTTCTTTCTTTATGCTTTTGCTTACTTTGTCTTTAGCCAGGTCTAAGATTTCTTCTTTCTACATTTGCTTACACTAATTATGACCCCAGGTGACTGCTGGCTGATTGTTCTCCATGGCAACGGTGCATGTAATTAGTGATTAAATGGCCGCCCAGAGGTCAACACAAACGGTGGGCGTGACTTCCATCCATGCTGTTATAGCGACATGCTCATTATCAAGTGGTTTGCATTTACAAGGCTGCTCAAGTGATTCGACAAGCGACAAGAGACAAGGAGAGATGACACCAAAGTCCCCCCGGCGTCTCAGCAAAGCAACATAAAGTGGCCAGAAATGAGCTTAGCTTACACCAGTCACAAGTGTAAATAAAGTCAATTTCCAAGAAGGCCAATAGGCTGCAATAAAAGCAAATGAAACTAGAGAATAGTTATGGAACAGAAGCAGTAAACATGTGTATGGAAGTATTTGCAATTACTTTCAATCAATCTGATCAAATTCGATATTATTTTAATGGAAATTGCGACGCAATAATGCAAAGCTCACCGTTCTCCAAGGACACCAACAATTTGTTTTGCAAAGCGCAGATCAAGCACAATTATCAGTCAGCTTTATGGCCAACTCGACACACGACTGGCTGAAGGATGAAGAGGAACCTTAGCAGGAACAGATTGCTGATAAAAAATCAGCATCATAAGGCATTTTAATTCATAAGCTGACATTTGTCTCGGTCGCTGTCTGACTGCCTGACTGCCCGACTGCCCGACTGCCTGGCTGACTGGCTGACTGACTCTGAGTGAAATGAAAAAGATATTTTATGCTCATTTACATGAAATTTTCATTATGCGCCGCACACTAAAACTTATGCAATGCGGACGGGCGGAAGAGCGTGCAATGACGAGCAAGTAGTTGAAGCTATGTAAGGCCAATGGGCGGGAAGGGACGATGGATTTGCCATGGCAAAGAAGAGAGAGAGAGAGAGAGGCAGAGAGAGAGAGAGAGAGAGAGAGAGAGAGAGAGAGAGAGCGGGAGAGAAAGCCAACAACGAAATCACGTTCGTTTATCATCGCGTCGGAGTTGGCATCATGCTTGACTATGATGTTGATGTTGATGTTGATGAGCAAGCAGACTGACGGCAGCGGCAGCGACAGCCGCAGCGACAGGAGGAACAGGAAGTGGAATAGATAGGTGGATGGGTGGGGATAGGGGCTCGAGGACAAGGACGAGAACAAGCGCTAGAAACGATGAGAACAAAACGACAGAACCGACGACAAAGCGTATGACAGCATTTTGCATACGCTGATGAATCCATCATCTTTACTCAACGTCACATCATCAAATCCGCGACGCTTAGTTCTACTTTGAATATGGGTGTAAACGTGTGGGTGTGTGCTTGCATTTGTGTGTGTGTGTGTGTGTGTGTGTATGTGCGTACAACCTAGCAGCTTTAAACCGCATTGCAGCTGCTGTTTCTGCTCCCCCCCATATATGCAAATAGTCTGAGATTGAGCACGAGAGTGGGCAGTCAATGGTATGCGGGTCTCATCAGACATTCAACATGAGCTATCGGCCATAGAGGCAGCCTGGTCGAGGGTCCAGCAAATCCAAAGAGCCATGAGATGCCGTTTTGATTTGCAGCTCACGGCGCCTAGCGTGTTGTTTACGCGGCGTATACGTGATGGCATTTCAAGTGCATCCCTTTAATTGTTAAACGCAGCCCCCGACTCAGCAGTCGAGTCATAGCTATTGTCATTGCCGGATCCAGTCTATGTTGACAAAGTGGCCGACAGTCTCGCACACACCCCGACACCGCCACCGGCCCTATCCCCACCCCTGCCCCCGCCAACCATCCACGTACACGCCTTGGCACTTAAGGGGATTTGCTTAATTGAAACGAATGCCGGGCGAGGGCTGCAAAAGCAAGGAAAAACGAGCAAAGCCGAAATGAAAATGTAAGGCGCACGTAAAGACAACAACTCGTAGAGCAGGAGGGATGCGAAGCAACTGGCAGGACTAAAGTAAAAAGTCTAAAAAATAAACAAAAAATGCATTTGTGCTCCAAAGTGGCCAATGAAAGCATCAACAAGAACAGCAATAGTCGAGCCGAGTGCCGAGTGGCAAGTGGCAAGTGCCAAGCTCAATGAGAACTTGGCCAATTGTTTCATGTGTTGCCAAATGCCAAAAGCTGGCAGTATGTCGTTTCTGGGTCTTATGTCCTACACACTCCCCGAGAGCGCAGGACTACGCTCTGTGCTCGGAACAAGGCAGAAACTAGCATTGGAAATACATAAACAATTGGTCCATTTGTTTAATTAGAAAGCTCCAGTGGTGCGTCAAGGTCGCACTGAGATACTTTCTTAAATTGCCATCAAGTGGCAGTCTGTCAAAATTCATTAGAATCTGCAGACTAAGATTGCTGAGGTAATTACGTTGAGCTGGAGCGACGATCATTGGGTAGAGTAATAACGAATTTTAATAATAAATACAATTCGTTTTATGCTTCATATACATTATTTGATACACTTCTATAAACAAAGAAAAGAAACTTGAAATTGCCTTGTTGTTGAATTGAGCTTAAGTGTCACTTAACCAATCTCTTAAAGTCGAAATGCCAGGGAATTGGCATTATGACTAATTCAATGTAAATTAAAATTAAAATGTCCCAAAAGTCAGCAAAAGCCAGTCGAGCTCCACTTAATGTGATATGGAGAAAGACGGACATAAGCGGACAAACAAATAAGTGAAAGACAACAAAAGTGAAGAGTCAACTTGATGACTGAAAATTGAAATTGAAATTGAAATTGAAACTGTAAGACGAAACGAAGGATGAACGAAAATCAAGCAAACCTGACAGACAGTTGTCCGAATGCTGAGTGGGTTAGTCAGTCAGTCAGACAGTAAGTCAGTCAGTACACTGTCCAGCTGGATGGAAGTGTGAGTGTGAGTGTGATTGTGATTGTGAGTGTGAGTGTGATTGTCAGTGTGTGTGCGAATGAACTAAAGGCAAAGGTCTTTAATTAAATTACGAGCAACGGCAACCAAAAGCAACTTTGATCCCTTTTAACGTACACTCCATCCATCTCAGTCGCACTCATTCCATCTCATTTGCTCTCTCGCTCTGGTCTATTTGGTGAGCTCGTGAAAGACTTGTCTTGCGTTTGTAATTTGGTTGCTTTTCACTTTTCAAGAAAAGTTATTCGCTTTTTTTTTGTGCTTCTTCTTTAGGAGCTCTGCTTGCCTTGCTATGCTGGCTTTTCATTACTTTTGCGCTCGTCAGTTTGCAGTTTGTTGGTTTTTGTTTTTGTTTCTGTTTCTGTTTCTGTTTCTGTTTTAAGTTCAGCCAGGCAGCGTTTCATTTATGACAAACAAACAAACTTTTCCGAACTTCGACAAGTGACGTGTGGCCTAAGAAAAGTGCAAAGTGTAAGTGAAAATTTCGTTGGCAAAGTGAAAGTCAAACGGCATAAATAAACAGCACACGAAGATGTCATTCATAGAAACTGGCGATGTTAATGGCCAATGAAACTGCAAAAGAAGCAAGCGAAAGAAATCGAAAAGAAAATGGAAATGGAAATGGAAATGGAAATGGAAATGGAAATTACCATTCGGAAATGTCAGGTGTACAACATTTGTTTTAATTGCAACGCTAATTAATAACCTGCAACCGTGTGCAGGTAACAATTTTGTTGCCATCTCTCTCACTCTCACTCTCTCAGTCACATTTGCATAAATTTGGGTCTGTTCTATTTTGGTATAAACTCGATTTGCATATCATTAAAAATATTTCATTTTTACAGCAATTAAACAGCATATAAATAAGGCATAAGGAAACAAAAGGAACTCGGCAGGAACTCGCTTCACACGATACTTAGCCTATAAAAAAAAATACGACTCGAAATTTAATGGAGCAACTCTAAATACTCCGGCAAAATGTTTTTTAATTACCAAAACTTGGCACATCAATTTAGAAGAGGAACTGTTTCGAGAAAGTTAACTGTGTCATGGGAATCTGCATATCAAAGATGTAACATGCAACAAGCTGAGAGCGCTGTCACAGGGCATATGATTTACATTAAGCCAAGAACAGAACGAGAACGAGAACGAGAACGAGAACTTTGTAAAGTAGTAAAAGGCTCAAAAAGCAAAGCTGATTGCAGCTTTAAATGGGATTGAGAAGCTCTGAAAAGTACCACCAGTTGCAAAAGGCCAGGCAGACTCTCCTGCAATATTCTCTCTCTCTCTCTCTGTGTGAGAGTCTCACCATTACTCTCCCCATGCTGCGACAGTCCGACAAAGTGCAAATCGATGAGCATATGGCACTGCCAAAGGCAGATGCCAAATGGACATTAACCACATGCACAGTTCTTTCAATTTGCTCCTTTTGCTACTCCTTTTTTATCTCTTGCTTTATTCCCCACGTTGAGCCAACAATTCTCTGTCTTTATGCTCTGCACTTAGAGAACGACTGCAGCTAAGTTATCGTAGACTGGGTATTTTGTGAGTGATTTATTATTTGAATAGTTTGAACTCTCTTATGCTGCTCTCAGTTGCATTGATTGATTGATTCATTGATTTACATATCGCCATAATTAGTTAATATTATTTATTTATGCTTTTGCATATGTCATATTAAGATTTTAATTGATGTCGAAATTGTAGACGATTTACAGGATATTTGCTAGTCACGTTGCTCGACTTTCATTTCCTTATTCCCTGGCAATGGCCACTTTTCAATTGCCACTCATTAATTATGGCTAAAGTCGAGTTCTGGCTCGATGTTCTCATTACTGGCAACATTTAAAGGATTTCCACTTTAAGGGGAATGAGCAGAGTGAACTGAAATGCCGTCGGAGCTGGGAGACAAAAGAAATTTAAATAAAAAATGCTCATGCCAAACATATAAAATGCACATAAATCGAAATCTGTCACAAAGAACATGCGCAGCCAATAAATTTTCTTATCTCAATAGCAGCGACAAGCGTTAAGAAGGGAGCGCAGGCAGAGCCAGAGGGGGGCGGCGGCAAAATTGCAAGACCAATGCGACAAGGTGGTGCTGAGGAGGTGTGTCAACGAAAGGAGCGGGCGGGTTGGCCGGGGGTTGCAGTCGAACATGTTGCATATGCAATGCAGTTGCTGTTGCTCCCCTTCCCACCCTTTCCCAACCACTCACCCCTCTCATCCATGTCTCTACATGTATGTATATGCGAATATTTCATGCCTTTCATCTGCTTCGTTGTTTTCGTTTGCTTTTGTTGCCTTTGATGCTGTCACATTGGCGCGCAAATTGAAATTATTGCAGTGGCATGAACTGTGATTAATATTTCTTTTTATATGCTTTTCCTTTTTTTCTCTTATCAGTTTTGCAAACAATCTCCCACTTGTAAGCTATTGATTGCAATGCTTAAATCATTTAATTAGATTCCTGATATGGCACGGACAAGACAAAATACTTATGCACTGGCCTAACAATCCATCTCAATGAATCTGATAATATTGCAAATTAAATATATATATCTAAACGCACAATAATCCTACAGCCGCTGCTCTCTGATTATGATATGACAACAAACCTCTATCCTTCTCAACCATGGCTCTAATTTAGATATAATCTCTAGACTTTAATTCCTTAAATGATGCCGAAAAATTCGGTTTGAAATAACAAAGGTACAAATTAAACACACTTCCACATTCATAAATCACACATATAATTATGTAAATCTGGAAAAATATGGCATGGTAAAGTTGTAGGCTTCATCATAGCCACTCGAATCGCCCCACTCACACACACACAACACACTCACTCACTCACTCACTCACACTCACACTCACACTCACACCAGCAAAGCGCAGAAAAGTGGAAACTGAAACTCAACGAAAATTCAGGCACGTGTTTGGCTTGCACAAATCTACATAAGCTGGCTGGCAGCCAATTTCGTAGAGGACTAACTAGCCAGTAAGTCAGACAGTTTTGGCCGTATTCCTGCCAAGAAATGTGTAGCTAAACGTTTGGCTCGCTTCCCCATTAAAAGAATGAAAAAAAAGAAATGAAAATAGTCGGTTAAAAATCTGTTTTGCCAGCATTTGCATGGCATGCGTTGTACTCGTAGTTTTGTGGCCCATTTTGCATAACTTGGCATCAACCACATACACACACACACACACACACACACACACGCACACATATCTACACAAGGCTTTGCATAGCACATTTAGTTATTGGGATAGGAATATATATTTCAAATTTTTGGTTCGTTGAGTTTCTGTGATTTTGACAGCCAGCCACAAGTGCTCGCTCCTAACGAAACGCAACGAAAAATAGCCAAAAAAAAAAAAAAGAAAAAAATAGAAGTAGAAGATGAGGCCAAAAATATGCATAAATTGTAATATAGCCCTAGAATATAGGTGGTAAAAAAATATATAAAAATCTTCTGCTTGGCTGTCAGTTTGCATGGAGGGAAATATTTAAGCATTTTTCAATGCATTAAAAGCTTTATTGTTCGACTGTAATGTGGTCAAGTGTGCATGGAAATTCATTCAACTGTTTTCTTATATTGTTGTCGTTGTCGTTGTTGTTGTTGTTGTTGTTGTTTGTCTTCATCATCGCTTTGTTTATTACATTTGCATATTATTTATTATTTATTTACATTTGTATATATATATATTTTTATGACTTCCTTTTGCGACCACAGAACGCTCACTTCAACTTGCTGATGTTGCGTGGGTGCCCGCGCCGGTGTGAGTGTGTGTGTGTGTGTGTAAGGGTGGGTGTATATGTGTGTTGGCATTGCCCAAACCAAGCCAGGCAGAGTAGCAGCAGCAGCCGCCTTGCAGTGCTTATTTCATTAGCTATTCTCTAGAATTTTCCTTTTTCATTCGTTTTTTTCTGTTTTCTATTATTTTTTATTTTTTATTTTTTTTTTGGAAGGACAACAAAGCACACTGAAAAAATATGCTACGACAAAAGTGGGAGCCGCATCGGCGGCAACGCTTTAACTACCGGAAATTTCTTTGTACTGCTTTTCATGCTCATTTGTAGGCGACCACGCCCCCGGTCCCGGTGCTGGTCCCGGTCCCGGTCCCGGTTCTGGTGCCGTCCCAGCTCCAGCTCCTGCTCCTGCATTCGTCACCTTCCTATCAGTCCCCCCGGCGTGGCCATCAGCCAGTGAAACACGCGCTCCCACACTCACGCCCGCCCAATTTTTCGCTGTTGACAATTTTGGCGGTTGTTGTGGCAACACGTGACTGGGATGCGTAACAGCAACACCAACCAACAGCAACGCGAACAACCAGAGCAGTGTCAAAAGAAAAGAACAGGAAAAAAAAAGATGACTTCGAGTTGAGTCGAGAGTTGAGACTTCGACTCGACTTGGTTACTTGTTCGCTGCCCATGAAGCAAATTCGAACAAATTACTCGTCCTCGCCCTCGCCGTCGCCCTTGCCCTCATGGAGATACTCGTCCTTGTGCTTTAAACTGACTGCCATGGACCGTTGATCACATTGAAATCAGTTTCAAAATAATTCGCCGCTGAAATTCAATTTGTTATTTGTACATGGAGCTGTGCTGCAAAGAAAAAATAAATATAAAAAAAAGAACAGAAATGTCGGAGCCATTAACGCTCCAATGGCTTTGTTTGCGATGCTTTCGTAAGAGACATTTTTATTTAGTCGTAAGTAAATTATATCATTAGACCTCATTAAGCTTAACAATGCAGCAATGCTGCTCACCTTGTTGAACCACAAACTTACATCCGAAGTTGCCGCAAAAGTGCAGGAAATTATGAACTTGTTGTTGAGTTCTAATTAAATTTGCTCACAATTTAAGCACTTAAAGTTTCAACTCAATTGACTCTCAAAGTCGAAGAAATTTGAAGCAGTTAAGTTCATGCTCACGTCGATTTTTGAAATACGTTTGTATATGTATTTTGTGAAATATGTGCAGCTTACAAAGTTAGTATGCAAAACAACTAACAACTATTTAAATAATGAAACTATTAACCATTCATAAGCACTCACTTGATGTAAACAAGCAATCACTCGAGACATTTCACAAACCGTTCAATAACCCACAACTAAACCAAGTTCAAGAGACGTTCAATGCTATTTTATGGCCTATTGGCCCTGTAGTGGAGTGGGGACACTCTTAAGGATTGCCTCAATTTATGATCTTTTGCTGACAGCGTTTGGTTTAAAACGCAAATACTTATTTGGAATCGACTATAAATTGCTGAGGCTATAATCTGCTCATACAGTGTCTACACATGTCTTTTGATCCTAAGTGTACAGTTATTTTTTGAGTATATTGGCCATATTTCTTCCCGACGTGGCTGGCAAATGATTGCCACCTGCTGTGAAGATGCCTTTGAAAATAGACGACGCGTCGTATCCGAATCACGTCTAGACAGGAGTTAGACTTTTTTGTGAGACTGTTCGATTTGCATTTTGGCAGCCAGGTTAGAGCGGCTAGAACGGTGCAATGAACTACACCGCTCAAGTTCAAAATCAAATGCCAAAGTGCGTTTATCAGAGCGCCACAATTGAAGCCCGTGTTGTGGCCAATTGATGTGGCAGCAGCGCTCAGTTATCTCCAAATAGTTGGCCACTAGCAAATTGGCTGTGTGTAGACAAAGCGTTTCTGAGACAATGCCACTGTGCGCATAATTTATGGCTTCAATTGTTACTGGACTGTTGTTTGCTTTGGGGAAACCTGCTTGGGCACACAGATAACGAGCGACGTCAATTTTCGCTAATAAACTCAAGAAGGATTAATTTTGTGATTTATGAGACGTGACGAAGGCGAAGAAGAAGAAGAAGAAGAAGAAGAAGACGTCGACGGTAGACGGCAGACAAACGAATCTCTGTCCACGAATCCAGACTCCAGATTACAGACAAACCAAACTACCGCCTTCAATGGGAAGTCGCTTAGCAACGGCAACTAGAAAAATGTTGCATATTTTTCAACAGACAGTTTTACATTAATTTGCCAGGCGTATTAATTAATGGTATCATAAATCTTTTAGCCCTAAGTCTGCGGAATTTTAATCGTATATTTAAGTCGGCTTCATTAAAGTTGAATATTGTAATAAAAATATCAAATATATTTAACATATTACAGGTACGATAGATTAAAAGTAGAGCTCTCGTAAAAATAGCAATTGAAACGTTGTAACGTTTAAGAATGCACGACGAGGAGAGCTCAAGAATGCCGACGAAAGAGAGACAAAGAAGACGAGATGCAATGCAATACCTTTAGTGCTCTCTCTAATATAAATGCACTTTTATTATTCAAAGTTGAGCTACCTTCCATTGGCAATAACTTCAAACGAACTATTATTCTCATCTCAATATGAAGTATTCTATTTTCTACTTTCTATTTACTATTTTCTATTATCAAAGTCAATATTTTGCAGTACAGAAGAATTTAATATTGCGCCATTTCAAAATGCCATGCATCCACATGCATACAGAGCATTGGCATAGATAACCAAATATATACATATTTGTGAGTTGAAGTGCGCTTATATGTATTATGCTCGTAAGAGTGGATACAAAATAAGCTGTTGCAAAGGCTGCCAGGAGTTCGGATCGACTTCACTGCAAGTTGGTAAATCGGGCGGAGAACGGTAGAGCCCAAGGTTTCCCTGCCTAACCAAACTG
This sequence comes from Drosophila macrospina, assembly GCA_035042075.1. NCBI lineage: Eukaryota > Metazoa > Arthropoda > Insecta > Diptera > Drosophilidae > Drosophila > Drosophila macrospina. The sequence continues at coordinate 625,013 of JAWNLW010000397.1, read as the reverse complement.
ACAGTTTTTGCCTTGACTATAAAAATTGTTTGCTGAGGCATTAAATTGAATGACAATTTATGATCTTTTCATATTTACTTATGTGGTATACCAAAGTCCGGGACCAAGCATAAAAGGAGCTGCGTGTATGGCCGCTGGCATAACCTGTATGCGCTGTCTGGGCCATTTGGCTGTGGATGTGTGTGTGGCACACATATTGAAGGGAAAAACGAAACAGCTTTAAAGCCATAGTACAAATCAAACAAATTTTGCTAAAGTTCACAGTCCATCAATCAAATTCAACAAACTTATATGTCAGATACTATATACATTTATCCAATAACTGACCCACTTCCCAGTGTAGTCGATGGCAAAGTGCAGTCACTTTGTCATTTATCATGCCAAATGGCAAACAAAGTGTTCCCACTTTTTACAAAAAACAGACTGAGTCGTTATCTGGTCAACAGTTAGGCACATTGCTAATCATTGCCATTGTTTTTTCAACTTATTTGATTTTGGTCTTCATTCTTTGTTCCTTTAAAGGTGACAACAACATGAAATTCGAGGAATTCGCAGCGAGCTGTTAGCACGTTCAACGCTCCTAGGTCCTTGGCCTTGGTCGACGGCTAAGAAAGATTAATGGACGTGAACTGTTGCGGCAAAGCGAGTAGCATTAATAATGCCACAATATGCAAAATACGTGTACAATACACTAGTACCCAGCCAGGGAGAACATAATTTGTAGTTTGTCAACCGCTAAGCACAAGAAAATGAAGAGATCTCAGAGAAGAGACTGCCTAAGAGACCTTTAACTCCAATGTACACAGATTTAAAAAGTAGAAAGAATGTTACTGAGAAATACATAAACAGAACCCAACTATGAGCAAATTATAAAACTGTTTCAATAAAGTGAATTCTTTGCTTGTTAACTAAATGAAGTAATCTAATTATACTACATGATAAAGGCGACGTGGCACAAAGACTCAAACTAATTAATTAACTCAAAAGCTACTCATTTATCAAAGGATACAGCTCTTAAAAGTTTTCACTCTTGTACGCTTTCCATATCATACATTAGTAAATTGTATGCAGAAATACATGACTCTTAATGAATTTTACTTATCGGATGCGCAATGTTGCAAATGAATTGATTTCGCAATAAACGCAAATGTGCTTTGGTCCTCCAGCGAGTAATACGAGCTTGTTTAACTTATCTACATAACACAGAGTGGGAAAGAGTGGGGAGAGGAAGAGCGAGACATATGTAAAATCTCACACTTGGCATATGGGAAGTGGGATCATAACTCTCGGTGTTGTCATGTTGGACATGAAAGAACCTGCTCAGCTTGCTTGCCCGCATATTGTATGATTGTACAGCTGCAGCTTCAAGTTGAGCGCCAGATTTTGGTCTGGGCCATGCATGTTCACTTGTCAAAATACGTTTGTTGCTTGTAACTCAATGTCGGTTTAGAAGTGCTGGGACTGCAACACGGCTGCAGGCACTGGCTGAGGCAGCTGCTTTATGCGCGCACTGACACAAATGCACTGCGAACGCCCTGAAACATGAAAGACAAGCGCAATGTCAAGCGGAATAATGGCAAACGATGCAACGACGACGAGAAGTACGTACACCAGGACAACTTGAAGGTGGATACATCTGCTGTGGCTGAATAAAATGCCCCACAGTGATTTATTGCAGCACTCAGCGAGATGGCGAGTAAGCTTCCATTTCAAACACATCCACCCCGCTTGCAACGTCATCATCTGCAGATGCCGCACATCATCATCATCATCATTTCGAGTATAATCAACACCTGTGTATGATCCACACGCAATTGTAATTGCCAATTGGGAATTGGCTAGGCAGACAGCAGGACTCCTGAATATTTTAAAATTGCTCGTTAAGTTCCTCACGTATTACAAGTGTGACCGTTTACCGCGATCGCTAAAAAGTATTCAATTGCATAAAATTTAAATACTAAACGCTGATACCTTCAGTAATTTTACTAACACTTCGCAACACTAGCACAAAGCTGTTGAAAATACTCTCGATTTAACTAGTTTTATTTATTTTCCTTATGTTATGTTATGCCGACATTTTGGCATATGATTTATTGGTCGATCAGCCGACCATTAAGCAATATATAGGCATGCTAAATTGATCTGGATTGTGATAGTCACGATCAAGTATATATATTGCATTTGCTGCACTGCATTAGGCGTCAATAAAAAATACCGAATATGTGTATTTTATTTTTGTTCTTTTATTATTTTTATTTCTAGTTGTTCCGTTCTGGCAATCAAGTTGTTTTTTGTGTTGTCTCCATTCAGGTCTTTGTGTGCGCACGTCTTTCAAGTCTAATCAACAGCATTTCATCAGCGCAAAGTTTAATTAAAATAAATTACAACAACAGGCGAAAAAATTCGCTATTCGACGGCTACTGAAAAGGGTTCTTGCTCCGACCAGAGTGAGCGGCAGAGTCAGAGGACAGACTAAATACCAGCTAATCATATTTTAGGACTTTTCCTCAACGCCAGTGAGAGAGAGAGAGGGCGAGAGTGATAGAGAGGGGAGGACTGAAATGAAGAAGACATCTTTAAGCTGCAGCCCGTCGGAATACTCTGTTATTAGCAATGTCATAATTTCATTACTGTCAACGGCCGCGATGTCGTCGGGATGGTCCCCGGTCTGAGTTTCCCTCTGTAAATTACACACGCGTGGCAGGTCTATTTATTACCGTTAGCGGTAATCCTAAGCCATGACGTCGGCTCTGAAACAAAAGCAATAAGCGAGATATTACTTGGGTTGATGTTTTAGACTCAGAGATACCCTGCTAAGGGGTACAAGTTAGTAAGTTAAAAGTAGCTAGTGATTCTTTATATACTTTCTATAGATAGTTCATCTCTTCTTCTTTGGTGCAACATGAAACTCAGATGAAGTCGTATCTCACCTATGTAGGTATTCATCTCCTTCATTCGAATAGGCAGCCTCCATTAGGCGCAGAACTCTGTTCTCCTCTTTCAGCAGCGGCTGGCGCGTTTTTAGACTATGAACTAAAAGTTCAAAGTCTATTAGGTTTGACGAAGGCGAAATGTGCGTAACAGGCAGAAGGAGGCGTGGCAGACCCTATAAAGTATATATATTCTTGATCAGCATCAACAGCCGAGACGATATAGCCATGTCCGTCTGACCGTCTGTCCGTCTGTCCGTCTGTCCGTCTGTATGAACACCTAGATCTCAGAGACTATAAGAGCTAGAGTAACCAAATTTGGTGACAACACGTGTTTAGTTTCATCAGATCAAGTTTGTTTTAGATTTTTGCCACGCCCCCTTCCGCCCCCGCAAATCGAAAAAAAACGTATAACTGAAGCTACCGACTTTAGATTTAATTCAGATTTGGCACATATGGAGAATGTCCTTTTCCGGACGTTTTCTGAAAATTTCAGCACGATCGGATCATAAACATAGAAGATATTAGAATGAATGATCACCATTTTCATGGCACCTCTGCGGCCAAAATTGCCGCACAGGCGCGGGTTCGAATCCCACTGCTGACAATTCCAAATTACATTTTTTAATAATTTTAAATTAATTACTTTCATTTTATATATACATATATTATTAATTTTGCCTTATTTGTCAGAAAATGTTAAGAATTTAAAAGAAAGCAATAACCAAATTTCGTTAGAAATTCGTATACATATATGTATATATATGACAAATGCAAAAACTCGTGCTGTATATGTATTGACGTTGATGACTGCGCAGTATGTAAGGCGGTGGCTCAAGCTATAGGACGTACGATTTGCGTGTGAAGTCTGCGGTTCGAATCTCGGTGCAACCCAAACAAAATTTTTATGTTTTTAAAATTTTATAAAAGCAAAATATATGCACAAGACGCGTTTTTAACCACCAATTGATTTGTCAGCATAGTTTTCATAAGCATCTCAGTAAAAACAGACGCGCGCTTTACAATTACAGTTATACGTGTATACATAGCAAAAAAAGTAACGGTTGATTGTTTTCCCTTTCGCTCTTGCGCGTTCACTCACTATTGCTGCTCTCTTCCAAGAACGAACGATAATGAGTTGAACATTGCTTAAGCTTATTTGGCTTTAAATTAGTTTTATATTTGCATTATTTTTTTGCTTTCCCCGATTAGTTCAGAGTCTACCACAGACGTTGTACGACTGTAGCTGCCTGACTTGTTTTTTTTCTTACAGCCAATATATCATTATAATTTGCATTTCCGGCGTGGTTGGAAAATTGAGTAAGTGGCCCAGAAGCCAGAAGCAGCGACAGTGACAAAATCGGAAGAAGAACAAGAAGATGAAGAAGTGCAAGTGGATGTGGAAGTGGAAGAGGAAGAGAAAATGTGAGAAAAAAAGAAATTCCCTTTCGCTGGCAGCTGTTGCCTCACAAATGTCTCAAGTGGCAATCAAGGCGCTTCCATTCAAATTTACGTCGCAACAAATTACCAAGCATTTGTCAAGTTGTCACGCCCATCGTCCCAGCACCACCATCACCTCCACCAGCTCCTCGAGACTGCCCTGCGTATGCTCCTAATCCACTAGTGTGAAAAATCTATGCTCTCTGCAAATGTGCCGCGAAATGAGTCAAGGAATGAGCAGAAAGGAGGGAAAAGGGAGCGAAACACACGCACTTTGATAAATTTTTATGAAACGCCTCAGCCGAAAAGTGTTGACAGTCGACTAATGTGCTTATTTATATTAGCCAACACTGAATTAGTTCATTAGCAAGATAAAAAATAAAACAGACGTCTAATTAAATGTGCCAAGCACTGAGCACACTCTTGCCCTATCACAGTTCAATGAGTCAGTGCCAAGGTGCTCGTTCCTTGATTTCAGGACGATGTGCCGGGGGCAAATGTCTGAGTTTGGGATGCTTCGAAGGACTCGTTGGGATTGCTTACGCCTCATTACTTTCATAATCATTGTTCGCTTGGTCGGTTAAACCTTTTGACCAGCTGCCAGAGCAGCTTTTGTTGCTGAAAATTCAATTAGTTTTCTGTGTTGCCTCAACTTTGTTGCCTACAAGCAAATTTTAATTACAAATATTTTCGGAAAACTGCGTAAGAGCAACGCAACAACAAAGTTGCCATTTCTGCCGAAGTGGCAAAACTATTTCGTGAACTCACTCACTCGACACTTGCAACTTGGCAATTGTCAGTTGGTAGTTGGTAGTTGGTAGTTCGTAGTTGGCAGTTTTAAGGGTTCCAGTTCGGGTTCACCTTTGTGGAGTGCGGCGAGCTACAAAGAACCGCAAGAAATAATAAAGAAAAGCCAAGATGTGGGCAACAATATTGCTGTAAGAACCTTACTGGCCAAACAAACAGTAATTTCTCACCTATTTATGGACGTAATAAACGTTTATGATGATGCCCTTCCCCCCACCCAGTCCCGCTGCCCCATATGCTTCGGCAGCCAGTTGTTTCGCTTATAACAGCCCTCTACACTGGGCTGACAGCTGGACAGCTAGACAGAGGCAGCCCAATGTTAGATTATGGCCACGAGTGTGTGCCTGTGTGGGGCAACATCAATGTTGGCAAAGCTGTAAACTTTAAACAGCTCGGAACAGATGCTGAAGTTCCGGCTACCTTTCACCATGTCTGAAATAATACTCGCTTCTTCGAGGTGCCACATCATATAAGGTCAATAATGTGTGAAGTAAGCCGAAAGTAAACTTTTCACTTTGTACAGCTTTGGCTATACAGAATTAAATTTACCGAACCCCTATATAATTTAACAATTGCTAAAATAACAATTCTGCAACTAAAAATGCAGTTTTGAATAGAATCATATTAAACCGCATTAATGCTAATGAAATTTGATAGAATTTAAATTCTCATATCTAAGTTTATATCAGTTAGTTATTACAATATTTGCAAGCCACATTTCACATTTCAAACACACACACACACACACGAATACACGCACCCATCAGAATCAGAACTGCTTTGAGTACAATGAGAATGCATTTGGCTTCGGATATTTCAAGTAATATTGCAATGTGGGCAAACAAGAATAACATTCAAAATTTGCCTAACCGCTACTGATAAACATTTGCATTTGCTCTTGGTCAACTGCAACAATAATGACAACGGCAGCAGTGACAACAACATCAAAAGCAACAGCAATTGATGATTATATGGTTAAAGGAAAGTATCCAACAGTAGCATCATCACTCACATGGTATGATTTGTGGCAAGTTCAGGCATTTTGTGTGAAACAACACAAACAAACTTTAATTAATTAAATTTCAATGGCTGAAGGAGGAGGTGGAACTTGAGGCACAGAAATCACAACATTCAAATGGCATATTAACTTACTTAGATAAGCACAAGCAGTTGGCAGAATAGGCTGGATATAAAGGATATGCTCTGGGCCACAGTGTTGAGTAGGTTGAACCATGTTTGGCCTGCAATTGTTGGTTTATGCATTGATGGACTCTCATAGTGTCTGTGCTGAACGTTCTCTCAGTGCCAACTGAAGCCCACACAACTCCGAATATGACCTGCCGAATGGCTAACTAATATTTGGCCAACTGACGACAGGACAACAACACTAACTGTTTAAGACAAACACAACAGCACATTGCAACAATGTACTCCGTATTTACGAGTATGTTTATCCTTTGCAGACTTGTAGTACCTGCAGCTAGTTGATTATTTGGCTTGTATTATCTTACTCCGTTTACACCCTGGCCTAAATAGTTTTCGATTGCCTGTTTAATTATGTAACTAATGGCTTCTCATTACAATTGGCTCCAGGTTGATGTTCGATGCTCGTTACTCGTTACTCGATACTCGATATTCGATTTGAAATAAAGTTAAGGCAAATCTATTTAATAGCTTTTAATAGCCGAATGAATATTTGTAACGTTATTTAAATCGTTGTTTCAATTTCAAAAGTCCAACAGCAGTTGCACGCTGCGATAACATGCCACATTAATTTTTATATATCCACAAGGGTATCAAATGTTCAGCAACCCAAAATGCCCTTGCTTTTAGAATGAGCCAATTGTTTTATATGCAATTTGTATTGGGCATTTATTATCATTATTATGCTGACCCGAATGTCGATGCTCACGTTGCAAAACGAAATGAAATAGGCCAAAAATTGTTTTATTTCAACACTAATTCGGGTTAAATTTTAATTATGATTTGCCAATCCCTTTTTGGGATGGGACTTTGTTGATTTGCTAAAAGCCCAAAATGCCAAAACAAAACATTTCTATTTTTGTTAGAGTGTGTTTGTGATTTTTGGCAAAGTTTCCAATTATTCATACAGCTGTTTTCGTTTCCCACACAATTAATCACATGCTGAGCAAATCTTTGGGTGTCTCGGCAATGTAACTATGCGTTTAAATGAAAAGAACAGAGCCCGTAACTTACCAGTTGATTGCTCAACACTTTCACATTACAGCCCGACCTCGCCCCCTTGTAATAAAATTGTGGCAGGCATAGGTTTTCAGTTTGTGGTTAGCCAATGGGGTGGGGCAAAAGAGGGACATGCTGCAAATGAAGGGGATGAAAAGGGGTATAGGTCGACCTGGCCTGGTGCCTGGTGCCTGGTGCCTGGTGCTACATTTATGAGCCATGTGCTACAACTGTCGAAAATGCCAACAGGCGACGTGTCTCGCACCCAAGTCAACTCCACGCTTGACATGTGATTGAAAACTTTGACTTTGCTGCATGTGGCAGGCAGCAACTGAGCAAGGCTAAAAAATGTAAGGCAGGTTGGCAGCTTCCCAGGTTTCCTGGCTGCCAGGTTCTTGTCATCCAACAAGTACACAGAGTCTCTCGGTTGCGGTTATGGGAGGAAACTCGTCAAAGTCTCGACTTTTGTGGTTGCGTATGTGTCACGTGTGTGTGAGTGTGTGTGTGTGCGTGTGTGTGTGTGTGAATGCTCGCTTTGGTTAGTTTTTAATAAGAAATGCTTCTGTTTTTTGACAAATTCCGGCAAAATTGTGAAAAACTGTGTACAAAAAATTGATCAGCAACGGTATTCCAAAGTAAAATTTAATATTTGTACAAAAGAAAAATATTACCATTCAGAACATTAAATGTGGCTTTTTATTACCCTGTAGCAGACATATATTACTTTGTGTAAACGTATGGATCAGAAAGAATAAAGAATCACAGCTTGTTTAAAGTAAATATGAAGTTTCCATCAGTATCAACAGCCGAGGAGATTAAGAGAGTCACTCATATCATATAATTATACTATTATATATATCTGGCAACAATTGACTGTGATAATCCGTTTTGAATCTTGCTCTCTCTTTTATGCTATTGGCGCTTGCGCTCTCACTCGATCTCACTAAAGCTCAGCTAGTACAAGGAGAACGCATGAAAAGTCTCCATTTATGTATTGGTAAGTTAAAGAGAGAGAAAACAGTAAAAGCTCTGTTAAAGTAACAGTTAACTAACAGCTTATTGCAAAGACAAACGCTGTTGCTGAGCACAGTGTGAACTTGAGAGCTTTTCAATTATAAGCTTTATTGTGGGGATAATGATAGTTGTTTTAATAAATCTCTATTTCTATACCTCCTCACTCTTTCTTTCACTTTATAAATTATTGCGTTAGCAATGACATTTCAGATTTACGTTGAAAACAAAAACAACAAATTTAATTATTTATTATTTATTATTTTAATTGACATGAAAAGAGTTAAATATGAAAACGTGGTTGTGCTTTAATTGGTATTGGTATTCACTCAGAAGACTATTTGGCAACTTAAAAACAAACAATAAATTGCATTTCATTCCAATTAGTCAGATGTTACAAAGGCTGCATTGTTCGGCAAATTAGTCTATGAATTTATATATATATAAAGGAGACATCAACAGTTGTAAGTATTATAATAAATGTTGGTATAACATAAAAGAAATTCCACAAACTGTGCCAGCGAATTTAATCAAGTTGATTAAAGCGAATAAAAGAATATGGAGATGAGTTACATATTAAAAATGATTACAACAAAATTGTGTAATTACAATAAATGCGACATTTAACTGCCATGCTTATCGAGGCGCAATTACAATGACAACGATGTGCTCAACAATAACAACAACAAAAACAACAAGAACAACAACAGCAACAAGACGAACAACAACAAGAACAACAGAGCAACAACAAATTGAGAGATGACTGTCGTTGGCCAAGCGATTCGCATTAATGCGTATAAATATGAAATCATGCGTTAAGATCAACAATTCAACAATTAAAACTTAATTGCATTAACATGAAATGTGCATCATCAACAATGGAATGAAACTATGCTGCTTGCATACGAGAATACCAGACTACGAATACGAATATACGAGTGAGTATACGCCACCAGAGCCCATCGTACATCGTATCACAGTCCAGTTCAGTTCAAGGCAATCACTTGCGAAAAATTATACGATAAGCTCGCGGGCAGACACTTGGAAAGAATTTTCAATTACGCAGCGAATGGAATGAATTTCCTGTCTGTGGATCTGTGGATCCTCAGTGCTTGTCCTATGTCATAAAGGCGCAATGCCAACACTTTTGGTAGCGCGTTGAGGACAGCGCTGCTCTATTAGTTTAATTTATATAAAATTGTTTTGTGCAGCATTAAAGTCATAAAAAAGTTTGGCTCAAAAGAAGCACACACTGGGTATATATTAAAAGGGATCAGGGATATAACACACACACACACACACACACGCACACACATCCGCATGCATAGAGTGTGCCCTATAAAATTGTGAGGTTATACTCGTAAAATGTCCCTCCCCCCACTCCGCTCCACCCCACACACTAAAATACGCCCCTAAAGGTAAGTTAAGAAAAGCAGCGCTGCGCAGCTGACGTCGCTGACGGCGTCGCCAACCTCAAAATGCTTAAATGGCTTTTTTGTTACACGTAGCAAAATACTTTGTTGTCTGTATGTGTGTCAGTGTGTGAGTGTGTAAGTGTGTAAGTGTGTGAGTGAGTGAGTGTGTATGTCTGCATGTGAGAGCGCAGGAGGCAGCAGGGGGAAGTCTTTCTGCGTTTGCGTTTGGCATTGGCGTGCTGGTGTGAATTTATATTACAAACTATTACTGTCAAAAAACACGTTTACATAGCACAAATACACACACACACACGCAGACAAACAAACATACAAACACCCACGTTGCCTCACATGCCAGACAGTCATGTGCTCCCCCCAGGGACAGTCTCCAACCCGATGCCCCAGCTTCAACGAAGCCCGACCAACAGCAAAGGCAACTTGCTTGCCGAGGGCTTGGGGTACTTGTAGAAGGTTGTAGCATCTTGGCGCTTTGCACACACATAACAACAAATAAAAATGCTGAATGCTGAAGTTTCATCGACTATTACATACCCTGTAGCAATAAAGTTATTAGATAAAGAGAGAACTATGTTAGACTCAGAATTGGCCAACTTTCAGAAGAGTTTACTTTACTCAGTCTAGTATTATTAAAGTTACTTCTAAATAAAAAGTAAGTATATGGAGTTATTTTGTTAGCAATATTCTGCAAGTAGAATAAACTAATATATTTTGGCCCCGCTAGTGGATATAGAATTATCTCTCTTGAGGCTATGATTTCACTTCATCTTTGCCTTGCATTCCTAAGTTCCTTTCAGACCAAAAAGCAAATATTGAGCGTATGACCTTTAATTGCTAAGAATAAATGTCTCGAATAGAGGCTATCTGTTCCTTAGATTTATACTTCACATTGAATTTCCATTAAAGAGTTTCTGTGCGTCCGGCATACCCAATGGCATCCAATGCTATTTGCTGGGCATAGAAATTGCTTTGCTGACACAGTTTGTGGCAATGGCTCTGAGCTTTGGCATTAGGCACTGAGAACGTGGTTGCTACAAGGTGTTAACGGGCGGCCTTATGGACTTGTCCATAAGCTCCAGTCTAAGACTGTTTGTCACTCACCCTGTCGAACTGTTCTCTCTTCCTACGTCTTACTCCCTCTCTCCCTCTCGCTCCACTCTCACTCTCCCTCTGCCTAGCATAGTTCCACTACAGTTTGCGCTCTCTCAGACGTCGCATCAGCATTAGTTTTAATGCGTCTTCTCGCTGGGGGCAACAAACTGCGCACCAGATGCACAGAATGCCTGCCTCACCTCGTCTGGTCGTGCAAGGCCTGAACTGGCTTTTAAGCCTACTTACATGCCACGCCCATGCCCATGCCCATGCCCTGCCCGTGCCCATGGCCACGCCCAGTTTGCGGGCAGTAATAATTTACATAAATTTCATTAGCACAGCTGGCAATCTGCAATGAATCGGCTACAGCGTTCCATTCATTGTTGGGTCATTGTGTATGTGGTGTGTTTGTGTGTGTGTGTGTGTGTGTGAATATAAAATTTCATTTAATTTGCAAGTTGTTTAATTTATTGCATGTTTACAATTTGCAATTTGTACAATTCGATTTAAAACAACAACCAGAGAAATAAATGACAAAACCAAACAAAAGCAAAAAAAACTGAGGAGAACGCACGACAAAGTTATCAAATGAAATTAAATGTGAAACAGAACTGAGTCTGAGCCAAAAACATGGCAGGCTTAAATGTATATGTTATTGTTGTTATTGTTGTTGTTGTTGTTGTTGTTGTTGTTGTTGTTGTTGCGTGTCAACGCTCAACGCTTTCACTTAACTGTCTGTATCATTTGGGGTCACGCCCCTATTTTCTCCATTTCTCATTTGCCACTTACCTCTCACCACATCTCTACCCCGCTGCTGTTGCCGCTGCCTTCGCCTTTGGCTTTGGCCTGTGGTTTGTCTGCCAAACAGTCCAGTTACCCAGTCTCCCCTCTGCCTCTACCTCTACCTCTCCCCAGATTACATAGACAGCCGTTTCATACACTTTAACTAGTTTGTCTGCTTGCTCTGCTTGTTTGTTTCCTGCTCCTCTGACCTGCACCGCCGCCTCGTCCATTTACCCTCAGTTCTGTCACATGCAATTTTTGTGCATGTCCTCTTTATGGTAGCAACAAAATGTATTTACCTCATATTTAATTAAATTGCCAACGCAACTGAAATTTCAATGCTTTATTTGCATAGTTAAGCATTTGAGTGCGCATTTTATGCGATGCACGCTACCCGACAGCGCCATTCACAAATTCTGTGAATACTTGCGACTTTCTCAAGTATTTGCGCAACAATCAAGGGAACCAACTAACAACTAACAACTAACCACTTTTTATCATTTTCATAAACTTATTCGATCAACTGAAAACTGTAGAAGAGCACGAAACAATTATCAGATCTGTGCTTTGGATTCCCTTTGCAAGAAGTTCGACATCAAGCGTTGCAGTTGCTTTCCGGAATTAAGGCAAACGAGATTGAGGTTTATATATTAATGTTCTGTGTGTTTTCAGAAGAAACAAGTAATAAATTATTTATGAAAATTAGTGAACTTCATTTTATAAAGTAAAATTCCACTTTGTCGTAGCTGTAGCGCATTCGAAATTACAATAAAGCCGAATTGTTTAGTTGCTCAGCTATTTGGCTTAGTTTAGCATTCTGGGTTGAACACGATTCTTGTTGTTGCTGTTGTTGTTGTTGCTGCTGTTGTTGCTTTACAATATTTATGCATATCCTATCCTTGGTTATTTGTTATTGTTTGTTCTGTCCCATGGTCGTAAATTAAAAATGTTCCAACACTGGGCGTTGCGGACAAATAGTAATAAACAAAAAAAAGAGAAAGAGAAAGAGAAAGTAACTAGCGTAGAGTATAGAGACAAAAGTGACACGAGGAGAAATTCTTTGCATATTTTTTTGACGCCGCAGCCGAACTAGGCAAATAAGCCAAGAATTTCCATTTCATCGTAATTTGGCTAATTTAACGGCACATTCAGCACACAAATAGCTGCCAATCATGATTCCACCCCCCCCCCCCCCACAATCAGCCCTTTCTCTCTTAATTTACTTCATTTGCCCACTATACCTTTCTCTTTCTTACAGGCATACGCATAAATTTGACCCCGGGTTGTTCTTGTTGCGTCTCTGTGAACTTTGCCACGGCTTGCTCAAAAATTTATGTGCACGTATACGTAATTTATTTATTAACCCCTTGAACGTTGCGTCTGAGTCAAAGTGAGAGAGAGTTTCAAGTCACTGGGTAAGAAGGAGAGGGGTGGGGAGGAAGTATTTGGCAGAACGAGTAAACATGACAGAGGCCCCAAAAATGTTTTTTGTGCCTGCCACAGCATCTTGGCAAATTTACACGAATGAAATAAATTTAAATTAGTTTTAACACATTAAGCGTAAAAAGGCAGGCCCTAAAAGTCAGAAATCGACATTGTTTTTGTTCAGTTGTTGTTGCTGCTCTTGTTCATGCTGCCGTTATCTGCGCTGTCTCACTCGCACACACACACATACGCACACACGCACACTACCCATGTGAATGGGCGGGTCGCTGTAAAACTGTTGAAACATACGCAAACATAAACTTTAATGAATTTTAGCAAATCCAAACTCACGCATACAACAGCACACACTCACACACACATACATACATATATTAGATGCGTGTGTATGTGTGTGTGTTGTTGTTGCGCTCACGCGACGCGTATGAAGTTATTTTGCTAACCTTTCAGCGCCATTTTGTTGCCATAGAGCTGCCAAATATTTGCATGAGCGCGAAGAAAAAACACGCTGCTACCGAAAACATTTTAGTTTGGTGAGAAAATTAAACGCGCACTCGCATATACGCACTCACACTCTCATTCACACACACCTACACACACACACACACACACACACACACTGAAGCTAGTCAGTTATATTTTTTGGGTTGCCGTTGACTGCAACTTTTTAGCACTTCACTGGCGACGGCGACGGCGACGGCAACGGCAACGGCAACGACAAAAGCTACAGCGACGACGACATCGTTGCCAGGCCTCTTTAAAGTTGTAAGCCGCAGCAACTTCCAGTAGGGGCGTGGTCGCCCTGTGGGTGGGCGGCCTGGGTAACGCCCTCACATTACGCATAAATTTTGCACTTTACAAATTTGCCTCGCACACGTTTGCGGCATTTTGGGTTACATTTACACAACATGTATGCCCTGGCAACGTTGCCAAAGTGCTGGGAACGAGGTGTGGGGGCGGGGGATGAGAATGTGATAGGTGGGGCGAGGGGGATAACAGCGGACAACTACTATACATATGTAAAACGTGCGCCATTTGTCAGAGTACAAACGCACAAGGTGACAGCCAACAAAGTTTTGCATATGTGTGTGTATTGTGTGCGTATGTGTGTGTGTGTATGTGCGTGTGCGTAGGGTCTTACAAGTTATAAAAACAAGGCAAATCCAGAGTTGAATGATATTTCTTATATCGTAACTCGTCGGCACTCGCAGCTGACCAAACAACATTGCTTCTGTATTGCACATGATCTTTAGGAAAGGATTGAGAGTCTTTGGCCAATAACCTTGAATGAGCTAAAAGGTGATATCAGTATGGTCAATATGTATGTATGAGTTGTGAGATATGTGCTATATCATCTTAAAAGAACGACTCCACTATGTTCTTTACAATAATATTTTCAAATAGTTGTGATAAACTGAAGAACAGAGTTTCAGTCCCTTCAAAATATACACAATCTTGGTTATTGTATTAGCAAAGCACAATTAATTTTTACAACAGAAATTACTTGGATCTTCATAACAGTTAAGTTAAGCAAACAGCAACGTAAGAGAACCCTAATAACAGAGCAAGTACTCGGTTAATATATATCAACTCTAGTTGAGTTTTCTATCTATACAAAGCTACTCCAATCCCAGGTGGGAGACACACACACACACACACACACACACTCACACACATGTCTCACCTCAGTTTTAGTGTTTTGGGGGGCGCACTTAAAATGTTGGCCTAATGCCCGTAAACAAATTAGAAACCAGACCACCGCCCTCACCCGACCCCGACCTCAACCACGCCCAAGCCAATGCGACATATGCGTAAGAGAGTGTGAGCGAGTGTTGTTAGTGCTTGTAAACTTGCCGAGCTGTCAAAATGTCAAAACTCGCATAGGTGCCAGGGGCTGCTGCTGCTGCTGCTGCTGCTGCTGCTGCCTACACCGACGCGCACGAGAAGCTGAAAAATTAAGCGAAAGTGTAATTGGGCGGCGCTGGGTTAATAGAGGTTGCGACGCTCTCTTCAACGCCCGCCACTTAATTTTAATTACTGGCTCACCTTTTTCACACTACATCTCCAACTCAGGCTCGTCCCACAACAAGATATAGCGAAAAAAGCCAAAATTGGTTTGAGATGATAAAAGTTAAAGCAGTGCTGCCTGATTGGATATGAGAGCAATTGCAAAGGACTGGGTCAGAGCAGAGAGAGAGAGAGAGAGAGAGAGAGAGAGAGAGAGAGAGAGAGAGAGAGAGAGAGAGAGGTCCTCAATTATCCATAAATAATAAGTGGAAACCAGCGACGCGGGGTCAAAAGTAATCAATTGCCCAATAACCCCAAAATGCAATTGCACAATTAATTTATTATTAGCTCCGCTTGTGTTAGAAGCGACCTCACCAGAACCTCCTCCCTGCTCTGCCCGCTGCTCGCGCTATTTTCACCCGGCGCTAAAGTGAATTATTGCCCTTTGTCGCTTGGCCCGCTGCATTTTACAGCTGCGACCTAATTGGAAAATTGCTGCAGCATTTGCAGCCTTTCAAATGTGCCGTTGATGCATGGACCGAAAATAAGAAGCCGCACTTCATCAATTTTTGGGAACATTGTGCTCTACACATATTGGCATTTAATGCTTAAGTGTGTGTTCATTATATTTTAGTATCTTATCTTATCTTATCTTATCTTAGTAGTTGAAACAATAATTTAAGTATTTATTGTCATTAAAGTGCCTAATCGACTCCTTGCCATACGCGAGCTGCAGTTCCGCAGTGCAGCGTCCTTGGTCCGCTGCTCTATTCACTATACACTGCAGATATACCCTGCCCAAGCGAACAACACAGGAAGGCTCTTCTTGCCACATTCGCTGCAATATTGCACTGCCAGTGGACTCCAGGAGAACCTCAACACATTGACAGATTGACCACCAGTCAGACAGACCACCAATCCCAGAAACAGTTATTAAAATAGTTATTAACCAAACGCTAGCAATACAGTTGGAAGGAGCAATCCTGTACCACGGCAACACCCTGGACAAGCGGCTTACTTGTGGCCCACATGCAACAATTACAGTGGCTGATCAACAGAAAATTCAGCATGTCACTAAAAGCGTGGCCCCGATCTGGCTTAACGGCCTGCAGGTTTGGGGAATCGCCACCAAATCCAATTATAAGCGCAGACAAGTTCTGCAGAACATAAAGTACAAAATACGTACATTGGTAGACATATTAGCCAGTATAGCAACAGGGCTAAGTAGACACCGCAGAGTGCTTGCGAGAGGACTACTGCCCAGTAGGCCTCTAAGGCGATTATACAGACTGGGTTCTGCCAAAACTAATTAATTAAGAAAGTAAATAAAATATAATGAAGAAATTAAAGTATTAAAGTAATGACGTAATGAAGTAAAGTTATGAGTCATGTAAATGTCAGACAACATTCGCAATAGAATTATATTGAATTTAATTATTTAATACTTTGCTTATTAACAATGAATGTTTGCAGAATAATAAAGAATAAGGATGTATCAAATCATAAAGTTATTAGTAGTTTAAATTAGTATAAGTTGAGATTCGGTACAAAAGTTGATTTGGTTGTCTTTGATCTGACAAACTTGTTGTCACTTGCAGAGTTCCTCGAGAGAGATATAGAGAGTGAGTGAAGTGAAAGAGATAGAGATAGAGATAGAGATAGAGATAGAGATAGAGAGAGATAGAGATAGAGATAGAGATAGAGATAGAGATAGAGATAGAGATAGAGATAGAGATAGAGATAGAGATAGAGATAGAGATAGAGATAGAGAGAGAAGAGATAGAGATAGAGATAGAGATAGAGATAGAGATAGAGATAGAGATAGAGATAGAGATAGAGAAGTAGAGATAGAGATAGAGATAGAGATAGAGATAGAGATAGAGATAGAAAGATAGAGATAGACATAGAGATAGAGATAGAGATAGAGATAGAGATAGAGATAGAGATAGAGATAGAGATAGAGATAGAGATAGAGATAGAGATAGAGATAGAGATAGAGATAGAGATAGAGATAGAGATAGAGATAGAGATAGAGAAAGAGAAAGAGAAAGAGAGAGAAAGAGAGACAGAGAAATAGAGAGAGATAGAGATAGAGAGAGATAGAAATGGACTTTGAGTGAAATACCTTTTAAATAAAAAAGTTTAAGTTTCTTATAGATAAGCTCCAAAGCAACAATTTGCAGTGATTTCAGGACATTTATCTGTATCTGCCCCCAAAACGCACCCCCCTTCCCACCACCCAACGCACATTGTGGCAGCAACAACAAGCCGGTGTACACTTGCAATTACAAAGGATTCATTTAAATTATAAATACATACTCGCACACTCCTACATACTACATAGGGAATGTGTGCGGAAAAGATTGTTTATTAAGAATAGCGATGTGTGGCAGACTGCGGAGAGTTGGAGGCTGAAACCACAGACTGGCAGCAAATGGCAGCTATTACTTACCAGTGGCAACACAGGCAACAAGGCATTTAAATTGTCATGGAAGGCAGAAGCAGGCAGAAAGCGACAGCAACAGAGGCAGGGACAACAAGGCTACAAGGACAACAAGGACAATAGCCAAACAGGCAAACTGCAAAGGCTTGTCGCTAGACAGCGCAGACAGCAGGACAGACAGCGCAGACAGACAGACAGCGTAAGGCAAAGGGACTCGCAAAGTAGTCTCAACTGTTGAGACTGCGATTGCGATTGCGATTGCGGGAGGCTGTGCTTTTTATTAGCGCCTTACACTGGATAAAAAAGAGTCACATTATAACGGCGGGAAGCGTATTTACACCTTGTTAGTGGGTCCTTGTCGTATGCTTAATGAGCAGGCCGGATGAGGTGGTGCAGGCAGACGAGTTTGGTCCTCTCACCACCCACTTAGCAGAGCCGCAACAATTGTAATACTGTTTCTGTTGTTGCTGTTTTTTTTTGATGTTGTTGTTGCTTTATGTTGAATTAACACGTTGCCAACTGTTGCTAGTTGTCTGTTGGCTGTCACAGGAAGTTGTCAAGTTGACGCCGTGGCATAAATTCAATTAGCAAAGTGTCCTCAAAGTTGCTGAACATGTCTACAGCAACAGGAAAGGCAATCGGAGATGCCTCCGCTGACCCTCAACCGTCGGCAGTCCGCAGTCGAGTAAGTCTCTGTCCTTGTCCACATTTCCATTATGTATTCGAATATGGTCACATGGTATTAGAATTGGTTTTGGTATTGGTATTGGTATTGGTATTGGCATTGGCATTGGTATTGGTATTTGTATATGTATTTTGCTGGCCTTTTTGACTTACAATCAGCGCACTGAAGCGCACATCCTGTCAGCCTGAATGATTGTCGAGATCTCGCACTAGGCAGCAGCAACAATAATATTGAGCAGGCTAAAAGGGGGAAGGGGGGAGGATTGAATATATCCAACTCTTGATTTAAACAGAAACTGAAATGCACACAAATGGAATTCGAGTTTGAGCGAACCCCCATCCCCCTCTGCTTTCCCCTCTGGCTTCGCCCAACGCCAGTGGCGGCTTCTAATATTACGCCAGCTTATTTATATACGAATGCTAACCGAGCTACTGGTATTTGTGTACCCTAGGAATGACAATAAAAAGGATGCCAGCGCCACTATACACAACTATAGTTTAATGAAATATTTCTCGAATTGTCACTAAGAGAAGTTTTCAAAGTCCTTTCACTGCAAGAATTGTGCTTCTTATGCTTCGCTTTGCCAGGAATTCGTAATGGAAATAATTTCTAAGACGGAGACAAAGCTTAAATTTACTAGCTGGGAAGAGGCATTTGGACTGGACTGAGACTCATAGTTATTTAAGAGGTATTTCATAGTCGAGCCCGCAACACATTCTTCGTATTATTTGTTTCCTTTTATTTCTGTTCAAGTCAATTTCGGTTTGGTTGGCTTTGAAATGATTATGATTTGATGCGTGGCATTGCAAGCTAATGGACTTGGGTAGAGAAAATTGTATTTCTCTGCTGATGTTGTTGCTGTTGTTGCAGTTATTTGCTGAACTTCTTGCCGTTTGCTCTAAGTCAGACAACATCTTTCGATTAGCACCTGCATTTCGCTGCAGGCAACCACTAAAATGTGTCACTAAATGCTCCCTGCATGCAAAACGCAATTCCAAGAATTTTACATAGTACCAACAATCAGGCAACTGAGCACGACACAACACAACAACACAACAACACAACAAAACAACACACAACACAATACGACACACTTCAACTGAAACTTTCTTAAGAATACTAAATAGATCAAGAAATATTACAGTTTCCCAGGCAGTTTGCCAGCGCTGAAAGAAATCATTTTGATAACTTTTTAGAATGCTTATTACTTTAATATTTTTTAACGAAAACACTTTTTATGTTTAATAATATAGTTAACTAACTTGGCATTCTATTAAGTGCATTAAGTCGTCTGTTATGCCCTACTTTGTTATGCATTTGTTAAGCTAGCCAAAGAAACTGCAGCTCGCAGCTCGCAACTCGCAACTCGGAACTCTCGCAGTTTTCACAGCGTTCGCGCAGTTGAGTACTGTGAGTAGTTGGCTGACGTGGCTTGTGGTGCAGCTGGTAATAGTGCTGGTGGTGCTGGTGCTGGTGGTGGTGGTGGTGGTGGTTCTCGTGACTATGGGCTAGGGGCTGAGTTGCTTTGGAGTGCGACTACTTCGATGTAATTGCCATTTTTGCTGTTGCTGTTGCTGTTGCTGTTGCTATTGTTGTTGTTGTTGGACTTGTTGTTATTGCTCCAGTTGTCGTCGTTGCCGTCCACCCACCAACCCGCAGTTGCTCCCGCTGCTGTGCAGCCACTAAAAACAACCACAACACAAAACTATTTTGTTCACGCAATGCGAAAATTTTTCGCTTTAGTTGTTGTTCTTGTTGTTGTTGCTGCTGATGGTGTTGTCGTTGCTGTTGGCGCTCATGGCGCTGGCATTTGGCGTTACGTATACGCAACGTATGCCGGGTCGCAATTTGCATTTGTATGCACATTGTTGTTACAAGGCACGAAGCGAGCACTCTTGATAGCGGGTCGGGAGGGGGGACTGGGTGTGTTGCAGATTTCGTTTGGACTGTTGTAATTGCTTTAAACGTCATCATCACTGGCTCTGACTTGTGTTATTGTTATTACTTCGGCTGTTGTTGTTGCTGTTGCTGTTGCTGTTGCTGTTCATCTTGTCGAACTGCTTGCGTTCTGCTGCAGAAGTTTATTGAATTTGGAATATCATCAGCGCCATTGGCTCTGAGTTTTCAATCAAAATTCCATTTCGTTTGCAGCTTACAAAATTTTCAGATATTGGCTGCAAGGATGTTTGATCCCTGGATTGAATATGGCGTCTTCACTGACCGCAAGATAAACAAGCTGAAGCACATCAAGAGGCGCCTTTTCAAACACCGGCGTCAGTTTCAAGAAAATAAAGCCAAAGCTATGCAGCAAGAGTTGCGGATTCAAGCTAAGAAAATGGTGATCGCACATCTCAAGAAAATTCTGCGAGATAAACGAAAACTGAGACTGAGAAGGAAGAGGCTGTTGTTGAAATGAGAAACTGAACTCATCATTAACTGAATACTGAGTGCACTTGTGGGATAATGCTATACTTGGGTTAACAAGTATCAGATTATCCTATGAGTACGCAAGAAATGTGAATTGAGAACGAAAGTTAACCTACTTTAAGACACTAGATAACAATAATATGTTACTGCTACTAAATCTCTCTCCCTTTCTCTCTCACTCGCTGTGTGTTTTTATTGATCTCTTTCACTCGCAATGCCATAAAAATCAAAGTAGCCCCGGCAACAAATCGCATTTGCTTAAACCCGAAAAACTTTCACGGCATTAATAAATATTTACAGGCACATCGCGTCTTCATTGCTGCCCGTTTGCTTCGCTCGGCTCGAGGAGGAAGAAAGGGGCGTGACTCTCAATGAAATCAAATCAAATATGCACGCTGACGCTTTATACATATACTATATCGCATCGTCCAAATGTCTGGCATCAGTGAGTCTGCCTGTCCATTTGGTTGGCGTGCTCACAAGAATTTAAATCATGCACTCTCCGGGCTGACTTACACGCTACTTACAAGCCAAAGCGCCTATATGTAAGCCCATAAAATGTGAGTAGAAATGCGTTGGCCAAAAAGGAGTCACAGCTGGAGCTGGGGCCAAGGACAGCGGACAGAGGACAGAGCACTGAGGACTGGGGACGGAGGACCGAAAATGAAATGGAATAGTCTCTGGCGGGCAGTTTCGGACTCAGGCCAGCATAGAATATATATACGTAGCCCCTTGTCTGTTGCAGTAACAACAAAGTTATTATTCGGACTGGTTTGCTGCTGGGTTTCTTGCGTTTTTATGCACACGGAATTTTTATGAGTTAATTTAATTTATAGTTTTATTATTATGTTCAGCACATCAGGCTAGGCACCCCGTGGCCTGACCCCATATGAAAATTGACTGTCCAGCCACAGCCACAGTCAGTCTGGCGGCTTAGCCAGCCTTTGACCTTCCGCACATTACTCAAGTGTGAATCTTAAGACAGATTTTCTTTTTCGTTTTTTTGGTTTCTTGGTTTCTTGGCTGAGTTTGAGTTTTAGTCTTGTGCCTCGCAGCAATTGCATTAAGTTGGCATGGCAACGGATTCAAGTGCTGCCAACTTGTAAACAACTCGAAATGATGCATAAATTTAATTTAAACAATTCGCCCGAGAGACGACGCTGCAAAGTATGCTACGATTTTTGCACTGTTGATTTATACGCTAATAAAAGCAATTTTACTGAATGCCGAATGAAAGCAGTTTCCGTCTGCTACTGAGCAACTGACAATGGAAGCTGTGAGCAAGACCCAGACTGCGGGGCAGAGTTCAACTGGCACTGGTTCTGGTGCTGGGAACAGGGCTAACACTGAGACGGAGACTGAGACTGAGACTGGGACTGGCAGCGGCTGCCTTTGACATTGTAGACAAGCAATTCAAGTCTTGCCTGTGTAGTTATTTCTGCTGTCAGTTGAACAGATGAGCAGATGAGCAGCGGACACTTGAGCTGCAGCAAACGACGGCCACTTCAACTTTTATTTACGCAGCAAATTTAATTATTTACTTAGGGTTTTGCTCCAAAGATTGGTGTTTCTTACGTTTTGATTTTGCCAATGACTGCGGACAGCTTTGCTCAACTTGACTTAGCTTAAATTGTTTAGGAAAACCCGCCAAGTAAGCGCATAAGCCAAAACAATCAAATGATTAATGATTAAATAAATTTTAATATACAATCAAGTAATAAAAATACAACAAAGGTTTATTAGATTTTACTCATTTTTTGCACATAAATCAATAAGCATAATGCAATTAGCTTTATAATAAAATTAGCATTTTAATTGCACTTTCAATAATTCTATTGCGATTGCATTTCACATCGTTCAACTAACAGCCATATTACAATTAAGAATACAATAGTTATATTCAGCTAAACACTCGAAAGCCCAAACAGCTCAACATCTACACATATTCACACATATATTCATATTCACATTTAATATTCAACGATAGAAACTCGCTGGTTGCCAGTTAATTCAAAAAGCGCTTTAAATGAATTGTTCATGGCTTAAAGTCGCATAAAATATATGAGCACAAAAAAAAGAAGAATAAATAATTAAATAAACAAGTTCGGGAGCGGCCAAACAATAGCCGTGCTCGTTAATATTTCACCTGACACACACACACACACACGCATACAGTGAGAGAAAGAGAAGGAGAAGCACACTCACACATATGCAGACATGCCTTTGGGTATTAAGCTTTAATGAAGCAATAAATTTAAAATACGCACTTTTTATGTCCAAGTACACGCGAAATAAATAAAAAGTAACTGAAATTGCATTGAAGCGCATTGAACGACTGTCAGATATGCTATAAACAACATGTGAATATAGTTTATCTCCAGCTCAAATCTCACTATTAACTCTTATCAATGCCGGCCACAAAGTCCGCTCGACAGCAGTGTTGTTGTATGTGCTAAAGCGAAAACAGATCTGCCTTTCTCTCGGTCTGGAGTGTACAGGGTATGGCAAATGCGCCCAGTGCCCGCGCTCTTGGTCACGCTCATTTGTTCTGTTTGGGATTGAGATAGCATCTCGCTCTACACACATGTTCCGCTTGTTCGTTTGTATAAATACATAAACCTTTTTAAGCTGTCAAGTGATACGTCAAAATTGATATCCGAGTCATTTGAAATGCATGCAAATATGGCGCATCGACAACAACAAAATGTAGAAGCAAACTCTGCTGCTAGAGTCACTCAGCCAGTCAGTTAGTGGGCAGCAAGCAAAGCAGCGTAATAGCATAGCAGTATAGCAACAACAAGAGCAACAACAACAGCAACAACAAAAACAACAACAGCAACTATAACAAAACGAAAAGAGCAAGGGTTACAACGATAACTCGTGGGAAGCAAAGTTCACAGCACATTTGCATAAATACGTTTATGTAATGTAAAATGTCAACGACAGCGTCAAGAACTCCATGTCACACACCCACACACACACACACACACACACACACATAGACAGTCGCACACAGCCATTTACGTACATACAATTTATCGAGTTGCTGCTCATGCCAAATGAAAAACCCATTCAATTCTGCGTCGTCATCGTTGCACTTTTATTTTGCATTGTTTTGCTTTGTTTCTGCAGCGAAAATTGTATTGAAATTCATAACACATCTGATGCATAAAACGCCTGCAAGCAGGCAATGCAAATTTTACGCATTATATTGACGCCACAGCCACGTCGGGGGCTGTGGCGGTGGCGGTGACGGTGACAGAGTCGGAGTCAGGAGTCTGGAGCTGGAGTCGGAGTCGGAGTCGGAGTAGTGTCGGTGTTGATGGCGGTGTCGATGTCGGTGTCGCTCGTGGTGTCGTGGATGCAGGCGGCTGGGTTCATGAAGCAGGCGTGCACCAAATATGATGATTTATTAATTATAATTTCACTTTCGTTTTATGAGCTCAGCATTTGCCTGCTCTTTTGCTCTTTTGCTCATTTGCTCTCTTGAAATATTGACTTTCTGAGCACACACTGCGTATGCGTAATGTTGCGTTGGTTCTTGATTTGGAGGCCAAAGAGATCAGCTTATAACGAGCATGAGCAGCAGTTCGCGTCGAGTTTATTACTTGACTTCACTCCATCTGTGTCAGAGTTTTTCGGGGCACTTGTGCAACATGCGGCAGACTTTGGGGCGTCCCATTATCCATGTTGCATGCTGCATGCTGCATGCTTCATGATTCTGTTATTATTGTTATTGTCTTTGCTGCCGGCTGGCTGCACAATTTTGATGCATTACTTTCAACTTAACGCGTTGATTGTGAAATATATAAAGCGCTATGCACTGCCATCCACACACACACACACAAACACACAGAGAGAGAGAGAGAGAGAGAGAGAGAGAGAGAGAGAGAGAGAGAGAGAGAGAGAGAGAGAGATGCACACAGATACTCAGATACTCAGGCACACATACCCACACATGATGCCATGGCAAAATGTTGCTTATGAATTATTATGAGCCACGCACGCATTTTGCAACATTAAATGGCACTAAATTTGTTGTTGTCTGTTCGTCTATTTGCAAATTGCCAGTGCAAAAGTTTCAGAGCGCCCTCAAAGTGCGCCTCCCCCGTCCACCACACAGCAGCAGTTTGGCCCAAAATGATGGCCCATTTCAACCCCACTGGCCATATGCTCCGTTGGCCATTTATGAGTGATTTGCTAGCTGGTTTCGGTTTATGGCTACGGTTTGAGCTCTGGCAACCACGGCGCTCCAATTTTGCATCGCCAAACTTATTTCCAAGTGCATAATTCATTGTTTCGCCCACATT